>OLKM01000069.1:317231-357355 GCA_900291075.1 Melanogrammus aeglefinus
GAGGATAAAAGCATGTCAAGTAAACTCTTTGCTCATGGATACAGACAGGGCGTGACCGCGGGGGGGAACACGTCAGGTGAGTAACAGTATGTGCTCGGGCGCATCCTCGCGACAAGAGAGAGAGCAAGCGTGATGAAGAGGTCAATGTCATTAAGAAGGCTGGTGGTGTGGCGGATCTTTTCCTGTGCCCGCTAGCCAGCTAGCACTGCTAGGCCCCTGCTAGTCCTGAGAGCTACGCGGCGCTCCAGCCGCGGCCGCCTCCCCCAGCTCCCACTCAAAGTTCTGTCCGGACATTTGGTAGAACATCATGTTAAAGGGCTTGAAGAACTTGTGCAGCCGGCGGATCACGTCCGGGTCTATTCTGGGATGAGTCCTCCCTTTGGACTTGCCCAGGCACCGGGGGGTGCTGCTGTCCTCGGGCTTCTTGAGACACGGGAACCCCTTGGTCTTGTTGAAGTAAAAGTGTTTGTCCGTGACGATGCGCTTGAGCCCCAGGAAGTCCTGCACCTTGGCCATCTCGCCCGCTGGGTCCACGATGAGCCGCTCGCCGCTCACAAAGTGCATCTGCGAGAGCGGGAAGTACTGCATCCAGCTCTCCAGGTGCAGCGCGTAGATGCCGATGCGCAGGGCGCTCCACGACGCGTCAATCAGGCCCAGGGTCCGGTTCTTGAAGGCGAGCACCTCGAAGGTGGGGATCTCGGGCTTCTTGGAGAGGGTCTGCGTGTAGTCCGAGATGGCGCGGGTGACTGGGTTGCGCACCACGATGATGAGCTTGATGTCCCGGGCCATGGTGTGGATGCGTTTGGGCGCGTGGTTGGTCACAAAGTAGCTCGGCGTCTTCTCCATGGTGATCTGGCCCTCCAGGGTGGACGGCATCAGGTCTCTGAGAAAACACAGAATGAAAATATACGTCAGATGGTGGAAGATCAAGGTAGGGTTTCCCCTACCCAATATCGTGACTCCATCGAGTTGGTTGGTGCAGTGGTTCTGAAATGGGGGTATGCGTACCCTTACGGGTATTTTGGAGTACTGCAGGGTGTACTCACAACATGGCAAAATATTTATCATAATTAATAAAAGGTTAACAATTGTCTTTTTTCCAGCCTGAGCAAGTTTCAATTCTGAAAACTAGACAATCTACGTAATAAGTGGTTGAAATGTCATTCACAAACAAGGAGAAAGAAGAATGAGTGAAAAAGAAGGTGCATCCAAAAACACCAAAATGTCGTTGTTTTCAGGAAGAATATATCACCTCTACATGATCTGACCCTCTCCTGGCATTGTGCTACTTTAGTGGGGAGAAATCTGCCAACAATGTACATTTGCATGACCTACAAGCCCATGTTTACTCACTAAAATGTGTATTTGCCCCCTTTTAATGTTCACACTGTTAAATAGAAGGCATACATTATAAAAAAAATCTCCCAAAATTGTTTTGTGCCAGTGAAAGGGTTACTCTGAAAAAACATGTTAGAGAGGGTAAACTAGCATAATTCTTTTGAGAACCACTGATTTAGCGGGTACTCTTATCCATGACAACACGCTTAACCGTGTCAAGATACACATCCTTTAACGGACAGCAGACTTTGGGGTTTCGAAACCCTCAGACCTCGGGAGTCAAACACCCCCTAACCCCATAGTATTAGAGTGTGTTCTACCACCTCCGTGTTGTGGGAAGCCCATCAGCCAAGGTTATACAGTGCCAGCGACTGTGATACAATTACCGAGCAGTTAATTATTTTCAGGGAATTACGAGTGAAATTAACTATCAGACATTATTTCACGCGGGGAGGAGAAGAAGAAGGAAAAAAAAAAAACATACAGCTAATTACAGCCACAGAGTCATAATCAAGAGATAAAAGAAAGAAGATGAAATGACAGAGTATGCTCAACGCTTAATTGACGCCATCTGCGTTACTCCAGGAGCTGTTTGGGGAACTTTAATAATGAGTTCAGTGCATATCATTAATGCTCGGGTGCCTGGGGCATTGTTTTGTCATACATTTATTATGCATGAGAGGCTCAACACACAGTCAAGGGTTCACATGTGCTTGTTCGCCATTGTGTGTGTACCGGTGTGTTTTTGTGTTGTGGAGGTGTGGGGGGGGGGGTTCTTGCAAATTTTTCTTTTTGGTTATCCGTCTCATTGGTTCGGATTAAGGACAGTTCATCGGATACAAGGCTGAGTATGAGATTCAGTGTTATGTTTTATTCTTTTTTTTTCAGCGAGATGGGAAATAGAATAGAGGATCTTGTGGATCCCATGAAGACAATCTGCTTTCGTTCTGTTGTTTATTACCAAAAAAACGGCGCAACTTTGTCTCCGAGAATGAAAGTAAAAATCAATGCCGAAGACAAACAAAGTTCATTGCGTTTTCATTTTTTTCTCGCATCAGTAAGTGTGGCGTTTGGATTTGCCTCCAGCGAAGAAGTGTCATAGCTCACACTGATGTTCCCTACTTCTCTGCCGTTAGTGCTCTCTTTATTTAAAAGTTGTGCGATTCTGCGCTAAATAGGCCCATTAAATCCTCTGTCTGTGAGAGGAAGCGTTTATTTACTGAGGGCAAACAGTCGTGCTTCGGCTCTACAATATCATCTAAAAACAAAGAATGTAATCCATATTTATTCCCTTTTTTCACTCATTCTATAATATAAAGAAATGTTGCCAGAGTACAAAACCCCTCCCTAAAAAGGTCAGTTTCCTGCTGAACCTACGCAATTAAATACTGACGTTTTCTCCAAATAAGGGCAGTTTCCTTTAAGTACCCCGCCCCATGTCCAATATTGACTATCCCATGTTTTTCTCACAACAGCCCTAGTAGAGGAGGATATGTAAACCATATAGTGACATCAATCATTCCCAACTTGGACATATTCTAAATTTACTGTTCTCCTGTCTAAAATCCAATTTACTCGGCTACTGTTATGCACATATCGACCGGCCGACAAACATGCACCGACGGATACTATGGGACAGGGGGACGGAGGAGGTGCGTGGGGGGGTGTACTGCTAGTCACAAGAGTGGCCTGGTAATTGCGTCTCACTAGCTGTATTGCATTCCTGATGGGTAATTTCCCTATGGATTATGTTTGTCTCCAGACACCAGATAACTGTTCCTACCTCTTGGCCTGTAATGGGATATTAAACATATCTCGCCTCCACGTTGCATTTGCGACTGGAAGGAGTATTAGTTTTCATTATATACCACCAATGGCTCACTATTCTTCCCTTACGGTAATGAATCACGGAATATTTTCTCCTAACCTTGCAAGGTCTTTTTTAACCTTTCAATGCATTGGCTATTTAGACGCAAGTGGAGAGTAGAGGCGGATAGGGTGCAGGAGAACGGAGAGAAAAAAACGACAGCGAGAAATAGGCCCAGTGTCGTCGTCGTCGCTTCCCCCCCCCCACTGGCGTGCAGGCAGACGGACACGAAAAAACACGCGACAGTCGAGACAAGTAGGGACCCAGCTGTCGTCGCTCGTCGCTTCGCTTCCCCCCCCCCTGAATTGATATACATGGCCAATGTGGGATCACCTTGAAACAAGCTCCGCAATGTGCTTTTCAATGTATACCAACCGGAAGGAAATCAGTGCAAATGTACCGCGCTTCTTTGGAGCACATCAAATCGACGGAGGCCAGATGAACAACGCTCAAGGTTACCTTTATGAAAACGTTTGCATACGATTCAATGGCTTTAGTGCTCATTATATGTTTAATTACAAAAATGAAAATTTCTCTTGTTATTTATTTTCCATCCGCCAAGTCCGCCGTTGATTGAAAATCAGTCACGGATGGTTGATACACCTTAAATGTCAGCGGGAACACAGGTGGAGCTTTAAAAAAAAATAAAAATGCAACAAAACGCTGATAAAGAATCTCATTTCCTGGTGCGTGGAAAATGACTGCGCCCCGGCCTTGCAGTCTACTGGAACCGGAGTAAACAACAGGAACAGGTTAACTCTCCGCATCAGCGGCTGAGCTCCACGCAGGTCATTCAGGTGGGTAGACAAATAAAATGCATAGCGCTAAAGAGCTTGTGCTTACCATCTGCTGTTTACTCAGGACGACCAAAAGAACAATGGCACAAAGGCCTACCGATCCTGCTTCCTGTGTGGTTGCACCACACACATACACACACACACACACACACACACACACACACACACACACACACACACACACACACACACACACACACACACACACACACACACACACACACACACACACACACACACACACACACACACACACACACACACGCATGCACGTAAACACACACAGTGAGATAAAGGCAGCAGTGCCTTTATCCAGAGAGATGAGCTCGCTCTCGGAGAGAGAATATGAAGTGTGACAAATGAAGATGAGCTTCCTTCGTTTCCTTCGTTTCCTTCGTTTCCTCTCTTCCTTCATTTGGAACTTACTGCCACCTGCTAAAAAAAGTTTCAGCTTCGAGAGTACAAGGAAAGTGAAACAAAAGTTTCTTGCCTGATAAAAGTTTAAACACAGAGGTAACTTTTGTTTGTACCAAACAAACAGTGTGCATAAAATAAGGGTGATAAGCGATAAGAAAACAACCAAATACATTTCTAGAGGTGAACACAATTAGACTAACGCAGGGTTAAAAATGCAGAGAAACGTTAACACATTTGCAACGACGCTCAAGTTGTTTACCACTCTAATTCGCAACGAACACCTCGATCTAAATTGCCCCTTGCAAAAGGTGCAGTATTTACCACAACAATTCATTACATCCTGTCAAACTAGCAGGAGGAGAGGGGAGTATTTTTCAGCTTGTGATGAGCTCAGCGATCACCTTAATTTATATGATGCCGTACATATAAATAGCTGTTTCTTGCCTTCTTGCCGTATATAAAAGGCTCCTGCTGGAAAGCAGCACTGGCAGAAAATAATCACTCCCCAGTCTCATTTAGATCAAGGTTCTCTGGCTGGCTTGCCTTTAGATCCATTGAAATTCTCAGTGTGGCTACGCGCTACATGCAATAACCTTTTCTTCCAGAAGATTCCAGGTTTCATAGCATTTCTTGGGGGAAGAATGTAATGATTAGGATGAATTTAATGAGAAATGAGGACGAGATAATGAACATAAGCTCCTTGACCTTATTAGGCATGTCTTAATTACATTGGCGGCATGTTAAGTGAAGGAAGAACATTATGGAAAGTTATCCAACAAAGTAAAAATACAACAAACTCAAGAACACTATCGAGCTCGGAAGAAGGAAACTCTTACTATAACATCATCAACAAAAAAATGTACAGAGGAAATGCACCTATGTACTGTACATACTGTACGTGTTCTTTAGTTTACTCATCAATGATCCTTGGGATAGTTAGTATATACAAATATAGTATATATAGCATATGGTATACAGAAGCATATTTTGACATTTAGAGCGTGAAGGCGAGTGTGTGGAAAGATTGCGGTGATGAAGCAAGATGCATAGTGTTTCGTGTTTGCAACGGCATGAAGAAACACTGGCAAAGTGAGTCCTTCCTCCAGCAGATATGAACAGGTAGGGGGCTCATGATTAAGACCGAGCAAAACAATGCATTTTGACCTTCACAGCGAGCCATAGTTTACGTAAACACCGGATTGATTGCGGATTTTTAATTGTCCGCTGGTTGTTGACAAAGAATAATTACACTTTTCTCCTCTTGTTTCTTTAGCACTGAGGTGGACTTCCGTTAAGAAAGAAAGAGATAAACAGAATACAACACCTGTGGAAAAAACAAAACCCACAGTCGAATTTAAATAGAACAGAACAGCCTTCCAACTGCAAATCAGCCTATTATACTATCCATAACGAGGGAGTTTTTATTCACAAGATCCGTCGAGGACGGAAAGGACAGCTGGTCTCGATCAAAACCCCCTTATTCCCAACTCTCTTCCTGAGATCCCCCCAAAGACCATCCCACTTCCAACGATGGGCATGCCACACTCTACCCCCCCCCCCCCCCAACACCACCACCATGCCACCCACCCTCCACACTCCACCAGCAACGCCAGACTGCAGTAGCGAGATCTGAGGCAATGCTCGCATGCCCTTTGGACATAGTGTACACGTTGTGGAACGAAGAACAGCCAGGGAGAGAGAAGCACTTCACTCTTATAATAGGCTGTATGCCGCATCGTTAGTCAACAATAGTCCAAATCAACTGGTTAGCAAAAATCTCAATTTTTTTGCTAGCGTTGATGTCTTAGCGTCACACATCATATATCAACTATTATGTGCGCTCTTCAAGCTGGGCATCTGTCACAGATTATGACATTCACGGTCGGGCCAAATTAAACTAAAAATATTACTTTTACAATACAGTTTATCATGCGTTCAAATGCAATGGCAGTGAAAAGCCACTCATTTCTTATGTTATTTTTTTCTGCTGCTAGGTGTGTCTGAGTGTGTATGTGTATGTGTATGTGTATGTGTATGTGTATGTGTATGTGTATGTGTATGTGAATGTGTATGTGAATGTGTATGTGAATGTGTATGTGAATGCGTATGTGAATGCGTATGTGAATGCGTATGTGAATGCGTATGTGAATGTACGCGTATGTGAATGTGTATGTGAATGCGTATGTGTATGTAAACGTGTATCTGTATGTGGATATGTGTGTTCATTCATGTGTGTGAGGGTGTCTGAGAAAATGTGTGTGTGTGTGTGTGTGTGTGCGTGTGTGTGTGTGTGTGCGTGTGTGTGTGTGTGTGAGTGTGTGCATCTATGCGTTGGTGTTGATTTGTCTTGTGATGAGCCAGAGAGGGAGCTTCGGGCTGCCACCATGCAGTGTCATCACAATCGTCCTCAATATTCTCTTATTGATGTTTCCACTCCAGAAAACGAGCAAACAACTGCAGCGAATAACAGCCGCGTTAATGTAACTAATCATTCCCTCATTATGTGCAGTGTTCAAAGTGCAAATGCATCTACGCCAGAATACCTACCCCCTCTCCATTGGGAAAGTTTTCTGCTGTGGAAGTTCAAGCCTGTTTTCCAAAGGATATTACAGGTGACTTATCACAGCCCCAAGTAATATCCTATTCTGTCATCTAGCAGATTATTCATGGACAGGTTGCGTTAGGGTCTCTTGCTGAAGGATGCCTACAGGTTAGCATTCATTTGGGCGCAAACTCGGATCCTACCAGGCCAGGAGGCAAACACCCCGACCATTAAACTATGCCGGTGTGCACAAGCATTATATACTCTCTGTGAAGTCGAATAAAGCATCGCAAACAACTCAATATTATTCACCCCCTCCGTCCAAACACCATCGGATCACACCCCAATAGATTTAAACAGAAAATATTTCAACCTGCATTTGGAAGCCATGACTGAGAGCGTCTGATGAAATGCTTTTACGTGTACATCCTGGAAGTGTTCACGTTGTGTGGCTCAGTTAAGCAGAACCAATTAATATGACAGTTTGAGCATGGACAGGTTTTATGTGACTGGAGAAAAAAAGAGTCTGGTAACCATCTAATCACACATTTCCCGGCTGTAGAGTAGACGCTGTAACAGCGGAGATATAGAAGCAGATGTATTGCAATGTATTGTGTATTGTGTCTAAGGTATTTGAACATCAAGCATCATGGAAGCTAAATAAATCAGTATACAACCCAAAGTTTAAGCAACACAGAACCCTAATGAAAAACTGCCATATAACAAAGGTTAATATCTTTCACTTAGAGTATTTGTGCATAAATAAATGTTTAGACATTGTTATAAATTTTGATATGGACAGTAGAGGTGGCTTTTCCATAACAGAAAAGTCAGCTATTAAAAACAAGGTTTTTTATTAGAACAACTCAGACATCCTCAAACAGGAAACAGTAAAACTAAAATAATAACAATAATTGAGAAAATCTATAATTATTATATATAATAATAATTGAGAAAAAAGAGAGCAACCATGTAGAAGGACAGTAGAGGTGGCTTTTCCATACCAGAAAAAGTCAGCTATTAAAAACAAGGTGTCTCTATACATATGAACGTAACGGTAAACCGCCTGTTAGTCAATAGTTTGGCTTATAATAAAACATAAGGACACTGTGTTTTGCATTTACACTGTGTTTTGCCTACAAGGGCTGGACATGAAACACACTAGCATATACACTCAAGATAGATGTTCTCAACCCATTATCTCTTATTTTCTACAAATGTCATCTTATTAGTAGACAGACCCTGCTTCTGTGGTTTGTTCTAGCCCATGTGTGCTTCGTAGGAACCAGAGGTAGGAACACAGCGAATGGGTTACATTAGGATTCCCTAGCAGATGGCAGGGGACAAAACTACATTGGTCATTTTAGCCACTTTTCCGATGTTGTATCAGATGTAGGAAATTAGCCGAGTACTCATGCATGAGTCCATGATGATGATTATGATGATGAAAAACATCAAAGAAAATCTGAGAACCCCCCCCCCCCCGCCTCTTTTGGCACTGACTCGGTTTTATCCGTGGTGCAAGGCACTCCAAACATGGCGACATCTTGTAACGTTTCAAATTTTGTCTCCCAGCGTTTCAACCGAGTATCGGTGTGTGTTTTTCATGAATGACATTGGAAAGTCGTTTAAAAAGACCAATGTAATGTGTTCATGCGGATCACAGGGACACATAAGGGACTACCTATTTGGCAGCCGTTGCACTCCTAATCATCCCTGGAAGGAGGGATCCGTCTGCCATGTTCCTTCTCAAGGTTTCTGCCCTTTGGATTATGGGGAATTCTTCAGACCTTCAGTCATAAAGCGTGGGCTTGTGATCCCTTTGAGACCCTGACTGTGATTAAGGGCTATACAAATAACACAAGACAGGACGTGTCTTGATACTTGCTTGGTTATTTGAGCTCTAGTGACTAACATATTGATCCATGTAACGTAAGATTTATTGAGCTCATACATTAAAGGGGTTTAACTTTCGATGTTTGTAGACGTGTAAATTGTTGATGTGAAATTTGGTGTACTTTCCAGTATAAAAAGGAATGCCATTGGTTTAACATCCTCATGAAGCCATCCAGAGGGGCATGTGGGTAGGCCTATTAGAATAATCCATACTCTTTTTTTCGCCCGTATTCAACGGAAAAGTTGAATAAATTCAACGTGTTTAATAATGCGTCTTGCAAGTGACGTCGAGGCGTAGGAGTATAGAAACTAAGACGCCAACGTAAATTGTTAATATACACTCAAATGGAAAGACGACGGAATGGTGAATTGATATAGGGTTCAAAGAGCAATGGCCTGGATGTTGATGGTGGAACATCTGGACGGAAGGGGAATAGGCTGCTAAGAATGTTATAATCACGTAGCCGAGACATAAGCTGCTCCATTAAGAGCTCAGCTGACCTATCTGTGGGGCTTTGGCTAATCCAAATTGTGCCAGAGCTGGCACAGATTGCTCAATTCAATTCGGCTGGAAAACGGAAAAATTGCCAAACGGGCTTGTAAACCCTTGTTTATCACTCGTAATCATGTATTTCTAGTTTGTTTTTCTCTATATATTGTATCAATGGTATTAATGGTGCAATGGTATAACTTAGAGGGGATCTTAAGGGTTAGGAGTTTGAATCCCAGCTCAAAGGCTGGGATTCCCCCCCGATGCCTCTCCTGTCCAACCTGTTGGCATGATTGAGCTGAAGATACCTAACTCGCTAACGCTCTGCTTCGTGCTTCTTAATAACATGCATTTAATCACACAGGAATGATGAAGTAATGAGGACATAATAGTAGGAGCCTCTTATCCAGAGGGACATGCAGTGCATAAGTAACCAATGAGGTATTGGTTAGACGACTCAGGGCTCAGGGAGGCCCCAAATTAAACCAGTCCGCTGTGGGGGGGTTTGTGGCTCTGGTTTCAAGCTAACTTTTGTGGTTGCGCTTTATAATAACATGTAATAACCCATAATCCTTGCGTTAATGATGAAATAATCATTAACAAAACATCAATAATAATTTGTAGATCTGTTTCACCACATATTATTTATTCACATTAAAGCCATGTCAACATCGACCCTCTCATGACATCACAAGTGGGACCAATTCATAGTTATATTTTAATTATTAATTTTAGGTCATCATTAACTAAAGGCTAACTTGTTTCTTAATGTTATTACAAAGTGTTACCGCTTCTCTTTCCCATTTGTAAATGTCAGCCAGTTTCCTTTTGAGAGTAGAAAACATACAGTATATAAGAAGCTGAAAGAAGGAGTTACTTACAGTGTCACAGTTTAACTGCTACTAAATATAACATTCTCTTACGAATAGAAAACAAATATGTATTTAGTAACACCATAAATGGCTCCGGCCGGTTGAAATTGCTCTAGGCCTGTTCTCATTTAATAGCCTTATCTTGTGTATATCAACATGAAACACTTATGTAAGAAAGACTTGTGTTTCTTGTTTCAGCTTATAAGGATTTCAGGATATGCACTATTTATGGCTGTTGCTTCAGTGCCAACAATTATTGAAGTTTGAGGTTTACTCAACTTGCACAGAAAAGTCCCCCATAGTCTTATATGTGTCGGTATACGTATATATGAGTGCAACGGATAAAAAAACACAGCAAAGTTAACGCAGCTGGGATAGGAGGATAGGGCAAACGGGGGCAAATCGATTTGCGATGACCATATAAAGAGATATTCTCTGAGAACTCTGCGAGACCTATATGTACTCAGCACTCGTATCTCAGAGGTGGTGTCATTTAAAATTCCTTGCAGAGGTTTCCACCTTCAAAAGATTGGAGGGATTACAAAAAAAAGGTGTAGCCTTTAACGCACAAGGGAAGGAGCCTTGTGTAAAAGCAAAAAAAATAAAACAAACTGTGAAAAAAAAAAAAAAAAAGAAGCAGACCTGATGTCTCACCCTGTACTGGACAGGCTCAACATAACACCAGTGGAGCTCTTCCTCCAAGCCCATTTCTGCTGCCATCCATATTTCATGACCCCCAGGATCAGAGCATGGCATTTGCCTTTTCATTTTTACTGCCCTCAAGTACGCTACTTACTAAACCATGATCCTACGGGTAATTTCTCCCAATAATCTGTTTAGATAAAAAAAATACAAATTCTCTCAGGTTTTTTTCATCTCGTAGAAAAAAAAAAGGCTGCATGGGTGATTGTTATCTTTTCGGGGGCAACGATGGCACGAAAACAACACCTCTGCTTGTAAATAAGAAAAAGAAAACGGAGGAAACTAAATGGCTTACAGGAATGGCGGAGCCACCGGCTTGATTTACCACGAGGAAAAGATGGGTAAAGATATGAGGGGTAATCCTGGAAGGGATCTTGGTATAGCCCCTGGAGGTCTCAGAGCAGCTTGTTTAAGCGCTTCCAGTAAACCCCTGTACACAAGCCCTAATCCCCCTGGCAGAGGTAGTCTGACACTGCGAGTGAGTCCGCTATGAACAAACATCGCAAATGCAGGATAATGTTTAAGAGATACACAGATTAACTTGTGTAATCCCCCCGCTGCCAAAGGGAGAGATTAAAGGAGAATGTGCCAAATGTTTATGAGCGGAACACAACTAAATATAAACGGGATCCTTTTGAATGCCTTTTACTTTTATTTGTGCCGGAGAATGATTTTCTTCTCGGAACTTCATTTCTAAATTGATGCCATTGGCTGGATAAAAGAAAAGAAGAGAAACAAATCAAAAATAAAAATAGATCAATATAGTTTGAACAGAGTCTTTTCAACAGCGAATGAAGTCCTCCGCATGACGAGAAAGATGAGGCCAAACAAGAAGCAGTCCGTGTAAGACGACGGCCTTCTGTTTGTAAAAGGATAAGCCAAAAAAAAGAGATGTCTTGAGGTATTTTTGTAAGTCAAATGCCTGTTCAATGGCCTCGACTATAAATATAATTGTTACCACGAAACATATAAAATAGTTTATGCATGACATCCATAAAAGCCCAGCAGATTGGGCCTAGGACTGCATTGCCTCTATCTCCTCGCTTGAAGCTTTTAGATGCACTATGTGTTATGTACGAGAGAATGATTGACCTAGAAAGGTAAAACGTGCACTAAAGCGCCACTGAAACAGTTTAAGCTCATCAGAAGGGGAGGGCTGTAGTCAAATAGGATGTGTGAAACATCTGTTTCTTATTGTGTGGAAACGTGCTTGTTGGTAACATTGAACGTCGGATTTGTGAGTCATCTCGTGAAAAAATAACACTATAAATAATATGTAAATAATATTCATAGCTCGTGAAAATATTATTTGGCATTTGTAAAACATTTGGCAGTGAGTGTTGCCTAACCTTATCCCTTAAAACACATCCAGATAAAAAAGTAAATATAGAATTCTTTGTTAACCTTCATTCATAACACATTTGTGGCAGCATGGTTGTGATAGATTAATTGAGATTATCTTTGTGTCAGATTTAATAGGGTATTTGAGAACAATAGTCAGGTGTGCATTAAAATAACCATGCTGCAGATTTCAGTAATCCACAAGATTATCATATTAAATGGCACCATATTTAATACTTTATCCTGTTAGTGTCTTTGAGGCAATAGCCATTGGACACATGCACGTGCTCATCTGGCTTTGTTTCATTTCATCTCTAAGATGGTTTATTGATGGTGGCTGGTCGACTACCCCTGATAACAATGCAATTGCATGCCTGAGAACTGATGCATATCTAATGCAGAAGATAGACCAAACTCACCAGCACGGTGAGCTCAAGAAACGGTAATAGACAATCTCCAGTGATCAAAAACCATCGAGGGCAACAGGCTTTCCGAGGGACACGTGCTCTTGAGTATGTGTGACACAATTACATTATATACTCCATACCCATTTTAAGGAACATTGTATTCTACTTTGGATTTTGTATTTCTGGTTGGAGGAACTTTTACGATTAAAGTTTATTTCAAAGTGAACCCCAACATCACTGTTTAAAAAAACATAGCTGTGTTATTTTCGACCAAAAATGCATAGAGATGTTCCATTTGGGAATTTCTTTATAAAACTAGACGCTACGTCCGCCGTGAAGTCTCTTTCCAAAGTCATGCTTATTCGTTGATGGTGCTTCCTGGCTTGAGCGAGTGTGCCGAGGTCTTTGCAAGGCTTGACGGCCCCTGCATTTTCTCCTATTGAACCCATGAATTTTCATTTTTCTAGAACCTTTATGACACGGCAGCTAATCCGATATGTTGTACAAGTTCTACTGCTAAAACGGGGGTTTACTTACCCTCAGAGGATTAAGGTGACACGATACTTCTGGTGACAGCCTATTGCCTTATTATGCATGTGCCATTACGTCTTCAACAATTAAATAATTGAACAATAAGGTTCCACAGCATACAAAACAGCATACATTGGATCACTTCACTGGGAAGTAGTGTCTATAACACTAACAGGGTCTATAGGAACCACCGCAATTAAATACCCCTCACTCATTTTTACAGTTTCTCATTTCTCATCAGGATCATAACTCCAGTCACTTATGCGTGGTTATGTGTGGGTACATGCATATACATTGGGTATATATTATATATATACAGTATATATATATATATATAGACCAAGGCAGGCATGTCATCGGCCATAACACGTGTGCCAACCAGAACACAATGTGTGGCATGTCACCCCTCAATGACAGTTGCGAGGAAGACCTTGTCATAACATCTTGTCATGAAAGCGCCCGCACCACCCGGAGTACGAGTGAAAATGTGCCTGTGACGTAAAAAAAAAAATGCACGTATCGACAAACGATTTGACAGATACTGTGTGATGTAACGGATAATATGACACTACGATGTCATTGGTCGTGAACGGCTTGGCTATGATCCAAGCTGTGTTTGACATCATGCCCTTATGTCGCTTTAACAAGAGAGGCAATATCTTACTGAATAAAACGTTGAGTTTATACTTGAATTAACAGTTTGTCCAAGTCAAAGTGTACTGTTGAATGCATGTTTATGAGATTTCCCAATACGATAACACCTCTGTGCATCGTTGATGCTTTCTTGCTTGGACGAGGCGTTTGAATCTCGACAGCTGCAACACCGAGACAAGCCTTCATCTTAGTGCGGCTGAGTGCAACGGCAGCTTGAATCTGCCATACATTATTCGTGTAAACACAGTTCTGTTAATGCATGCATGTGGCTGAGCTTATCACATGCTGTGGGGCTGCAAAGCGCTACACAGAGTCAGGTGGAACGAGGTGTGACGAGTTACATTATCCCCATAAGTTTCTGCTGATGATTGCCTCATCAATTAATAAGCTGAAAAATCTTCTCACTTGCAGGAGGAAGCATGGCTATTTTTTTTTAAGTTTCTTCTTTTCAAAGAAAATAAAAACTGCTGTTTTTATCGGCAGTTCATTAGCTCTGATTGAGTGACAACCCAACGGTGTGACCAGTATTTCACACAACACATCATTGGCCACTTGGACAGTAAGGCTTCATTGAAACACACAGCACTTAAGCACATACTCATACATCAATTACCTTTCCTTCATGTAAAAATGGGATGGCTGAAGGCTGAAGTGGAGATAAAGGAAGGTTTGCCAAATGCATCTATATATACATGTGATGTATTTATATATATATATATATATATATATATATATAATATATATATATATATATATAATATATATATATAATATATATATATATATATATATGATTTATAACGTTTCTAGGACAAGATGATTAAAGCAAGAGAAGAATGTGTGAGTTATATCATTGATAAATCGTGAGCCCTGATGCCAAGATGTTTAGGCAATCCATTGTTATTGTGAGGTGTTAATGTTTACTGAGGCCATTATAGGCAAATCTGTTTTGCTATTTCCTCAAATACAACTTGCAATTGCTGCATGAGATAAGCTAGAAACATATTTGTAAAGCCACATAAATATATAATGGAGTATGCCAAAACAATATAGGAAATATTAAATGCAAGGCACAATACCCTTATTGAACAATTCCAAACTGTGCATTGAGTTCAACTATGAACGTGTGTGTGTGTGTGTGTGTGTGTGTGTGTGTGTGTGTGTGTGTGTGTGTGTGTGTGTGTGTGTGTGTGTGTGTGTGTGTGTGTGTGTGTGTGTGTGTGTGTGTGTGTGTGTGTGTGTGTGTGTGTGTGTGTGTGTGTGTGTGTGTGTGTGTGTGTTCGTGTGTGTGTCATCATCTCTAAAATAACATGATGGTAAATAAATCAATTCCACTTGTCTTGAATCTGCACCCATGCGTCTCCATTTCTCTTATCCTTGCAGGACTTTGTTCTCCATTCTGATTAAATCACAGCATGAGAGCTGCACTAGACGTCGATGAAGCAAAACAACAAGAAGCAAACAAACCAGAGAAAAGAGGACGCCCTCCGTCAGAGTCTAGAGGACAGCCTGTGTAGGCGTGTCACCGTGAAACCTTCGGTGACGACTTCTAACTAGCAAGATCTCGTCAGTGACGATTATGATATATATATATATATATAATATATAATATATATATTATAATATATATATATATATATATAATATATATATATATATATAATAATAGGTGTGCTTATGCTACTGCACAGTTAATCAACACAGTGAATTATTCAGAGGGGAGGGTATTTTATGTTGGGGATCTTTAAAATGATCTGGGAATCTAATCAGACGTCCATCATGGATAATGTCGGACAACTTTTTAGAGCCTGCTTGATCAATGTGGCCTGTTTTCCTGACAGAAATCACATGTTTCTCAGCAGCCAGCCACTGACTTGGTTGACAGTCAATTGATGTCCAATTGGATTTATTTTATTTTATTGGTTGTTGACTGTATTGTTTTCCTCGGCCTCTGTCTGGTATGAGATAGGACAGGTAGGAATAGGACAGAGGTTGTGGTTGGTTTAGAATATGATGCCTTAGTTTAGAATGTAAACTGTATTAGAATGAATCATTTATGTGGGGGAAAAGAACGGTTTATACGTATGAGAATTATAAGACTAAGTAAATGGAATTATTTCACCCCAATGCCCATTTTAGAGTGAGTTTACACATTAAATTTACACATTAAATACAGCAAAATAAACAGAAACAAAAATATGAAGTATATCTTAACAGAAAAAAAAGATTAGATGCATTGAACATTACGATTCTTCCCAACAGAAATAAACAAAAGACAAGCATCAGCTTTTTCAATTTTCTCCTTATTATATTTGGATGAAAGGAAGTCTATTTTCACCAAAACTTCAGGGAATTAAATAACCAACAGCCACACTTGACACGGATATCTGGGGTGTTTCTCTTTCACTTTCATTTTTGGCGTCGGAAAAACATTTAGCTGCATCGTCTTCCATAAAAGAGAGCAGCACGTTCTTTACATAACATCTATAATGCTTTTGACATTACATTTATTATTTAGAGGAGATCGTCATCATGTCTGTATCTCAACAGCGGTCTGGCCGTTTGGGAGAGGTGTTGTTGTTTGTTGTTTGTTTTTGCATACCAGATATGATAGCAGAGGCCTGGTGACACATGAAAAATAAATGAAGTTTGTGTGTCTTTTGTCAGAAAACACAAAATGAATAGCAAAAGCAACAAAATGCGTAAACTACATTATGCCTGACACCTGAAAACATAACAAGATGTCAGTGCATTATGATGAATAATTTAATGATTCACATTCATGCCGAAAAAGTCTACAAAGGTTTTGAGCCCATCAATTAAAAGCTGTCAATCACAACACAGGACAGAAAAAAAGGGAAAGATGACGACTTTCAAATGTTTCCCATCTATCCCTTTCAATCTACCAACTCGTAGTCCTGAAATCTCACTCCACCACATATTGGTGGTGGCGCTAGTTTACCTCCCAGATACATTTTTTGTCTGAATTTCTGACACTTCACTTTATTGTAGATGGCGGTTTCTAAAAGGTTAGCCAAAGGAGACACTAGACAGTAGGGGCTATTAACCACAAAGACTAGTGTTTTGATAGCTTTCTTGACAGGCCAGGCTAGTGAATAAAATTGTGATGAAAACGTCCGTCAAAAGGCAGTAAAATATAATCTGGAGTAAAGCGCATAGCAAGGACTCTAAACCTCCGTGCACCCAATTAAAGATAAATATGCCATTGGATTGCTATGAGAGACATTAGTGGTTATCAGGCACTATCCCTTTTTGCAGCAATTAGTTGGCTGAGCGATGGCTGTTTTCCCCTGAAGATCTCCGTCAAACTCCGCCGGAGCGAAGTGTTCCACCCGTGAAGCTTAGAATCCCACTTTGTGACCTTTGTCAGCTTCCTGGATTGTTCCGCGGCTCAGAGGAGCTCCGGAGCAGTGTGTTGTGATGGAAGTGGAAACGTGTCACGGGGAACGCTCGCCCTGTTCCCCCCTAAGTGGTGTGGTGAACATCTATTCCGTTTTTGTGCCCTTTGTGACCTGCGCATCAAAATCATGTACAAAGGTATCAAGTGCAAAAGAAGAAGCACGTATAACCCTTTTGGGGGGATTTGAAGTGAATTCCTCCCCAGGCTTTGTTATTTCCGCTGTTTTGCTTTCTTTAACAGAGTGTCATGCCCTGGTGTCTGTTTGTTCGTATAGCCTAGCCTTAAAGGTGCTATGGTTAAGATCTGAGGCTTTCAGAGAGAGACGGAGAGAGAGAGCAGGAAAGAGTGTGATTATGAACCTAAACAATCGTCAAATATCAACCTCCCTCTCGGCTCCATTCCTCTATACGTTTCTCTGCCATTGTTAAGAGTTACATTTCAGACACCTGTGATTGACAGGCAATATGGATCCCCAATCGCTCACAGAAAATATGCCCCATTTGCTCAGAAATAAGACCGGAGTGGTCGGAAATCTAAATTGGCTCAAGGGCGGTATTCCCGAAGTGGATTTCAATCACAAATAGCAGATGGGTCTAACTCTTATAACTTATTATACTCAAATGAAAGCACTTCAACCTTAGTGCACCGCTGAAGAGACACACCTGTTTTACCAAAAGGTAAGTGATAAGTAACGTCAAGCCATTTCCAAATCTATCCTGTGATCAAAAGTGAGTATCCACCCAGAGTATCCATCCAGCCTAATAGTTGGAACAGTCTAAAGACAATTGGGGACTAAATCTGACATCTGACCATCATACATCTGGGTGGAAACTCCCACTTGTAATGTCAAAAGCGGATACATTTCGAAATGGCTTATAATGACAGAATTCACTTGATAAAAGGTGCAGTCTAAACCAATTATTTTGTTAAATTGTATGGGTGTAAAAAGTTATTTTTTCTGATAAACCTTAATTTTATTTAGAGATCATAATGTCAAGTTTATTTAAAAGGTAATAAGGAGATTCACCATTTTTTAATTCTGCAAAGCCTTTCCTCTTTGGTAACCTTCTAAACTACATACCAATTATCTTCTTATTTTCTTTATTTTCTTATTTGCGGAAAAAAAAGTTGATTTCATAGTTTTGAGTAATCTGCATGACCCAAATAGCAAAAGGCTGGCTGTCAAGTATATCATCTTACCCCAGACCTGCAATAGCTAAAATGGCGAGAGTGCGACAACCACCTAGATCAATATCTGTGTAACTCAGTATTTGATAAGACTATATTGTATTATAATAAACCTATACAGATGGTGTCATGAAAGGGAAATGTGTCGACAGCAGGACAACAAAAGGGACATTTCTCTCGCAACGCGACAGACTGTGTATGGCAGTAACACACAGTGGCTCTCTTTGTCTTCCATATTGGATACTTCCCCACCTCCACCTGCACACATGCACCACACAAAAACACAAACAAACACACACACACACACACAGACACACACACATGCAATCATATAGGCATCCCCCATGCAAGCACACATGCACAAACACATCCACCTTCCTCCCTCTGAACTCCTCCTCTGTCAGCAGCGTTGCAGGTCAGCCAAAGCTCACGTTAAAAGAGCCTTGCAGATAGCCACAAGAAAGGGGCCGCGAAGTGGGTGATCTGATAGCATAGTGCGGACAAGCTGAGATAGCACTCTGGAGAACAGGAAGACAGAAACAAACAATGTCATTAAATATGGATGTTGGCTCTTTTTGTTTTGAAAAAAAAACGTTAGATTTGACCGAGTAATGGCTCCTTTGTATTGCAAACCAGTGATACAGAAAGACAAAAACCATTAGCGTTTAAGTGGAAGAGCGGCCCGCTGAGAGGGCTGCGATGATCGTGTTTAAACAAGCGAACATATGTCAAGAGTTTACCAAAGGCATGGGATACACTAGGCAGACGGAAACTCCTGTGTAAAGTAACTGTCTGTTACTTAGCTTAGATAACGTAGTACACTTTCAATTATATTTCTCACTAGATTCCAAAGTCAATTGATTCACTTAAAGCTGTTGAATAAAATACATTTTGGAAATATATATGGTTGACTTAGACACTTGAACGTTTAAATAAAAGCAGAACGACAGAAACCATATGAATACTTTTTGAATGCAAGCTGACACACTCAATTATTGTTTCAAACCAAGCTTCACTTTTTAAACAATACACGGCCCTGATTGTGGAAACAGTGAATCGTGGCTAAACATAACGCCAAAGGCATTTTTAAGTGCAACATAATGTTGGTCAAAATACACAGGCCTCGCTTTTTTCCTTCCTTTAATGCAGTTGGCTGATTCATTTCAATTACACATCCTTTGTGGTCTTAAGTCCTGTCAAACAATACCACAAATTCCCAGGCAATCTTATTCACTATGTCCAGAGAATGGTTGTTGTCTCAAAATGCCAGGGTGATCACCGCCTTAAATCAAAGGCGAAGACGGAAAAACAGCATTACCATTGCAAAACACGAATTAACTCTATTGTCACGTATTCAAATATTTACCATCAATCACGTCATCCACACTCGATTGTTCGAAATAGCTTTTCCTTCATGATGCATCAAAGTCAGTCAATCGACTCGCAAGTTTGATGGTTTCCCAAAGCAAAGATACGGCAGGCCTACATGTATTCCACCATGCATCACACACACACATATATATGCACCTTTCATGTACTCTCGGCCGGTATCCCGAAAGAACAACAACGGCATTCCAATTTTGTAATTCAAAGATTTCCTGATCTTTTTCTCTCTTTGTGTTTTTTTTTCTTTGTGTGTGTGTGTGGTGTGTGGGGAGGGGGGGGGGGTCATTTTCATAACTAACATGTTTCACTGCCTTAAAAAAAGAAAACACCACCACCGCCGCCTCTTTCATCTCTGGCAGAGACATCACACCACCACCACCCCCCCCCCCCCAATACCCCAGCGGCCCCCCCACCCCCACCCTAACCCAGCCCATCCACCGCCAGCCCCTGTGCAAATTCGGCTTTCAGTCAGCGTCTGAAGTGCGCAAAGCTGCAGGCTTTATTTACTCCTGTCGTCTATCATCTGCATGTCATGAGCACTTTTAAAACTCTTATCGCTTAATCTGGGAGGATGGGGTACTGGGGGGCGGGGCGGGGGGTATGGGGAAGGAGTTAGGGGTGAAATGATGCTATGAAATGAAAAATGTGTGCCGGAATAAGTGACAGCCATGGCATCTGTGATAAAAAGGTGGGACAGGGAAGGGCTGCTCCACGCACCAGGATATCTTTCATGACAGGGTTAGCATCAGCCAATGTCTACAATACCCATATATTCTGCTCTTTTTGTAGGCATATGTTTAAAGATAGAGAGAGAGCCTGCAGAATGAGGAGAACTCAATGATGGCATTATCAAAATTCACGATTTTGGGGGGAAAAAACCCGGCAATTGTGTGTTATGGACTTCCTCGACAAACAAGTGGCGTTATGGTGTACTAGTCTGATACTCAGTGATACCCCAGTGAAATGTTTGATGTTAGATCTGAAGAATGAAAATATAAGAAAGGCAATGATCATCGTGATCAAACGATAATCATAATGACATTATAAAATAAATATTCTACACATGACAGTATTTTATCATAATATGGATAATATGGAATCAATCACTAAGTCATTTTATTCCGATTTCTTATTCTTTCTTCAACATTTGATGCACATTTGGATGACATGACACCGATGTTATTCAGAGGAAATGCAGATATGGTGTTTGTTTTACGAGACGAACATAAAAGCATGTGGGCTCGGTGTGCGCTTCAAGGCTTTCCTCTCTTGGCGTCTTTCCATTTTATTGATTCGTACGAGCCTCTAATGACTCTAATTACTAGCCATCGATATTAAAGAAATCAAGCAAAAAAAAAGGAATCGGATCACTTTAATGTGTTCAGTCTCCGACTGCTTGATAACTGCAGCGTTCCCATCAAAAGAGGAACCCTGACGAATGCGAGCTTAATAAAGCTGGCGTTAATCACTTCTAGATACATGCTTATCCCAAGTCATTTCTGAACACTACTCCATATATGTCGTTTCTGGAGAATCGTCCATTGATCTCAAACGAGCGAGGAGGAGTCTGATGGGAAACCGTTTTGATGAATGGCCTCCTGAATAATATAAAACTGCTTCAACATGTTTTCGCCAATGAAGGATATGTTGGGCGCGTGCCCAATTTATTTACGGATTCGCTGGAGATGATTCATTCATTTCAATAGCAAACATGGGAAATCCTATCATTTCCTCTTTAGTCCAATTAGAGGGGATATATGCAGTTTGTTTGGAATCAAAGTGATTACCTTGTCATACAAAAAAGTGAAATGATCTCTCCTCCGAAGGAAATGACCAATGGGGGACTATTTGCTTGGTTTTGAATGAATGCTCCAAACTGCCTGTTTATTATTGGGCTGTGTGTGGGTTGTTAGGCCTTCGTGGAGCAGTACAGCAAAAAACAAATCATGTGTGTGTTTGTCTCTGTGTGTGTGTGTGTGCCTGTGTGTGTGTGCGTGTGCCTGTGTGTGCGTGTGCGTGTGCGTGTGTGTGTGTGTGTGTGTGTGTGTGTGTGTGTTGTGTTGTGGTGTGTGTGTGTGTTATAAGTACTAATTTTAAAATATTGTGAATATTGTTTCAAGTTTTTTTCCACAGTTTCACACATGAAATATGCCTCCATAGATTCAGTAGAATCCAATCATAGCTACATACACCCTTGGATGAAGAAGTTTCTAATAACGATAAACCTGGGAATGATATACAACCACGGACCTCTTGCAATCTCCATGAATCCACAGAAGCACACACAGATTCAAGTACTTTAACAGACACTGTATGATTTAGACTGTTCCACTAATGCTGTTATGACCAGAGAACATAATGAAATGAGATTAGTAATACACACAAACACGCATGCATACACACACACACACACACACACACACACACACACACACACACACACACACACACACACACACACACACACACACACACACACACACACACACACACACACACACACACACACACACACAGTGTCCACATTGGCTAACAAATTAGGAAATCTGTCGAGCTTCGCTCAAGGGTTAGCCTAGAGTAGCATGAGGCAATCAGGGAAGGTAGATCGATGACGGCATAAACACAAACTCTGCGTTACATTATTAAATAAAGTATTAACTGGAGAAAATGTCAGCTGAATCTTGCACAGTGCTCATTTAAGGGCATGGCTGCGATATAATATGTTGTCACCAGAGTGCTTTGACAGCTCAAATCAGGGCTTTTGCGTCGCAGAGACATCAAAATAACATGGTTCGGCTACACAACAGCTAGATGGAGAGAGAGAGAGAGAGTCAAGGACAGAAAACGTCTTTTCCGCTATAGCTTGGTTTCAGGGAAGGCAGTGTTGTGTGAGCTATAATTATGTTATTTGCAAAAAAAAAACAACGAAAGATAATAATTAATATTACAACGAACGACAGGGGGAAAAAACCCTGAAACAAAGCAAACAAACAGAACAATTGAGCATGCTGAAGTGTTCTCAAAGTAAATGAGGTGTGACTAAATGCACCCTCGGAAGCATCCAGCTACAATTTTTGGTATTAGCGCAAACAAAGAATTGAGGCAGATTGGTACCACACACGCACAACCCCCCCCCAAACACACTAAATACACACACACACACACACACACGCACACACACACAGGCGCACATGTGCACACATGCACACACACACACGCACACACACACACACACACACACACACACACACACACACACACACACACACACACACACACACACACACACACACACACAACACACACACACACACACACACACACACACACACAATGCACACACATGCTCACGCACACACATGAACTCACACGTTGCTTCATACCAGCTGCACATGAATCAGCAATCAGTGGAACAACTGGATACAAGGGGTGTGTGGGGGGGAGGGGGTGAGAGAAACAACATATTTGATGTTTTAAGATGCTATGACTGCTGTTCTTAAACGGCTGCTGGAATATTCACCTTTGGTGAGACGCGGGTAGCGCCATATGGACAGATGACGGGCAGAAGTTCCAGATTAACACCATCAAAGAATTACAGTTTGTTTGCAGAACTCGGGGCCTCGATTCCCCCCCAAAAATCGAGATGACACATTATACGAAGAAAAGAAGACAAGGCAGAATAGTCAGGATGGTCTCGTCATCGTGGTGAGGGCGTCTGATATCCCACTACCTGCTCGCAGCGTGGGAGATTGAGCCCCTCCCAGTGAGCGGACGGGAGACTTTCAGATGGTTCTGACTTCAGACCATCTGTCCCCTCCACCTCATTTCCCTCTAACTGGCTGGGCAACAGTGTGACGTGAACCAGCGTAGCTCGGCCGGCTTTTTATCCGCAGAATACGTCAGTTATAGGACGTTAATACAGATATGTGAGCAAACAAGTTGGAATTTTATGTATTGCAATGTATTGCAATGTACAGTATATCTGAATTATGAAGGATCAAAAACTATAAAAATAATAATATTGATCAATTATATAAATATTAATAATACCCCCTACCGCCACAAAGTGCGTCCCGCTTAAAACTAACATTGGAGCTAGGAGCTGTGGTCATTTGTGCCAACAGCCACGGACATTGTGATGCCAGGTCTTCCTGTTCAGTATTTAGTCTGCCTCCTCGTAGGTTGGTAGATAATGGTCTATAGATGCTGTGTACTAAAGGGGCCATTCAACTCTGTGGATGGCCCCTAATTGGTATTCAAATACTAATACTACCAATAATATTACATGTGTAATATATAAATGTCAAAAAACATATATATATATATTATATATATATATATATATATATGTATACAAACACTAAGTCAATTACTATCTATACTGTATATATATAATATATATATAATACAGTGTGCATATGAGTGTATATGTGCATCATATGTGTATATATGTATTTATATATATATATTTATTGCATTAGATTCCACTGCATTCTGTTCTATTCATTTTCTATCCTCTTTATGTCACTGGAGTACTTAAAAATAGACGTGCTGATCAAAGGTGCATTTAGGACTGGCGGCAGAGAAGGAAAATAATTCCTCAGCAGTCATAAGAGGATGGTCTTCTCTCTCTCTCTCTCTCTCTCTCTCTCTCTCTCTCTCTCTCTCTCTCTCTCTCTCTCTCTCTCTCTCTCTCTCTCTCTCTCTCTCTCTCTCTCTCTCTCTCTCTCTCTCTAGGAGGGGGGATGAGTAATGTCAGGAGGAGCATGAGGGTCAGAGAGAGAGGAGAGAGTGGGAGAGAGAGAGAGAGAGAGAGAGGGAAAGAGAGAGAGAGAGAGAGAGAGAGAGAGAGAGAGAGAGAGAGAGAGAGAGAGAGAGAGAGAGAGAGAGAGAGAAGAGAGAGAGAGAGAGAAGAGAGAGAGAGAGAGAGAGAGAGAGAGAGAGAGAGAGAGAGAGAGAGAGAGAGAGGAGAGACAGACAGAGGGAGAGACAGACAGAGGGAGAGCCAGAGAAAGCCATAGAGCCCGCCAGGTGCTTTCACATCACCTCGGGTCACCCACACACCCTCTCTTATGCATGCCCTCTGCAAGCTTTATAAATGTTTAAGAGCTACATAAGTATGGGGGGGGGGGGGGGACAGAAAGAGACAGAGACAGAGGGATCTATCGAAGACCTTAAGGCTAGAAAAGAAGCTGAACCATACAGGGAATTGAACGGGTGGTTGATTGTCACAATATACACACTGGTTTATTTTCAGCCAAAGTAGGTCATTCAAATTTCAACACCCATGTCAGACAGATTTAAACAAATTAACATGACTTTAGGCAACCCAGGGATGTAAATATTTTTATAAGAGGGCATGGGTTGAAATCATTGTTTTCGGAAGAACAATTACCATTCCTTGGCTTATTACGTTCCGAACAGCGTTCCTTCAACCCCTTTAAGTTGAATGCTTAGTGGCCGTGATGCCCTGTTCATGAACTGTGCGGACGGGTATGCCCGCGGCATTTTTAGTAGCCCCTCCCGCTGTCACATCACTGCGTCCCTCGTTTTGCCCAATCTGCTTGCAAAGTGTCCACTTTTCCGCGGTGCAAAACAAACGACAACATTGCCGTGATTACGTCCTTTGAGGTCGAATTAGGTTTTCCGAGCCATGTCATGCAGACATTTTTATCAATCATCAACACATCTCGCAATGTCCAAAATGTGTGCTACAAAGGCTACTACCTTTCAATACATGCCAAAGCTTGGACGAAAGAATTCTTCCCTGTAATTTGCAGATGAAACAAGCTTTTAAGATACAGTATGCAAACCTGTATTCCAGGCGAGATACAACAATACAACTTACACACTTGAAAGCTATTCACAGTCGATGGAAGTGGCTTTAAACTGCCATCCGCCTCTATAAGACTCTGGCATGAATGACAATGCAGAGCCATCCACTTATAATGAGACGGGTAGGACAGCCATCAATTAACATGCATTTAGTCATGCAAGGCTGCTTAGCGGTTAGCATTGTGCACATCCCCTCTTTTCAAGCTTTTCAATGAGTGAAAGTTGTAAGGTCACATTGAAAGTGATCTTCGCAATTTTTTATTGAAATCCATAAAAAAAAAGATTGTTGCCAATGTATTGTCACCCTGGAACCGTATTGCTAAATGTGTACCGTACTTCTATCAGGAACCTCACAGTACCTCTGGTGAAATACAGTAGGCACCTGGACAAGAGTCAAACGTGTCATCATCAGGTGCCAAGGAGGACAACAGGGGACTTGTCACACGTCAACTGGAACAACACTGTCACCGATGTCGTGTGACTTTCCCTTTAGAACGCCACCCACCCCCCCGCCCTCCCCCCACCCTCCCCGCCCTCCCACCCGACCCCCGCCCCTCCTCCCAGAAAAGATACTCTCTTGTCCTGAAAAAATAGCTCCGGTGTATGTGTGTTTGCCTATCTGTGTGCCCTTTCTCCCTTTTAGTGGGTTTGCGAATCTATGTGCGGCTCTGTGTCCCTGTGTGTGTGTTTGTGTGTCGATGTGTATCCGTACTTCTGTGTGTGAGTGCTTGGTCTCCCTCTGTGTATGTGTGTTTATGTGTGTGCTTGGTCTCCCTCTGTGTATGTGTGTTTATGTGTGTGTGTGTGTGTGTGTGTGTGTATCTGTGTCCCTGTGTATGTGTGTGTGTGAATCCGTGTCCCTGTGTGCGTGTGTGTATCCGTGTCCCTGTGTGTGTGTATCCGTGTCCCTGTTTGTGTGTATCTGTGTCCCTGTGTGTGTGTGTGTTTTGTTCCTTTTACATCCCCATGTCATTATAACACATGTCACAGCACCAATGAGAGCACCCTCTGCGCTGTAAACGAGATGAAGCGACTCCTGTAGAGGTGGCCGCACGCGCCCGCCTTGCTTTGTGTGCTTTTTGACCTTCTAATGATCGAGTTATCAGCCTACCCAGAGACACCAACCCGCTCCAGAGGAGGAGGAGGAGGAGGGAGGAGGAGGAGGAGGAGGAGGAGGAGGAGGAGGAGGAGGAGGAGGAGGAGGAGAAGCGGCTGAAGCTAAAGGCTTTGCGACCAAGCACGGAGATACAGCGATGACTATAGAGCACGGCGAGACTAATTTCATTCCAACGCGCAAAAAAAAGCCGATAATGAAATCCCTTTCACATTAGCGAAGTCAACGGCCTTTATTTGGTCAGTGTTTTTTTTTTTACCGTTTTTTAATTACCTGTGGAACTGCAAGCCAAAGAGTATTACTACACCCTGTGGACGCATTGTGATGGCATTCTCCAGTTTTTCGAGATACAGCCTCAAAAAGACAGAAATAAACAAGTTAAAGCCCCTAACCCCTTTTTAAACTGCCACATAGATTCCCAGCTAATCCAGGCTTGCGGAGAGAGAGAGAGAGAGAGAGAGAGAGAGAGAGAGAGAGAGAGAGAGAGAGAGAGAGAGAGAGAGAGAAGAGAGAGAGAGAGAGAGAGAGAGAGAGGAGAGAGAGAGAGAGAGAGAGAGAGAGAGAGAGAGAGAGAGAGAGAAAAGGAGAGCTCTACAGAGAAAGCATGAATAAATGGAGAGAGACCCCATAACTGTTCCAGCCGCTGCCTAGCATATGTCCTAAAGTAAACACAGCATGCAAGATGCTTCTAAATTGTCATACCTTGGGACAGTAAATGTACTACCAGTGATTTTAGTCACAACCCGGGGCGGGTGGTAAGCAAGTAAGGCTGACATATGGCTTTATTTATTTATTGTGCTGCGTTAGTTGTTAGGGGATGGAGAACATCTTTGCAGAGGGCTCGCTCATAATAGCTAAAAGTCTCCCATGAATAAGTCTGGCCCTCTCTCTCTCTTGTTGTCTTTCTTTCTTCCTCTCCCTCTTTCCTTCACTCTCTCTACACTCATCGTCCTCTCTCTCTCTCTCTCTCTCCCTCTCCCTCTATAACTCCATGTCCACTCATTCCCTCTCTCTCTCTCTCTCTCTCTCTCTCTCTCTCTCTCTCTCTCTCTCTCTCTCTCTCTCTCTCTCTCTCTCTCTCTCTCTCTCTCCTCTCTCTTCTCCCTCCCTCTCCCTCTCTCTCTCTGCCTCTCGCCCTCCCTTCCCTCCTCTCTCTCTCTCTCTCTCTCTCTCTCTCTCTCTCTCTCTCTCTCTCTCTCTCTCTCTCTCTCTCTCTCTCTCTCTCTCTCTCTCTCTCTCTCTCTCTCTCTCTCTCTCTCTCTCTCTCTCTCTCTCTCTCTCTCTCTCTCTCTCTCTCCCCCACTCTCCATCTCCCCATCTCCCACCCTTCATTCTCTCTCTCTCTCTCTCTCCCTCTCTCTCATATATCCCCCTTCTCTCTCTCTCCCCCCTTCCCTTCCCCTCTCCCTTTCTCTTTGAGAGGGGAAAACGTTCAGCCATTGTAAGCACCAAGCCCCGGGTGCAAAGGCGCTAAAAGCGAAGGTCTGTACCAGGCCTTGTTTTTTGATCCGCAGTGATACCCAATGGCACGGAAACATGGAGAGGGGCACGGCGGTGGATGTCTCTTTAGGATGTTTGTGTTCATAATGGCGTCTCCCGTGGCATGGAACAGACATGATTAATGAGGTCAATGACTCTGAGTGCCCCCGAGGTTCCCACCCGTTCTCTAGCCACACTTAATGTCCATGTTGCTGCCCCGGGGAGCGGGACTCCTCCGCACTGACATTTATGGTGAAAGAAGAGAAAAAAAATAGATTAGGACATAAAAACAACACTTATTATGGAGCAGCCGGATGTTTCTATTGTGGGCTCGCCGCGTGGCGGACCTTGACATGACTCTCCCGATTGTCTTAAAAATATATCGACAATGATAACAGATGCGGTGATCCAAAATAATTATTATAATAATTATATGATTATCGGACCTAGGACAATTGAATCATGGTTTCAAAGAAATGAAAAACCTCAGAAACCCCCCTGAAAATAAACCTAGGTGTCGCATGCTGCTGTTGCAAAGATCAGACGGGGTCTAGCTCAATGGTATTAAAGACCTCTAAAGCACCGCTAGCAGTAATCAGTGTTAAGTATTAGCCACACAGCAGCACACATCTTATGGGGACGCCTGGAGTTTAAGTAGCACAGCACTGCGATGATGAATGACTCGGCAGGAGTCTCCTCTTTGTCTCCTTGATCAATGTTATCTCGCACATTTTTTTTTAACTGCACGTTTTTTTTTTCCTTTTCTTTTTCTTTTCGGTCCACTCACGCCCGCTGAGTCTCACTTGAGATAGTGTCACGGCAAGGGTATCGTGGACCCTTGTTTTACTCCCCTCTATGGGTCCCGGAGACAATCTGCACTGTTTATCAAGTACCCATCACACCCAGACACGACAATCACGCTGAAAAGGTCATCAGTGGTCGTTTGAAGATCTCGCCGCCGCAGGAGATAACTTCCAAAAACGCTCCCCGATGTAACGACGTTTAAATGCAGTTATTAACCCCAAAAAATGGTTCATATAATTTCTGAATTGCACTTCAAGAGTCTTGCTTTAAGTAGAGACGTGTAGACTCAGTACATGGCTCACTGTGATGTTCACAATGTGAGCTAAAGGGCAACATGGAAATGCCTTGAAAACGTTCGAGTGGTGGAGAAAGGAACCGGGAAATGGACCCGCTTGATTTATTTCTGAAACCGAGTTGAGAGACAGCATTACTCGGGTGAAATAACGGTTCTCCCCGGCACATAGTAAGATATCACACAAAATATCTCCTCTTGCTTTGATATGGCTTGGTACAACATCAAGCAACAACAACAAAAACGTGGAGATAAAATGGACAGCAGCCACAACAATAAGGTGGGAAAAAAGCCAAGAGAAATAAGGTATATTCCCAACAGATAGATTAGCATCAAACAACGGGTCTGCTGCTGCAACTCTGTCCAAGCCAGTAGCCCAGATATCAAAATGTAATACCATTTGATGTTGGAAATTCAGGTATCAAAAAGATTTTTCTTCTCTTTGGCATATCTCTTTCTTCTTTTGTCGAGGAACCATTACATTTGAACAACATTGCTAAAACTCTCAGGGATAGGTTTGAGGCACTGTCTAAGAAGCACCTATTCATCACTGCAATCGTGAACGCAAGACGCAGAGCTAATAACATTTAGTTGATGATGAACAACAACTTACCAATCAGGTGCCTTTTTTCCAAATCAACCAATAACTGCACATGTTGACCACAAAATGTGCAGTTATTGGTCGATTTGGACAAAGGCTGCTTACGTCTGCTATCAGATCGAGCGACACGTTCGCCAATAAATACACAAATAAATAAATATTGTGTGTCAAGGACGGTATTGTCGAAGCGGTATTTGTGATTGACCGTGGGGCGGTGAGGTGCGTCGAGATTGCGGAATGCGGATGAGGCTTTATTGAATTGTGTAAAGAACCCGAGCCGTCTCTCGGAACAGGAGGAGAACAAAGACAAAAGGGATCAGAGACGATAGTTGTCTCCGATATTGAATATTACGGACGGTGCCGCCGGAATGTCTGATGAACTTCATCGGGACTCATTCTAACGGTTATCAGGGGGGCTTTCATTCCTCTGGCCTTTGTGTGTAATTATTGACTGTCCTGTGAAAGGGGGTGGGGGCACAAAACCTGGTAAACAGCAGGTAATTAGTATTTCTGGACCTTTGGCGGGATGATTCCCTGCTCTCTGCTCCGGCTGGGGGAGAGAATGTCGTGTGTAGGCGTTATTTTTCCCTGACTGAGATAAGTGGCCAGAAAGAGTCTTAAGCTTTTCACCTTAAGCTTTCTTTTCATGGCTGAAGAATGATTGTATGCAATTGGGCAAAAAAAAAAGGGAATGATTTCAATGAAAGTTTCTTAGCTGGAAGAAAATGGGGGCCTCGATGAGGTGGTGTATAATCTTTGAGACGTGTCTAACCGACCACTCAGACTCTGTTCCACGGAGCGTCAGTTGAGAATTGCCGTCGCAGGTGTTATGTCTGTCAGTCAATCAATCAATCCATCAATCAAATCAATCAATCAATCAAATTCCAGTGTTAAAAATCGATTGACATTTTCGTTGGGGTTGTTTAAGTGGCAGGTTGTATCCATTATAAATCGCAAATATGTTTCATAAACATCTTTCCTCCATATTCAGGAAGTCATTACCAAGCAGTGCGACGATAGGCAGGGTCTGTGTAATCAGAGCGCCATCCGTTCAGCATCATATCCCTCCCACAGCATACAGAAGTCAAGATTAGAATTTGACTTTCAATTCGTTTTTTTTTTTCCCCCTGTTGTTGAGTTATGTCGTTCACTCGATTTACTTCTGGAAGGCAGAATTGTATTTTATTAAAAGGATAGCCTAATAGTGTTGGGAAATGTAAGATACTTGTGTCCAAATACAAGTGCCTTACATTTCCAAATGAACTACTTCCACTCTTTAACATTGTTGGATAATAGACGACTCTTAAAGCTCCCGTTCTTTCAAAACAGCTTGAAATGCATCCTGGTTTTTGCCGCGAGGATAAAATAGGAGGATTATAATGTGTTTTCATGTGTTCAGGAGCTTCAAAAAAAGGTTTTGTGAAGGGCAAAGAAGCATGTCCACAAAAGAAGTGTGTATGAAGTAAAGTTTGGATTGTATTGTACTGTAATGGATCCCTTTGGGCTTGACACATGCTTCCCACACTCTTTGTTCTTTGTTTCTACATTTTTATAACTTTATTTATTTAGTAAAGCTTTTTGTCCGTGTTTATTATGACAAGTGCACTGCCTTATATTACGTTGTGGTTGGGGGAGAAAATGGCCATTTGATGAGTAAATGATAGGACTAATACCCTTTCCAATCACACTTCTAGGGCTGTTTATTGTGAAGAATAATCTCTCCCTATTTCTAAAAGCCAAATGATATCCCTTGATTTTTGAGTGTTTTTTTGAGAATTGTGTATTTTATTTGAGTGTGTCCAAATAATAGTTAAACCGTTCAGATTGAAGGAAAACTGTGATTATTAAATAGGCTGATGAAACTACTACAGAAAAATAGACACTAACATCTCTATGTATTTTGTTCTTTGTGAAAGTAGAACATTTATTGACCCAATTATTATGTCAGAAATCTAAAACCTTAAAAAAATAAGTATAGGCCTATAAACAAAAAAAATCTAGAGCAATACATGGCATCATCTTTTTTTATTTCAGTATTAAACGTTTCAGACATTTTGTCAGCAAATTGTTTTGATGCGAAAAAATAAAAAACATTTCCCTGCGTGGCCCATGCATTATTTAACCCCTCGTTATTTAGTCTGAGCCATGGAGGGATTGACTTTGAGTTCAAGGCAAGCGCAAAACGTTGAAACCACCACCATCCCCACCAGCACCTCCTCCACCATCCTCCTCACCAGCCCCTCCACCCCCTCCAGCAACATCACCACAACGACCCTCCTTCCATTACCACCACCCCCTCCTCCACCATCAACTCCTCCCGCACCACCACCACCATCAGCCCCTTCACTACCGAAACCTCCCCCTGCTAATTTATAAACGTGGCAACTCCTCCACCACCTCCTCCATCCCCACCGCCTTCTTCATTTCTAAATGTGCTTGCTCCTCAAGCGTGCCGGGTGGGGGTGGGGGGGGTGGGGGTGGGGGGGATCTGATGTTTCAACCACCCTCCCTGGGCTCCTGCTGTCCGGACCTGACATGGGGGGTGGTCTGATTGATTACATCCCTTGACACGTCTGCCCGAGAGCTGCCAATAACTGCCCGTCAATGATGTGATGATTTTCAGGCCCTGTCAAAATAAAAGCGTCAAACTGCAGACGTCAAAATAAAGGCGTCAGCAGACATCAAGGGGTCTTGCGTTTCACAAAGGAAGGGGGGACGGTTGGGTCTGCCGAGAAGAAAAAAAAAGAATGGTCATCGCCGGAACGGCCGATGAATGACAGAAAGGGGGAGACCGGGCCTTTCGCCGCCGGCTGAGATGTGAGTATGTATGCTCTGGGATCTGGGCACTCTGGTTTAACACGGCTTCGGCTTCTCTGAGAGATTAGAGTCATCAGCGGCTTGGTAACGCTTCTCAGAGCCGTTAAAAGAGAGAGCAAGATAAGCCGGTGGTGAGAGTAGTGTGACCATGCGATGTAGCTATTCAAGGGAACACTGGCAGAGAAACTCTTTTCAGCTCTGACAAGGTACAGGATCACCCCTTTTTGCAGTGTGTCAGACGCACTGCCAGATGCTGATTCACCATATCTATAGATATCTGTAGATGTATACATATCCTGAGGCGTGTGTCGGGAATAAACAAAAACGAAAAATCTCATGCATATATCGAGACAACGTGTCACTTGCGGCTGCGCTATTTAATTCTGACACAATGCACTTAGCAACCCATCTCTTATTACAGTTGCAAAATTGCTATGCAATTACATGCTAAAAGTTAGACAATTACAGCTATCATTTCCTTCCCACAGAAACAGCTGCATAATCACATGTAAATTACTCTGGAAGCTGCTATCGCTTACCTATTTTGGATGGCTTCTGAAATCGCTGAAGGACAATTTCACACTGAATCACTTATTCAACTATTTGGAAAGGGGGGGGGGGGTGCTAAAAAGGCACATGCACAAATGGAACAATAGAGTTATTCCTTAATGCATCAAACAACAGCCGAATCAGAAATAATTGATTGTTCTAGAAAGGGTTTCGCTCCTGTACATCTTCATTATGAGGGAAGTCATCCCCCAGGTTCATGACAAGCAGTCCATTACATGGCTGCTAGGTTCGTACAGACTCTTCTGTACCTAATCAATTCATAAGACACGCAGAAGGGAGCATCAGGTACACAACGTTTCCTTCTGCTGAAACCTGCTCATCTGATAAACTATAACAACCTGTTCCCTGTTACAAAAGTTCTGAATGCATCCAAGATAGGTATATCTACACTTCATTGTGTGTCTCAATGTAGTTTCATATAACGTTATATCCTTCACAACCTACCGTCAACTTCTTTGCCTATTTCTGCTTTCAGTAAAAGGGAGCTATGTCCATGGAAAAAGGCCAAATAGTAGCCGGAAATGGAGTACGCAAACTCACCAGTTTTCTTGTCATGACACGATCTCATTGGACGTTACTCCACGTTACCACAACCCTCTTCTTCTTTGCATATTTATTGTGCAAAATGCGTTGGAGGCGACTTGGAACCCCGAGATGTTTCAAGTCTGAGATTACCCCTTCTGACATCGTTGCGTTTACGCTGTATTGCTGCTGCTTGGGGGGGGGGGGGGGGGGATTTTCACGTGCCACAGCAATGTACACACATGAAGGCGAGATGAACTCTAGCTCGCTAATTGAATCTGCAAAAAAAAGCGGTTGAATCCAACATATTGCTGTAATTAAAGCAAAAATATAAACAATACAAACACATATTGCATACAACAACACATACAGTATAACACCAATGATAAAACATCAACAGACACTGAAATAAATGACGAAGTCCACCGGGTTGAAGAGGTTACCGAAACTCCAGGCGGGCGAGTCTGAGGTAAGAAATGTTCAGAAATTCAGAGTTGTCTTGAAATCAGTATCAGGACGGAGAGCTGTGGGATTAGGGTAGCCCAGTCTGACAGGGCCCTCGCCATCGGAACAGGCAACTCGTCATTCTGTTAAAAAATAAAATGAGATCTCCCACCAGGACTGGGGCGGATAATCGTCTCCATGACCACAGAGAGTTAGACAAGGGTTTTTAGACTATGAAAGTGGTCTGCTGCTCCCTCCCTCCCAGCCCACCTCAGTGCCCGCCACCTCACTTAGCAGTAGGCAAAACCCATTGAATGGCCATACCCCCCGGGGCACTCATTAGCCCACCTGTGACAGTGATTGAAGGGTGTCGTGGGTCTTGGGTTGAGCTCTGAGTGTACATGGACCCCAGAGTCGTAGGTGGCCAGATGATGGCCTGAGCCAAAAAGCTTGTGCTGTCTGTCTGTCTGTCTGTCTGTCTGTCTCTCTGTCTCTCTGTCTCTCTGTCTCTCTCTCACTCTCTCTCTCTCTCTCCCTCCCTCTCTCTGTCTCTCTATCGCTCTTCCTCCTCACTCTCTCTCTCTCTCTCTCTCTCTCTCTCTCTCTCTCTCTCTCTCTCTCTCTCTCTCTCTCTCTCTCTCATCCTCTCTCTTCTCTCTCTCTCTCTCTCTCTCTCTCTTCTCTCTCTCTCTCTCTCTCTCTCTCTCTCTCTCTCTCTCTCTCTCTCTCTCTCTCTCTCTCTCTCTCTCTCTCTCTCTCTCTCTCTCTCTCTCTCGCTCTCTCTCCATCTCTCTGTCTCTCAGTCGCTCTGTCTCTTTCCTCTGGTTTCCCATGCCTTAGGCTAGCTCCCTCCCTTCAGTGCAGGGGGTGGGTGGTGCTGTGTGGTGGTGGTGGTGGTGTGGTCATGATGGTGGGAGGCGGTCGCTGGGCCCACACTTCACTTGGACTCGAGAACCAAGTAACCTCCAGTGCCCGGAGAGAGAGAGAGAGAGAGAGAGAGAGAGAGAGAGAGAGAGAGAGAGAGAGAGAGAGAGAGAGAAGAGAGAGAGAGAGAGAGAGAGAGAGAGAGAGAGAGAGAGAGAGAGAGAGAGAGAGAGAGAGAGAGAGAGAGAGAGAGAGAGAGAGAGAGAGAGAGAGAGGAAATATAAAGAGAGACAGAGAGAGATAGAGAAACAGAGCGAGAGATTGACAGAGACTAAGATAGGGAGCGAAGAAGAGATACACAGATAACCCAAGAGACAGTAAGAGACAGAGGTGGAGATAGAGAGAGAGACAGAGAGAGAGAGAGGAAGAAAGAGAGATAGACAGATAAATAAAGAGTGAAACGGGGACAGAGATGGAGATACAGGGAGGGAGAGACAGAGACGGAGAAAGAGGGAGAAAGAGTGTGAGAGAGAGACAGAAAGAGCGAGAAAGAGGCCACAGTGAGCCACAGACCTGGACAGACAGAGACAGAGACAGACAGACAGACAGACAGAGAGACAGAGAGAAAGGGAGCAGTGTGGGAGATTGGCTGGCGCTCCTGAATGATGTCATGTGGCTTGGGCAGCCACTCAAGGCATTACAGGGCGGCAGCACACTGCTGAGTGCACTGCAACGAGAAGGGATCAACCACAGCTCTTTAGCAGTTTGGCCCAGCATGGGCCCCGGCCCAATAGTGTCATTCTGCCCGCCGATGCATTTACAGTTGTTGTTATTAAGTCGGGGGGCAGGGGGGTGCCAGAGGAGAGTACCTTGTACATGCTTTGGTTTTAGCTTAAGAAGCTAAATGGTAGAGGAGAATGGTTTTCGAAAAATGTATCCCTAGTTGAACTCGCTAGCTCATTGGCGATAGCAGGCAGGGAATGTTGCTCTCTTGTTTGATTTCGAACTATCGGTCTTATTGCAGTCACAATACCATGACATGATTAGAGAAATTAAGACAAAAAATCATGACAACAACAGGTATTCACAGAGTATCTGGGGATGCCTCTTGTTGTCATGAATTGATTTCCTTATGAAAATACTATTTCTTGAAATACGCCGTCTACCACCGTACTGCAAACCTTGCCACACATTTTTTAATGTGCAGTACAAAGCCAACTGCACCCCCACCCTCCTCCCCCAAATAAAGTATAAAAAAAAACACCAGAAAAGTATTCATAGCGGCTTGAATGACAATATTAGGATTAGTCAAATTAGTTAGCGGCTACATCCATTTATTTTAAAACTCAAAGTCTCCCACGATTTTCACAGTTTCGCTGTTATCACAAAGGGCTGCTATTGTGTGCAAAAAAAACGTGGTTTGGAGTAACCCCCACTCCCTCCCATCTTGCTCTCTTCTTCCCCATAGTATCGATGACACTTCTCGAAATAAACCCAGGCGAAACGCTAAAAAGGCGATGGGAACCTCAGAAATAGAATACGAAAGGGGGGGGGCGGGGTGGGGGGCGGGGGTCCGTGTGAAGGCAACACAACACCAAACGTGGCAAACAGTGAAGAAAGAAGAAGAAGATGAAGAAAGAGAGGAGCATGTGGGATGTGTGGCTAATTGCATTCTTTAGCATAGGCGGGTGTGAACCACCATGGAATAGCAGCGAGCTGCTTCTGCAGCCCACATATACACACGCCGTACTGGGCCAGGATTCAGCCCGCAGGGCACCGGCTCCCCCTAAGGTGAGTAATCAGGCTCGCCGTGCCACAGGCTCGTCACCGGGGGGGAGTCGCAACACCCTGTATTATTTTTTTTCCCTTCTGTCCACTCCCCCCCCCCCCCCCCCCCTCACCACTCCCCTCTAATTCTGTGCTATCCTTTGTATCAAAGCAGCATGCCAAGAGCAAGCACTAGTAAAGAAGGAGGGCGGGAAGTGAGAGAGGGAGGGAGGGAGGGAGGGGAGGAGACTGTGATGGTGGTGATGGTGGTGATTATGGCGGCGGCGTATAGCAGTGGGGAGGCGGGAAAGTGAGAGTGTGAGTAATGACGTGAAAATGAGGGGAGGAGAAGAAAAGGAAAAAAGAGAGAGAGAGAGAGAGAGAGAGAGAGAGAGAGAGAGAGAGAGAGAGAGAGAGAGAGAGAGAGAGAGAGAGAGAGAGAAGAGAGAGAGAGAGAGAGAGAGAGAGAGAGAGAGAGAGAGAGAGAGAGAGAGAGAGAGAGAGAGGAAAATCACCTCAAGTGGAAACGAACACGAATTGGCTGGCGGCCCCAGACAACAGGGGTCTGGGTAATGGGAATCAAATATTTATTTGGCTTCTTATGCACGTGTTTGGATGTAAAGGACAATGGGGGACATCAAGGCAATAAACGTGGGCATGGGGGTAGGATAGGGCCAGGGCTCCGTGCCCCTGGGTTCAGTCCACCTGAGGTAAACACGATTTCTAACACTTTGCTGCAGCTTGTTGACGTCTGAATTCATTCTCAGTTAATTGGGTAACACCCCGACATTACAGAGTCCTTGTTATATTGTAAGTACACGTGTAATAAGCAATGATACAGTGTCATTTGTATCACTGTTATGGAACAGCCTAACCCTAACACTCCCCTAGTGGAACATGCTTTTGGTCTATTCCTGGTCTGTGCTTTTGGTCTATTAACCCCGACCGTAACCACACTGTGCCGTTATGTTCCATGACCTAAAAGTACATCCTGTCACATGATGTTCCACTGCTTACTATGCGGTTCTTACCTGTGTGCCAGGCACCTGTCTAGTTGTCTCTGTAGCTCGACGGTCGTGGCGTGAGTGGTAATGTTGGTTCATACCTATATTTTAATCGTTCCTGGATTAGTATGCATATCTTTTAGTAGTCATTAGTCAGTTTCGAAGGTTTCTAATGATGTTTGAAACACAGACAAGCATAAATGCCTTCGGGTTCTTCTTCCAAAGTGACTGTTGATGTTTATTTTTGTACTTAATTTTTCAAATCAAATTCATCTAAATCAACAGAGTTTTTTTATTTCTAGATCCAAAATAGGGATTTCGTTTTTCAATTTAAGATGATTGTAGTCATGCCAAAAGCTTAAAGAAGCACTAATAGTACTGCCAATGGCGGGTTTATTACAAAGCCATTGATTTGATTGTGATTCATGGGCTCCTTAATTAGTGCACATTGGGGAAATCATTTAACTAATATAAAAAGGCTTGATATCTATTAATATAATAATTTGTATTCAATTGTTATTCATGGTCCAACCAACAATATCGTAAACAAATTGGGAATGTAATAATGACTAATCAAATTCAACAAGATGTGATATGAATGAATTCTCTTTCAAGTCCCTTTCAAAAGTAGCCATGAAACTTTATAATATGCCAAATGAATGGAATAATACATTTAAAATATGGTATTCTGGGAACGCTAGGGATTATCACCATAAGTTGATTGCAGCGGTACAAATTGTTTTACGTCTTGGTAACAAATGTACGAATCCATATTTAAACGACATTTTAAGCACCAGACAATTATTTCGTGGTCCTATGGATTTTTCCATTAGTCTGGCAAGAAGATGGAACCGGTATCCCTTATTTGGGCAAAACATTTACATCACACTTTGGTTAGTCCAATACCCATTATTGTGATTTAGCACATCATCATTTTCAATGTGTAGACAGTTATTTTGCGTTTTAATTCGGACTCGGGAAATGCATGTGTTTATCAACACTGACAGTAGGAATGGCTGGCGAGTGTGTGCTTGATTGAGTCCATGATTCATGGTCTGCATTAAAATAAATGTATTCTGCTGAGGCACCACTCTAAATGCGTACATGTTAACGGAGACCAATTACATTTCAGGAAGTTTGCCATCGTTGTGTTTATAATTCCCTGCCAATATTATGAAACGGCTGTGAAGTCCATACGGACCACATTGTCAGAAATAGAACTTGTATTGACAGTCTGCGAACCTAGCATCACAACAAGAGCAAAAGGTCAGCCCAAATTTAAGCAAAGTTAAATGATAACGACCAGTCTTTTTCCAATATTGATGATTCAAGCACAGTTTTGCCTTTCCTGAAATGAATAGCTGAGCATCATTCAATGTCTCATGTTATTGAAAAGTAACAAAATAGCAAACCCAGATGCAGTTTAGTAACAGTGGAGTGAGTGCTCTTTATTTACATTCAGTTCGGAGTACACCGCACGTGTAATAATTAATTGATCAAAAGCATGTCCATAGCTCATACATTGAAATGAAACCTTGAAGTATGGGGATGATCTATTTGTGAGATGTCTACTTAAATTGATGGTGACTCATTGGTGGTATTTCATTGACCACGAGAGACGTGTAAGGTTTGCATTCATGATTGGCAAATCTGAAAAACAGAACAATGTTTTTCAAAAACTCTTATGTAATGACAGCCAAGTAAAGGAAACATCGCAGATTTTGTAACACTTCTTCCGTCTTCCTCCCAAACACAAGTTATGATGAGAAGCCTAACACGTAATTGATTTGAAATATGTCAAGGAGCAGCAGGTATTAAACTGTGTTTAGGCTATTTTGTTGTGCGGACTTTACAGAAACAGTAGGCCCTACTCTTTGACATGACACAGTGGGATAAAGTGTCTGAAACTAGGGCTACGGCATCTTCTCCGGTATCTCCAGCACACCAGAAGACAATACAACTGCTGTGCAAAAAGACTGTCAATCTCTCTCAAAAATCAAACCATATAAAAATGATCCAGTCCGCTATGCAATGCATTTTTCTTTTTCATATAATTTGAACGCCATTATACCCCCCCCCCCTCGGCTGCTTCAACACAACCCAGAGTCAGTTTAGAATATAATATAATAAAATATCGGAAGGCGGCAACGATGGGCAACCAG
>OLKM01000069.1:357864-490364 GCA_900291075.1 Melanogrammus aeglefinus
CACACGACGCACAACATCACACACACAAAAACAACAAACAGCACAACGTTTCACCCGCACCACTTGCCAAGGTGCACCATCTTTTTAGCGTCTCAACCCAACGACCTCCATCTCCACCACCACAACACACCACACACCACCACACACACACACACACACACACACACACACACACACACACACACACACACACACACACACACACACACACAAACACACACACAGACACACACACAGACACACACACACACACCTCCTCCCTGGAGCATGGACAGCACTTTCGACAAGGGCTCGGTGCTGACAGCACTGTTGAAGAGTAACTTTCAATCTATATATATTTTCTCCTATATAAATATATATATATAGCCACACGCGATAACTCACTTAAGAGCGTGCTAAAGGGCTATTACAAGAGTACAAGGTAGACAGGGGTGTGTGTGCGTCTCCAATAGGTTACAGTGCTGAGTAAGTCCCCCCCCTCCTCCTCCTCCTCCTTGTCCTCCCCCCTGCCTTTTCTCCCTCCCTCCCATCACCAATTCAATTGCAGCCTCTCCCATCCCTCTCCACCCCACCCCCCTTATCAGAGGCAGGTAGGAGTGCAGTGGCAGACCCCAATTATCTGACCGTCATTCACAGCTCTTCATTTACCTTCTCCATCGCCCGCTCTCGCTTTTTCTCCCCCAACCTATAACACCATTCATTCCCAGTCAGGGTACTCCGGCCCAGAAGACTTGCGGGTGTTGGGGGTGAGTGGACAACCAGACGGAGGGGGGTCGGGGGGGGGAGAGCTGGAATAGTCCATAGCTCGACCGAATTTGCCGTAAGAACCAAAAAGAGGAAGAAAGAGAGAGAGGATCAAACTTGAAAGACAGCCGGATTTAGCTGTTTTTCCCCCTCCCTTGGTGGATATTATTTGTGTCATGGATACAGTGTGCAAAGTATCTGTTTGCTATGCCTCGGCTCTTTGGTGTTGCCAATTAAAGAGGAATTTTCTTTGCGCACGGCATTCTGGAACACTGCCTGGTCTGATGCATAAACAATGCTCGAGTGCATAATTCAGTTTGGACATGAAAAAGAAATTAAAATTCAGCCTCACTCACTTGTTTCAGTTGGGAGCTTACTTTTTTTTTGGTTTTTAGCGATCGTTCGTTTTGATGTCGTTACAAGATTATTTCTACTAAAGAATTGAAATGGTGGTAATTGGATGTTTATTAGGGATAATTTAAAATCATACTTTGTAATGCGTTCAAAATCCGTGTAATCCGCGATCATCAGCCACATATTTTCTCTTAACGTGTGACATTTAATTACTTCCCCCCATATGCATTAAACAATTTCCACATATATTTATTAATATTGAAATAGCAAGTCTCTGCATAATTTATACGTTCCAAAAGAATGCCCAGCCCAACTAGGCAATTTTGTTAGTTTCTTTGCAAATCAAAACTGAGTCCCTGCAGCCAACTTTTGCAGTCAAAGCAGGCCGGTTTATCTTTAATAGCAGGGGGGTTGAAGATAGATTGCATAATGATGTTGATTATTTGTGGAGGCGGACAAATTTGTGTGTGTGTGTGTTTTCATTTCAAGAGGAAAACCATGATTCATAAGAGGTCCATCAGTTATTCATATAGAAAGATGAGGTCCTCATTCAAGGAAAACAACACATATACAACACCTATAGTGCACAGAAATACACACACTCACACAAAGAACAGCAGATGCAAATTCATACAAAAAGACACATATTCATGCACAGAATTACTCACATGTAAATGCAAACAAACACACTGACCCCAAGAAAAACACATGCATATTCAGACCGAAAGATGCAAACATCCAAACAAACACAAACGCGCACGCATGGTGTGTGCGCTGACTTGCGCACACACACACAAACACACACGCCCACACACACACACACACACCCCACACACACACACACACACACACACACACACACACACACACACACACACACACACACACACACACACACACACGCGCGCGCGCGCGCGCGCGCACACACGCACACACACACACACAGTGCAAGCAAGTGCACACAGCAACTCTCCGAGGAACCCATTTGCCCGACACCTCCCACTGAAGTTGACGGTCTTTATCACCATTAAAAGAAGAGCTCAATTAAAAAATAGTTCTCTTTGTTCTTTGTGTCTTTGATAAGCGCTGCGTCATTTCTGACATGGGTGAATGTTAAGTATCATCTCACCTATGTTTTTCATCTCTCAGCAGAGTTCTGTTAAAAGGCATGGATGATTGTGTTTGACCACTTATATTGCTCGTACATTAATAGCATCTCATAAATTAATTAATAAATTAACCTCAACTTTTTTAGTGCCTACATTGTGCGTTCTACTCGCAAGTGTGGTTTGATTTTATGTACCTAATTATCCTCATAATCTTCCATATGTGTTTTTTGACATTGTTGTTTTCTTTTGAGTTCTTAATACTGTCCTGTGCCTTCGCTGGACATCCATATTTATCTTCTGGGGTTAATAAAGCACACCTTATCTTTTTTTCTATAGTGCTGCCGTATATACGTGCTTGCGGTATATAATGTGGATATGAGTGTGGTAGTGTGGATTTGGTGCAGGCTCTGTTAAAGACAGATTGACAACAATGGCTTATACTGTCTGAGGGTAGCCCTGAGCGTTTATGGCTTTTTTATGTGCAAACTGAAGCCGGGAACTTTGGGAGACGTTGCTGGTGTAAGAACCATATAGAGAAATAGAACAGATTGCAAATCAAGAGTTACAGAGTAAGAAAATTACTGTAACAGGATTCCTAACCCCCTTCACCTGCTCCTTAATGTACATGTATCTGAATTTACCTTGGAAGTCATTGTGGATGAAAGTGTCTGCTAATTGATTCACTAAATTGCATTAAATGAGACAATTCAAACAATTAATGTTGATTAACGTTACAATGTTCTTATGTTCTCATCTCACTATAAAGCTTATGAGGAATCTTAAAATAGGCCTAGTGTAGCTTGAACCCAATTGGAAAGTTACAGGTATGGTCCCTCCATGAACAAATGTCTCAAACCAATTATGAAAGTCTCACAAATCAGACTTTAGATTACCAATCTGGCGTCTGACAGCAGACAAACTAAACGAAGAGTGAAGGGGGTGCTTGTCTTTCGATCTCTTCATATTTGTTTCAACCAATGATGTTGCTTTTTGTTTTCAACCTAGGCTCTGTACCATCTCCCCCCCCCCACTGAAGTTCTGCTGTATGACTGCTGGATCCGACAATGTAATAGTCAAGACACTCTGCAAAACCACATCTTCCGTGCATTAGTGGCTCAGTCAAATGTGGCCCGCGTCAAGCTGATGAGTAGCAGACACATCAATACGATCACACGCTGGCCCCAATAACATCTTATTCTTCTGATCACATCAGCGTCACTGGATGCATACCAGCTGGATAAGAAAACGGCGATAACAACAATATTTACAACGCTATGTATGAATCCTTCGTTTATCTAAAAAAAGACCAGGATTGGGGTGCGTTGTTCATTCATTCACCCTTTCATTGTCTTTCATCGTGCAGAGACGTTTGATCTGAGTGCAAAGCTGTTTTGAGACACGTTTTGCTCGAATAATTCACGTCGGCCCCATATGTAGGCCTACCTTCCCCGACCGCCAAATGCTTTCAGATTACAAATAAGAAAAGTGAAGAGAAATCTCCCCGTGAGTAACCTTTCATCGATTGGGCGTAATGCTGCAGACCGCATCTCTCCCTCCGTCTCCCCGTGATGGAGGAGAAAGCAAACGAGTGTTTTGCAATACGTATACCTCCCCTCGGTAATAAAGATGTCCCCACCGCACATCCGACCGGCTTTAATATGCAAGGGGCGGAAATGGACAGTGTGGCCCTGATTTATTTGCTGTTTTTTAATGGGGCTGCGTTGAAGGAAGTGGTCTGTGGCTGCCAGCGCAATATCTGACCTCTGAGGGTGCATTAAATCAGGGCATTAGGGACCGGCGGTAATAAAGAGACCGGCGGAAGCAGTGAACCCCGTCCAAAACAAACATGCCACAGCATTAGCGCTGCGAAGGCTAAATTCATAGCCAGGGGCCTGTGCATACATTGCTGCGGATCGTAACTCACCTGTTGGTTTGCTGGCGCTCACTCTCTGTGACACTGTAGTTGTGAAGTGGGAGCCAATTAAAGTAAAAAAACCTCCTTCTATCCCAGCAAGTGGTTTTTTTTGGTCAGGGAGGGGTGGGGGACGGGGGGAGGCAAGGTTTTAATGACCAGGGGGGTGACATGGGTGTGTGTTTTATTTCATTTTTTGCTGTTTATGAGTACAGGGCCCCAAAAAAAAAGTTAAAATGGCCTTCGACTGAATGTCTATTGTAAAAATAAACAAATAGGCTCCCAGGCAACATATGACTCGTGTCAGTAATGCGCGCGTGTCGTCGCCGACAACGGCCTCACCGGGAGCTGTCAGTCACCATCATTCAGCCCGCCCTATAACGTGCACTAATCGCATGTGAAGCCGATGTTTAAGCTGTCCCCATTCAACCCCCGGACCCCCCTCCAACCAGGCTTTTGGAAAATCCTAGCATCACGGCGACGGCCGTGTTGCGTGAGGTAAACCACATTAAAGACCTGTTTCAGACCCCCCCTGCCCCCCGGACGCTGATGTTTTTCGCGTAGTCTCCTCTCGTCAGATGTAAACACAGTGGTGGGGGTGGGGTGAAGAGGCAGCGGGTGGAGGAGGGGTATGGAGATGGTTTTCCATCTCTATAGGCCTCCCCTCCCTGAGCCCTCTGCACTTCACCTCTTCTTCTTCCATTGTCAAGATTGCATTTTATGTTGTAGTGTTTAACGTCAGACCTATCACCACTGTGATATGGTGTTTTATTGCCTTCTTTTCTGAAGCAATTCTGAGGGATTTATTCTTTGTTGTTGATACACTTGTCATGAACTTGTCATTTAGGGGTATGTAGTCGTTAGAATGCCTATTTTTCGTTCTAACTCAAAGCCAAAAGTCAACAACTTCTTTGTTGAAATTGTGTTTGGATTGAGTCCCCTCGTTTTCAGTCATTCAGATCCATAGCAACAGCAATCAAACAAATGCACGGGAACCATGAGACTCAATCAAAACACAATTTCGTCCAGACAAAGTGGGGCGTAATTTAATAATTTTAAAATGTACCGCTGCACTTCGCCGCATCATAGCAAATTGTCCATTCGCCCATTGGCATACTTTGTGAGTTTCTGTCGGAGGTGAGCTCTCAGTTAGAGTACCACAGGGCTTTGCGAGGATGTTAAAGTGTCACAAAGTTCTGCTTTACGGTGCCGTAAAGAATACTTTACAGGGCCGGTCTCGTAGTCACTGTTGTGTCCCTTTAATATCATTGGGTCGATAAAATACACATGATTTAATCTAATCCATTTCCTTTACATTCTGCAATAGACTCCCTTTAACTAGAGAATTCAATGTAAGCTTGACAATCATTGCATGAAAAGGAACAAAGGGAGATATTTTCCAGCGGTATTCTGTGGTGTTCCAGGTCTACAGCTCGAAGCGGTCAGCTTCTCTTTCTGTGATTGTTTCTGAACTCCGGGTGGCAAGGTGATTAAATCCTACTTTTCTTTTTCCACACCACGATTCTTTCTTGCTGTAATTTAGAAGAAATGACAGGAACATATATGGCGGACATTGTTGTGATTTTCAAATTGTGATCAAGTCAAAAGACAGGAGGAGGCAAAAAAAAAGGGACTTATGACTCACAAAACAAAAGGCAATAAAGAGTGGATAGAATGAGGTCCATTTGTGGCTGTGGGGCGACCATTTATCCTGGGCAGCTGATATGCCTTCTGTGCGGTTTCATTATGCTTCACAATCCAAGGTGCCTTTTCCATGCCTGGAAACAATGTTGGGTGACTCAAAAGACCTCAACAACGCCTGACAGAAATCACCATTTATAAATGAACATGTCACTTTGAGCGGCAAAAGAAATGGAGAAATACTCGACAATAAACAAAGTTAAGTGTGGAAAAAAAAAACTGTAGTTCAACTTCTTTGCACAATAACAAGGGAGAGGTTGCTGTACTGATTAGTATTTTATCAGCATAAAAATATGTTTGCATTATATAATAAGAATACAATTTATATTTACATACATGCTAATTGAAACTGAGCAGATTCAACCATTTGTAAATATTTTAATTCATTGAAAATTTATTTAAATGCTGTGTGTGCTTTTCAAGGGTGCAATATTTACAATATCCGGGATTGTAAATCTTTCCATACATTTTTTTAAGTATAGTGGTAGGTGAAACGAAAAGATATAGCTTTTTCCCGTTAACATGCAACTAGGCATGCAAATTGTGTTTAAGACAGGGCCTACTGCCATGTTTCTTAATGCCTTCAAGTCAGAATCAGTATCTAAAATATTCATATTCTGTTTTCCTCTCATTAGAAATAACTCATCTATCCTGCCAACCTCTCTTTTATGACATGAAAGATAGAAGGAATTCATCCAAAATGAATAATGTGTGCACTGATCTGCATCACTTATCCGCTGTTATCTCTCGTACAACAATATAGCGCATTGTTAATCAGTTGTTACAATATTCAAATCTGGTGGCATGTTCTTGAGTTCAGAAGATCACATGAGAAGGTAAAGTGTGAAATGCTTGTCAAAAGCATTATAAGAAAAAAGTCATCGAGAACCAAATAGAATTGTTTGAAAATACAAAGAAGCAATGAATAAATACAACTATATCTATCATTTCATTTTTCTTAGGTTGAATTACCCTTTATGTTATTTATATAGTATGCAATTGTCCCATCTGTGGGGAATTGCACATCTTAAAAATAACACCAAACTTCAACCCTATAACAACTATGGCAAATTAAACTATATGTTAAAGTCATGTTGTGAGTTTCCTTATGCTGGCGTCGCTTCATTGCTTTACTAATTATCATGGCACATTAATTTTCCAAAGCCTCTGGCGTTCGTTAGATTTACCCAAGGTACACTGTACGTGCCCGGTCCTAGGAAGGAAAAAAAAAAGGAAAGAAAGTAGGAGGTGTGTTGGAAAACAGATTTAAGAGAACGCAACTTGCCAAGAGCATAGATGCAGACAGAGAGAAGAGAGAGAGAGAGAGAGAGAGAGAGAGAGAGAGAGAGAGAGAGAGAGAGAGAGAGAGAGAGAGAGAGAGAGAGAGAGAGAGAGAGAGAGAGAGAGAGAGAGAGAGAGAGAGAGAGAGAGAGAGAGAGAGAGAGAGAGAGAGAGAGAGAGAGAGAGAGAGAGAGAGACAGAGAGAGAGAGAGAGAGAGAGAGAGAGAGGAGGAGAGGAGGGAGGGAGGAGGGAGGGAGGGAGGGAGGAGGGAGGGAGGGAGGAGGGGAGGGAGGGAGGGAGGGAGGGGAGCATGAGGGGATTGCTTCATTTGTATTCCGCAGATTGCATCAGAAATTTAGAAACTGTTAATTGGAGACAATGTGGTATGAGGCTGATACGGGCTGACATGTGACCACCATAATGCTATTACACACGCATTCCTTATTACAATATGCTAATTGTGACAAGGAGATGCCAAACACAATTCATATAAATACATAATAGGTATTCATGATTGAAAAGAAAAAAATATCTCGAAAAAATTAAATATTTGATCCTTCACACAAATAAGGACGGGGTGGGTGGGAGGATGGTCCGGGCGGTGGGGGTGGGGGCGCCATCAGCCACATCAAAGGACATTCTTTCCCTGCGTATTAAACAGCGGACATGTTAACAAAAGTCCTCATTTATTAGCGGTACCCAGCCCAAGCCAGAGGAGACACAGTGTGACGTTGATTAGCAGGCTTGCATGAAATAAGCGGGAGGAAAACCCAACCCAATCCTTAATTCAAAACCTTCCTTAATTCATTCATTCGGTTCGGTTCTGCAGATTTACACAACCCCCACTTGAGGGGAATTTTGCCCCGATTTTTTGAAAAGGCGGGGTGGGCTGGGGTCAATCTCTCGTTCAATCACAAAAAGGGGGAACCTGGATCTTTACACAGATGGCCAGTGTCACTCCGGTCTGATCAAGGAGGTCTGCGGCTATAAATTGAATTACATAAACCTATTAATTACAGCAGCTACCTTGTCACCTCAGCCAACATGTGCTTTCATGGTAAGTTGTCCGTTGGACAGGGCTTAAAGGTGCAGTAGGTACGATTTAAGAGCTATTATTTGAGTTTAATGTGTTAGAAATACCATTGCCATCTGTCAGCTATTAGTGAGTGAAATGCGCTTTGATATCCCTATCAAGTTGAATGCGCCTGCCTCTGAATGGGGTCAATTTAGATTTTAGACCCATGCTGGCTCACTTCTGACCAATCAGGGCCTGTCTTGCCTGACTGGTTTGGGGAATCCGTCTTGTTTGTCAATCACAGGTGCCTGAAATGCAACACTTGCTCATTGGCAGAGAAACATAAAACTGCCTCTCGTTTGCTCATTTCTGCTCTCTATTCTGCTCTCTGTATCTTACCTACAGAAGCTGTAAGCATGTGATGGCAAACATGACCTTGAGCCAAACAAATCAATTAGTCCTTGTTAATTACTGTCTGGGAGTAAAGTTAAACATGTGAGTGCAAATGGGTCGGGCCTGTACAGGTGTGGGGGAGGGCAAATGTGGGCTCTTGAATGAATATCAATTCAAAATACTTAGAATTCCCCTTTCTCCTGACTTGTAGACATGAACCAAACGAAAAATATGACTGCTGAGTCACCACTGACTAAATGGATGGAATAATAGATTATTATTCCATACATTATTATTATATGCAACTAAATATGCTTTGACACACAGAATGAAGCCAAACAAAAGGGCCTCAAATCCATAACGAGCGTTTCCTGCGACATACAAAGTAATTTAAAATGGATTTCAAGTATAGATTATTAAGATATCTGCTCCATAGACAGTAATAAAAATATCAAATATGTCAAGGTAACTATCCTTTATTTCATCCTTTGGATATAATTCACTGGGTGCTGATTTGTGTTTGAACAAGTGACTTTTATATGTGTGTGTGTGTGTGTGTGTGTGTGTGTGTGTGTGTGTGTGTGTGTGTGTGTGTGTGTTGTGTGTGTGTGTGTGTGTGTGTGTGTGTGTGTGTGTGTGTGTGTGTGTGTGTGTGTGTGTGTGTTGTGTGTGCTGATGTGTGTGCAGTGTGCTGACTGGTGTGTGTGCTTGTGTTGTGTGTGTGTGTGTGTGTGTGTGTGTGTGTGTGTGTGTGTGTGTGTGTGTGTGTGTGTGTGTGTGTGTGTGTGTGTGTGTGTGTGTGTGTGTGTGTGTGTGTGTGTGTGTGGGCACGCCTTGAAAGCGTTCCACCAAACGCACCAGAGACAGAGTCCCTCAGGTAAGAGGTGTCTGGAGGTGGCCTCATTACGGAGACAGAACACGTCAACCTGTCTCCTTAAATCGCTAACGCCAATAATCCAAATTATCCTGCAAAAACAATGACCTCCTGATACACCAATTAGCAATTAGCATAATCCCTAAATGCACTCCTTTGCATTTCATTGCCCTAATCCTTGTCCCATGGGAGTTTAACAAATCCCCACAGCTTGTACAAATTTACTTGCAGCACACCAGGAGCGATGAGAGAGAGTATCATGGTATGCGGCAAATGAATAAACATTCCTCAGACGTCTGATATCAACGCGACATACGTGATATGACATATTTTTCAGGGAAATCTAGCGCTTTCCAAATTAAGATTTCCTCCTTGAAATCTCAATCGAAACCATGGCAACCGACACCAAAATCGTATGTAATAACCACGTGTACACGGCTAATACTCTTGCTCGTACATTGTTTCACGGCGTACTAAAATTTATTCCAAATCAACCCAACCCCACGGTGGTGGTTTCATGGGAAAGAAAGCTGCATGAATACATAAATAAGCACCATAAAGCGATGGGAGGAACTTCAAAGGCTACGGGACAATCACAGAGCAAAACCCGGCTTCTGCTAGCCCCCGTCAATGTGTTTGTCTTTGTTTGTGACAGTGACTCAAGGGTGTAAACAGAGGAATTAGCTCACACCTCCGGAGCCTCAGCGACGCATCACGCTCGCCGTAATTGAATTAAGTTTGTCAGGCTGTTGTTGAACTGTTTGGACACCGTTGGAAAAACAACGATTGTGTTTGCTCGGATATTTCTACCACTTTTTTTGAGTCAATGCAAAACATATATCCCCAAAAAACTAAAGAGAAATCTAAAAGCGCCACATTGCAAAGGCGATTGTCGCTATGGAGAAATGGCTATTTATACATTTGTCCTGGATGGGTGTAAAACCTTCTGGCACAATGCAAAGGGCAATAAGGCTGTAGGATAATATGGGTATAGCAAAAGCAAGTCCATGGTTGTGAGCATGGGCGCCAAATACCCATCGGCGAGCTACTGTACATGGGCGCAGACAAAGCAGGGACATGTTCTCTGCCGTGCGTACTATCATAGCTTCATTGCCATTCCTGTCAAGGTTTCCTCTCGTACTAAACAATTGCTCCATTCTGCGTTTTGTTTCCTTCTGGTGTCACAGGAGAGCATCCCTCCCAACTGATAAGGAGCATACATAGCGTTCGCTCCTCCAGTAGATGTGAAAAGAAAATTGGAATCTTGACAAGTATGATTGACATGCTTACTTTTTTTTTTCCCCGCCAAAGGAAGTTCTATTTGCAGGAGATTTAAAGATGTGCTGTAAACCAGCATTTCCGCCGAATGGATTCATTGTTCCTTCTGACTAGGAGCTCGTCGCCAAGGCAATTCCGTTGCACGTAAATAATCCCGTCGGGAGATCGGAATCCCTTTAAGCTTAAAACCACTGTGGCTTTACCTTATTTTTGGGTCCAAAAAATAAATAATTTAGCAGGCTTTGCGCTATATCTGTCACTTTCAGACAATCCATCTATGTCACGCTATAAAAAAACGAACCTAGTCACCTAGTCTTTACTGACAATGGTGAGATCGCTGCTTTGATTTTCTATTTCTGCCTTTTTCCCTTGCATGCTTTTCTTGGGACAGACAGAAAAATAAAGTGACAGCGAGATTTGATGACAAACGATACCCAGGAGGAAAAGTATGATCGCGAAGAATAGAGTGAATTAATTTCCCATCCTATAAGTAAAATAGACTTGCACTTGGATGCCACTAAACCCAACAGGCCAGCTAAAACAAAATCTGAAGAGGATAGGGGAATAGGATGATATTTAACAGTGCCAAAGGCAGGGGAAAGCCGAGTCAGACTGAGATGTATTGAGTACAGTAGGGTATATATACTTATACAATGACTTTGTCCTGATATGCTTCGCAAGGACGAAACACAGATTGAATGCACAAGACTAAACAAGACAGTGCACGTGACCCGTGCATCAACCCACACATCATGGCTGCGGTCCATCTTGCAATAGACTGTATTTACACAATCAATTAATTAATGAATGAATCATTATTACAATGTTGTGTATTGGTGACCCATCCCTCAAATGATTATAAGTGAACATTTTGCTTTGAAATCAAACGCAAAGCACGATGCTGTACATTATTGCTAAATTAAGGTCAGCTGACATTGGCTATACTTAGATATAGCTTGTTACACAACACAGATACATTCATAAATGTAGGCCTTGAAACCATTGACGAGAAATGGGCCTCTGAGGTTTTTCTGTTCACACGCATCATGACGCGGACGGGGACAGAAACGACACCTAGCCCTACAGGAAGTGACCGCATCGATTCCACCGTAAGGCTTCCTGGTGGATCACCGTAGCTCCACATTTTCCAAAATCCTGTGATATTATTCCAAGGGAACAAAGACAACCACTGCGCGGACGGGATTCCGGTGGCTACACGGATGTGGGCGGGGTTTTCCTTTAATTGCAGTGGAGGTCAAACGCGCGAGGGGTTCGAGTGTGACAGCAGAACGCGGCAGAGTGTTGTGCGTTCTCAGGCTGTCCGCTCCTCTATGGGGGCATCAGGGGACCGACCCGCTGTGGGTTTGACAGCCCGGATTCACCCCGGTGGTTATTTTAACCTTAGAAAAAGCACAGGCAGACCCCACAAATCAGTTGTGACCAGGTGTGTGGGGCGGAATAAGAGACTTGGTTTTGGGAGTAGGGGAGAATAAGTGCTTGGGTTTTCTTTTTTTGCGGTTATTAATGTTGTCCACTTGCTGTTCCTCTCGTGTTGAGGGCTGTTCAATCACACCACAATAAAAAATGTTTGTATCTGCTTGACTTGAGGAGGGCTGTTATTAAGTGTAGTTCTTGGATGATCTCAAAAAAAAGGAAAAAAAAAGATATTGCTTTACTTTATTAGTCGCCTGTGCTTTGTCAAGCACATGAGTCACTTGTTTGTCCTAGCCCATTTTTGTTTGATAGGATATCCGCATTACTGCGTTAATGTTGATCATTTCCTAATAGGAAACCATTTTCATCATACCTTTTTGGCAATCTCTGCGATGCACAATGCCATCCTGCGGTAGCCAATTTTTTAGCTTTCACTCAAGGAGATCTACTTCAGCAGATAATAAATATAACCTCCGAAACACACTCTACATCCATGAAATGCTGTCCACCATTGAAGTGGGGGAACGGACGTTGCTGCAGTATACAAAACTGAAGGAGGACATTCACTTCACATGCACCCGTTGTTGCTGTTGTTGTTGTTGTTGCTGCTGCTAATTAAAAAGTTGAATTCCACCAGCACCACTGCATTGGCATCAGCATACGCAGAGGTGCGTCCTTGCGAGTATTGGCGCCATCTTATCAGCCGTCGGCAGAACCAGCCATGGCCTGTGAAGACACACCGGGGGGGGGGGGGGGGTGGAGAAGGGGCGTGCGAAGGCTCCAAGGCCCAGCTGGAGGATATAGTATGGAGGAAGGAGGGCGGGTGGGGGAGGATTCTGCTACTGTCCAGGGATCTGGGCCCGTTCCTCCTCCCTTTGCTAGCACCCCCAAACACGTGCAGACTTTGGTTTTATGTGGAGCCACATGAAGTGTCTGCAAGCAAAGGATGAGCTGCCTGGGTTTCGAGTACGGCATTGCTGTAGCGCACGATATGGGATCTGTTTAGGGTCGTCCATGAAAAGTGCTCAGGTACGACGAGGTTTGTGCTTGGGTACATGCCGTACCGTACCATAACGTAGCGTACCGTAGCGTAGCGTACTTCGCCCACAAGGGGTCCGTGGGCCAAGGCTGACTGGGATGTATTGTGATGAATGGCAATTTCATATTTCTAAAAAAGACAAAATAAACCCACAAGAATATTCCTTGTGGAAGCCTCTCTTTGTGCGGCGCAAATTAAATGTCACCATTTTGTGTCATGAAAATAAACAGATACAAAATAAGGAGTGAGATCTCATCATTGTGTCGTGACCTTGGTGGGGTATGGAACTTTTGTATTGGCTTCGGAAACGGCTGCGCTCCTATTGATTGTAACACACTCTGGCTCACAAAAAGAAGGGGGCAGATCCTTGAACACCGTTGAAGGCCGGTTTTCATTTGACATCTTTTTCGAAGGCCAGCATTTTGAGAAGGTAAAATGGAGGGAAAAGGCTGGCTGGTTTTAAAATAGTAAGTAGGTGGTACAGTGGGAGTGTGCAGGCGGAACGAGTGACACTAATCATAACTTTTTCAATAGAATTGTATTCAGGAGCACACTTATTATCCGGTGCTTTTTTTTTTGTGTGAACGGATGTAGACTTGCCGATGAGCGACAGAGCGGTGCTTCAAAAGATGCACACTCGCATCACACTTGCTATTATTACATTCAAGGCTGATTAGAAAATATAACGGTGTGTATAATGGTAGAATGATGACTCTGAATTCACTGGGATGATACATGTTTTAGTAAATAGAGAAAACCAATGGGGAGGGAACAAGGGGAGGAAATTCCTAAAGGGATTAAATGTGAAACGTGGATGGTTGTATCAGAGATACTTTAATACCTTGGTTCTTTGATGAATCCCTGTGAAACTGAATTAGGATTATCGATTTTGGATATGGCCATTTAAATGGAGCACGGACACTGCATTGTGCTAACGGTGAGATATTTGAGTCTTCGTATAGTCCTGCTATTGAACTCTTCGGCATGAATAAGCACATTTCAGTGAGAATTTCCCCCCGGCCTATTTCTTTTTGCATTTCCTACCTTAGAGTGAGCCCTATCCCAATGTGTGATAATGAACATTGCTGCTCCCGATTGCCACCATTAAATGTGGGTTACTACTTTCCCCTAAAATGGGGTTAGGCATGCTTTTGCTGTCTTTTTTCATTAAATATCTTTCCGTTATTCTCGTATTCTTTCATGTATTTCATCCTTTCCCCCCCTTTTTTTGGTTACTGGTAGTTTGGGTAGCCTAAGGCTACTTTAAATGATTCATGGTGATAGTTATTTCAAGAGACTCGTGGGTCGATGTGTGTGAATTGTTAAGTCTTTCTTTAAGTTAAGTATTGCAGTATGTTAATGCCTTGACAACGAAGCGTAGATTAGTAACACTGCTACCTGCAACCTTACCATTCCAAAAGCATTCACCAGAAAATAATTCACCTTTACTGTAAATACGATGTGAACAATTTACTGAATGTAACCGTTCATTGAGTGAAATATGTAGCACATTCATGTTATCTTCTTGTATGTTGTTCAGCATGAGGTCTCTTCACTCGATTGCTTTGTGCTGAGGCTACTCAAGCTCTTTTCCTGATCGTGTTTAAGAAGAAACACAATGATGGGACTTATAATGACTTCATTAGACTTCATTAGTGTGCATGCCTCTACATTTAGAAAACAGGGGAATTGAAACCCTCTGCAGTAATGATCCTGTGTTTTGGTGAAACACAGGAATCCGATGACAATGCAGCGCAGAATTTTAATGAGCCCGTAGATAACCATCTCGTCGCAGCTTGCGGTGTTGTTGTTTTTTTTCCACTCGAATTAGAATAAGATGGAATATTGCATATCAATTTGTTTTGTGTTTTTTATGGCAGCACATTTTATAAATATACACCAGAGTTGTTTAAGCACATTTGTGGTTCTTTTTGGTCTGCATTGTTAAAGTGATTTTATAAAAAAAAATAAGGCTCACAGCCATGTAAGATATAATTCGTGATTTCTCTTTCCATTTTGTCGTATCCACATCATTCATTAAATCTATTTATTTCAGCCACGCAAGGAATCGATCCCTCTCCTCTGAAGTCTGCAGTGAGTCTCTGTTTGCGGAACAACACACCATAATCAGTGATGCATTCACAAGCCCTACAGTATGGGCACAAAAAACAAAAACAATACTTTATCCCTTTATCAGACATAATTGCATGGGGGCGACAAAAAACAAGTTCCATAACAAAACACCCACTTCTGGGTCGATGTGGGCCAGCCACTAGACCTGATGCTTTCCAACTGAAGGGTGCAGGTTCAAGTGCCCAACCCCGGCCCCTGGTGTCAGACAGCATCTACCCTGCAGTCCCAAGTACCCTTGAGCAATCGGCCATACCGTCCTATGAGCTCCATGAGAGCCGTCCCCATCATTGACCCTACGCTGCCACCTCCCTCACGCAACAAAATAGAAAAACATGGCATGTTTCTTAACTGGGAGCCGAATATCATTCGTCTATTTATTTGTAGTAACGAAGTGATGGGACTGGTGTTTTGTACCCCCAAGGGATTAAAGTGTTTCTGAAAGAAAATGTATTTCTGTTTCACTATCAAAGTACGAGAGCAAGACGAACGTTAGTATTAACCACAAGCAAACAAACTGGATTCAATTATATAACTACCATTTCACATGAAGGCTTTTGTTTAATCTTTGGTTAGCTTGAGCGTGTGTCTGTTTGGTTTTGTTTGTTTTTTAATTCCCCTTTATGACCTGTGACATTGCATACCAAGGGAGTAAATAATGGTTGTTCCAAAAAGGAATATGCTGAGCAGTGGAACTTAGATGTGAGCGTCTGCACACTTTACGTCATCCCTATACCACTGATGATATATTAGCTGCAGGTCCTTTGTGTCTAGCTTCAAGCCTCCCAGTATCCAGGTCCGTAGGGTCCCGGGTCGGCCATTGTGTTTGCTGCTACTCAGCGCGTCCTTGGGAAAAGGCAAATGGAAGGAAGTTCAGTGGTTCTTTATTGATTGGTTCTGTGGTTGCATATGCAGCAACACTACCCTCTTTCCCTGCACGTGTTAACCAATGCTACTAGGAATATATCACCCAATATTACAGGATAATCTAGCGGTCTACAGGGTGTTTTTTGACTCCAAGGCAAAAGGTTATGAGTTTGAACCCCAGTGTCTGCCGTCTTCCTGCAGGTGTCCTTGAGCTGGAGGTCTAACCCCTACCTGCTCCATAATGACAAGTCGCTAAATCAGTGGGAGTCACTTTGGAGAACAGCATCTGTTGAATGACCCAATGCTGGAGCGCTTTAGACTGCGGTTTTTTCACACCGAATTCGCGTTCACAAAATGCAGATTGAGGAACGCCAATTTCGATGTCAGAGAGTCTAGTAAGTACTGCCAAACAGTAGAGAGTGGAGTGGTAAATGACATCTCTACAGTTTGTATCTGCACAAATTGTATGGAGATATAGGGAAGTGGCCGCAGGCAGCAGTGTTGGATAATACCGGCTCTGTATAATCAGATCAATATGAACACATACATGTTAAAACAAAGTGGCTACAAATCTGACCAGAATAATTATGTTTTGTGATTCCACCAAGACATAAGAACATGACTATTCACAGTAGAATTGTACCAGAGCTTAATCTGGTTGTTTGATATTATTAATTTCAAAAGACAACACCAATAGGTGCTGTGAACATCTGTTAGATTGACTACAGTCTTATCTAAAGCTTTTGACACTAATACTTGACTCCTGAATGATTCAGGTCAATAAAAAGAGAAAGAAACAGAGAGAAAGTTAGGAGCAGAACGGTGTGACGGTCTGCTACTACCCTAGCCACAGCGACATCTTCCTCCCATCTCATTATATCAGAGGTCCCGTTGATCAGAAACAATGTCAAAATGATTATGATCATTATTATCCCCATTATCCTCATTAGTTTCTTTCACGTGCAGGATTTCAGCACACATTACCGGGCAAATGAACAGAGGAAAGAGGCAGAGGTAATAGAATACGCAGAGCACAACACCAACACAAAAACACTGTGAAGTCAAATGGGCAACATTAAAACACATAGTCCAACGCTTAACGTCAACACGCGAGCATCTGTTCCAAACACTGTTGCTGCCTGAAGACTCAAAGACACTGCATTTGAAAGTAACGGTACTGCATGTGTTGCACTGCTGCCAGTTTTCTCTGGACTCTCTCTCAGGCAACAAAGATTAACAGCGAGATGCATGCAGTAGTGGCCCGGAGTCTGCCCAAACACAGCATGGTGCAAAAAGGTGTAGTGTTGCCAAACGCATTTCATCATTCTTCATGCACACACTCGCACACAGACACACCATTTGGAGATTATACATTATACATAGTGCGATGCTGCTTAAAAAATATATAAAGACTATATATGAAGGACACTTAAGGGATTAGCCTGGGCCTATAGCAGTAAAACACACTGAAATAAAGTGAAATAAAGGTAAATTATGGAAGCCTGTTCGTTGTCTCAACCTCTAATGAGTGCAGTTCAAGTGTGATTAAATAATCCGTCTCAGCATGGGCTACACTAACACAAGATGTCCAACACACCCGCTCACGTGTGTGTGTGTGTGTGTGTGTGTGTGTGTGTGTGTGTGTGTGTGTGTGTGTGTGTGTGTGTGTGTGTGTGTGTGTGTGTGCGTGTGCGTGCGTGTGTGTGTGTGTGTGTGCGTGTGTGTTTGCATCTGTAGTGGATGTCTTCGATTCGTGTAGTGTACATTGAGACAGATTCTTGAGTCACACTTCAGCAGCATGCGCGGTGTGTGTGTGTGTGCGCTACGTAAGTGTGATTGAAGAATCCGCACAGGCATATACGTGTGTGTGTGTGTGTGTGTGTGTGTGTGTGTGTGTGTGTGTGTGTGTGTGTGTTGTGTGTGTGTGTGTGTGTGTGTGTGTGTGTGTGTGTGTGTGTGGTGTGTGTGTTGTGTGTGGTGTGTGTGTGTGTGTGTGTGTGTGTGTGTGTGTGTGTGTGTGTGTGCGCGTGCGTGCGTGCTCTGCGATGAAGGCAGATGCTGCTCAGCACAAACACCGTCTGCAGCAGATGTGGGTTGTATGAGAGAGCCATACGTTGAGCGTTATTGACTGCCCTTCCCATTAACAGATTTCCATCGAGCTTCACAGTTGCCTCACAATCTTTTATTTTAGGGTTAGTGGGTTGACTTTTTTTTTTTTTAAACCAGAGCCACTTCTTGCACTGAGATTGAACCCTAGAATGGGTCCAACACCACCACCACCCCCCAACCCCACCACGCTAGCCAACACACACTAACATAAACACAAGGTTTTACACATAGGGGATACAAATACAGGCCGTATAGTATACTGAGATGTTATGGTCTGCATACAAACAAATGTTTGTCGCTGATATGATCAATATCTACCATTCCGTGGGTCACAGTCGAATTAGGATATACAGTTAATTTCGGGCAACACCCAATTCATCGCCGACAGGTACTTATGCCTTTCTTAACCTTAAACAAACTAGATATATGATATGTTTTTGATGTGGGTGAGATTCTTAACTTTTAAGACTAAAACAATAAAAGATAACTTTGAAATTTCATTGGTTGGCCCGAAAATAGGGGGAGGTGTGAGCCTTGATCACACTTTACTTTAGATAACTACATGTACACTGTTGCTGCTTGTGATCATTTTTATTAGGGTTCAGGCCCAAGGACAGGGCAGGCCAAGGGAGTGCTCTATGCATTGTGTAGCTGTGACGGCAATATGTTGGTAAATTGTAAGGCCAGTTTAATCTAATCTAATTAGCGATTAAATTAATTAGTGGGGAAATTATTCTCCATCACAGTGACTCTTTCTCATGCAATGTGTGTGTGTGTGTGTGTGTGTGTGTGTGTGTGTGTGTGTGTGTGTGTGTGTGTGTGTGTGTGTGTGTGTGTGTGTGTGTGTGTGTTGTGTGTGTGTGTGTGTGTGTGTGTGTGTGTGTGTGTGTGTGTGTGTGTGTGTGCTGTGCTTGTGTGTGTGTGTGTGTGTGCTTGTGTGTTTGTGAGTGCACCAGCTTGTGTGTGGTGTGATTTTGGGCGAGAAAGGACAAATTAACAGATAAGGAGTTTTTGTTCCTTACAAAGTCTTAATAAGTACTGTTGTCATATTGAAACTATATCATCATTTCAATCAAGTCTTTGTGTTCTATGTTTTGGGATAGGAACCCTATCGACATTTTTGGCTTCACAATACAGTTTTTGAGATAACAGGGTATAGGCCTACTTTGAAATTCAGTGATGATGATCCATGATGATTATAAGAAAAGCAGAACCACCACCACAACAACAACAACCACCACCACACGAAGCAGCACCTCAGGCGGAACCGCTCATCCCTCTCTCACCTGTACCAATCCAGACCCTTCTCGTAGTTCCTGTCGAAGAAATGCGGTTCGTTCCCGACGGCCCTGACGTCCGGATGCACTCGCAAAGCTTCAAGCAGGGCTCTAGTTCCTCCTTTTTTTACCCCAATTATAATGGCCTGGGGAAGTTTCTTCTCCCCGTAATCCGAGGTGGTGCAGTTCACCCGAAGGTCGCTGTCCGTGGGGCTGAAGTCCTGATGCTCCTTCTCCGCGGCGCCGGTGCGATCCGCAAACGCGGACGATCTAGTCGGGGACGACGACAGGTCAGTCCTAATCCACTCCTCTGTCCTTTGTTCCGTCTCCACATCTTCAGGGTCCGGGATCGTGGTCGTTTTCCCGGGGGCAGGTCGCCCCTCGTCGGCCAAACCCTCCTCGGCGGTGTGGCCCTGGAAGGAAGTGGAGTAAAGTTTTTCCCTCAGCGTCACAAAAGTTGTCTCATCGGTCACGAGTCTCCCCGGGTACCCGTAGTTCTCTTGCAGGGGGAACTGCAGCGAGTTGTAGCAGCTCATCAAGCTGTAGAACAAGTAGGTGACGGACAGGGAGAGGGTGAACATGAATAAGATTTTCCGGGGCACTTTAGAGGTGAAAACCGAAGTGCTGGACCAAAATGCCATCTCTGATAGCAGTGATCCTCTCAGAGAAGTGGCCAGACATGTTTCCACCCCAAGTCTTGCATGGACAAGCAACACAACAATAATCTGGTCACAATCACGGCTGCTTATACCGGAGACTAAAAAACGCGGTAAAGCCGGACCACAGCAACCCTCCCGCCGGATCGCATATTTATGAGCCGGAGTCGGAAAAAAAGAGATAGATCGTTAAAATTCCAAAAGAATATCGTGTGCCTTTCCTTGGGGGGAGGGAGGGTGGAGGGTAGGATATCGATTTCTTTAGCCAAGGCTGACAGACTATGTCACAATTTATTGGACTGAACTTGCAGATTCTTGATGCTGGGTCCTGGCGTCCTTCCAAACGAGACCTCGGTTGTTTTGAACTGCACGGAGTGTGATGATGGGCAGAAGTGTTGGTATCGCATAGTAGAGGAAGGAAGGGAGGACGGGAGGGAGGAAGGCTGAAAAGGCGAGCAGGAGCGCGCACAGTCTCGGTCCTCGCAGCGCTATCCAAAGCCCCCGGTGCTGGGAGTGCGTTCAGGAGCGCCGATGAGACAAGAAGAAATCCATCGGATCTCCAAAAAAGAGCAAAAGAGACGCGTGGTGGTGAATATCCGGTACTCTCTCCAAATATCTCTCTATATAAATGTATATATAGTCTTTATAAACTGTCCTTAAAAAGTCCACAGCCCCTGTTTTGAACGTGTTGTCCTCTTCATTCCCACTCACACACAGTGTGTTGAGACTGGGAGATGTGCGCATCGACCGTGTGAGCTCATCTGAACAGAGGCAGCACTATACAGCCACACAGCTCAACTAAAGTGTACACCCTCCTTTTCTTCCTCCCGAACCCATACACAAGTAGGCTTTAATAAACGTCAGATGTCACACAGTGGATTATTACCAGACATCTTGTCATCCCCTTTCTCACACACGCGCACACACACGCACACACGCGCACACACACACACACACACACACACACACACACACACACACACACACACACACACACACACACACACACACACACACACACACACACACACACACACACACACACACACGCGCGCGCGCACAAATCACCAATGGCCAGGCGAATTGTGTTTTTTGAATCATGCATAATTTTTTTTCCCTTCTCAATGATATATGTAGCAAAATATGTGGAAGAATATTTGTGATAGAGTTTATTTTTCCAACACGAAGCTCATGCCTGCACCCTACTGGTTTTCTGCGATGCATTACTAAAGTTAATCTAGAAGAGATCGGGGCAGCAATTAAGGCTGATATGAACCGTGTGCTTAGAATGTGAAATGGGGGCTAACGTGCAAATGGGGTTGCATGTTGCATCCTCCGGAAAATATTACAAAAACCGAAATGCCATAGTGAATAAACACTATTTCCTTTTGTGTTTCAATAAATGATAATAATAATTAATATAATAATACATGTACAAACACATGTATTTTACATCGCTCTTTAAAATACTCATAGACACTTCACAGCAAGAAATACAATCACATCATGAAACATTCTGAAATAGCAGCCTTAGATCTCGTTTCGAATAAAAGAGGAGGAGGGGTGGGGTGGAAGAGGGGGTAGGGGGGGGGCGCTGTCGCCCCAGGTTCAGTGTTTGGGCTTGGTGGAGGTGGGGATGGGGGGCTTGGAGGTTTGCATCAGCATATCGGAGGGCTCGGCTGGGTGCACGACGGTGGAAGAGATCACGGAGGTAGGAAGGTGGCAGGTTATGGAGAGCTTGCTAGGTGGTAGGAAGCACATCTCTATTTGTAGTCAGAAGTTCGTTTTATAGAGTTTTTTTAAACACGCAGACTCAATAATTTGACCATGCACCTATATCATCTGTAAGAAGTGTTGTATGAACACGCAGACCTAATCATTTGACGATTCACCAATACATCATCTATAGGCTCGAATAAGTTAAGGCTTGATCCTGTAGCTGTGGAGGTGTGGACTCATGGCCAAACGGTGCCAGGTTCGATTCCCTTGTCCAGATACCAGTACTTACACAATATGTCTAACTCTCCTTCATCACATGTAACTCAGTTCAATGTACACAATGACCCTTTCAATTAAAAGCGTCTTCTAAGTGACCATATAGTTTATAATATAGGCCTGTATTTAAAAATACCTGGTATGGGTCTAAGTGAAATGAAGCGGAAAACGGTTTCCTAGTTTGCCATTCCACCTGTGGCATTCAATATGCCTTATTATGTTGTTGTTTTTTTAGCGACACACATCGTGCGCCACATGACACACAATATGTAATCCTGCTTTTTCACAGTGAGTCACTGGACCCAAAGAAGAGATAAGCTATGCTATCCACATTCTGACTGTGTAAAAAAAAAAATGGCTCCATCTTATAAAACAAAATTACAGAGGCCTAAGTGGAATCCTTTTTTATCACACACATTTAGCGTTTAGCATTTCCCACAGCATGGTCCAAAACAGTGGTAGAAAAAAGAAAAGAAAAACATATCATTCATTTTGCACTTATGCAGGTCCTACTGAATGTTCATTTATAATGATGTGGTATTATGGTTTATTTATTTCAAACTGCATATAACAAGCCTATATTGAGATGAGAGTTAAAAACGGGGTTGATGAGTCGATTAAATAATAATATTGTTTTTGTCCCTGTCAACATTCCCTTCAACCAAAGTTGCATCCTCATTCCCCCTCTGCCGTTGATCAGTCCAACCCTTTCACAACGCCCCTTTTCCATTCCTCTTATAGATGATGTATCTTACATAATTAAATCGAGACCAAGCTGGGCAAAAGGAGACGGTAAAAAAAAAATCATACCGACCACAAAACAACAATATGTGTGGGAGGAGGAATATTTGGCCCAAAGTATGTCAATGCAAATGGAGGCACTACACCAGGGTGCTGTGGGTGTGAGTGGGGCCCCTGTAAAGAGCCCCCCTACGAGAGCTCGTTGAAATAGGTACATTCGGGAGAGAATGGTCACTCCAAGGACCAGAGTACTCTCTGAACAACCATGGCTGTTTGAAAAAAGGCTTGAAAACATTGTGAGAAAGTCCGGGAACCTGCACACACAAAGACGCTACTTCTGTCACAAGGTTGTGCGCTCGTATGCTCTCTGCAAAAAATAGCTGAAAAGATTATCCAGAAGCTTGTAGTGAAGGAAAAACCGAGAAATAAGTATAGACAATCGGCACACTCAAGTGGTTGTTGGTATTTCGACCTGGCTTTTATCGAAAGCGACTGAATTCAGATACAGGTTGTTAAAGATCAGGCACACCTAGCTTAAGGTTGCCCACAGGTTAAGCTTTGTACATTGGGCATCGAACCCTGGGATCCTCACTGTCCTGCTAGAGTGTAGGAAAGGGAAAGTTTATTTCACAGAAGGAAATCAACCTATTTTTGTTGTATAATGCAAGTGCTGAGACAGTTTCGCAACCCACACTTAAAGTTTTACTTGAGATTGGTTCTCAGCACATCTCTTCAAACGTCCATATTGAAGTCAGACTTCATTTTGCACAGAATTGCCTAATTGCGGTATTTTGGAGATAATTAGTTTAGTGTGTTTCCTCTTAAGCACTACAGATTGCCTCCAACTGCCAAAAATGAGAGGCGTAGTAAAATGCATCAACTTTAACTGCGTTTTCGTTCGGGAGAAGTGGCCAAGGATTAGAGGTTGTTCAAGGTCAGTTGTGGATGAGTACTAACTAAAATATTGATTGCTTCATTTCAGCTTTGAGGTTTTCCATTTCACTTTATTACTGTTATCCTGAGTTATCCTTATGTTGATAGGAATATGCAGTGTCTTGCATCCTAGAATTCAGACCTTTTTTCAATGGGAAACGTGAATGAAGAATGAGGTTTAGGGAGTTGTCACGAACAAGGTTAAGACAAAACCCTTAACGGTCTCTTATACTGGTAAGCATCACACTCTTGTGTGTACCGTGTATTGTGATCTTTGCAAATGTTAATAAAATGGATACAAACCCAGTGAGTAGCCTCTTGCCGTACATTCCTATTCAAATAAATGAGAAATGCAAAGCTGGCACTTTTCCTTTTTGCAACAGATGGGTGTGACCCATCGGTGTGAATTAAGATCAGTTACATTTTATATGGAACAGTTAACACCTGAGATATACTACCTCATCTCCACTAACATTTAAGTGTCTGTCTCAGGAACCACACGGCAGTACATGCCAGAATTTACCACCATTTGTTGTGTAGTTGGCAGCCAAGCATACTAAAACACATTATTTTATTCACCCTTCAGCCCAAATAGAACTCCCTTCCCCTGTCTTCATTGACGGTATGTATAGCAGAGTCACGTCGGTGTCTGTATCACTATGCCAAGCTTTGTTTTCACTTCTAAGCTCCTTGCAAGACAAGAAAAATAAAATGTTCCCGTTTGAGAGACTGAAGACAAAATGGATATCTATTCTTTGCGATATTTTGTTTTCCTTGCTTCTTTCTCCTTCTGCTCTCTTTTAGCTTATTTGAAAACCACAGTATGGTATGGAAATCATCTCATTTTTGACAGCTGCGTATCCTGTACAATAGCAAGGTGTAATGAAATGCCCCGCATGAACTGATAAATCACCTCCTGTCTCCTACTTTACTTTCTCTCATTGAAATGGATGAAGCCTCAGAGTGAGCTGCCAGCATGGCTGGCTGTCACCCTGAAAAGTATTTCCAAAAGCTCACTTCTGTCATGACATTACTCAAATAGTACTTACAGGTGATCTGCAAACATTACAGCAATGAACCCATGGTTATAAAAATGAATAAATGGACTCCTTTGCATATGGCACCGGTGCATGTGTGTACAGCGTCCAATCGTTTAAAGGGTTTTCTTTTGTTTGTTTGGAGTTTTACCTTTACTGAACAAAAATTCGATCGTCAATATGACAAACGCAAATTGATTTTCAAGACCTGTACGACAGCAGATGGACGAGAAAGAACACTCGACGTTGGCAAACTGCAGCAAGAGATCACAGGGGAAGGAGGATTCATTTGTTGTTCTGCTAAGGGAATGGAGAGGGAAACATTTGTTTTTAGTGTCTAAAAAGTGACAAAACATGCCCATTATAAGTCCCAGAGCCCGGTGAGTTTCCTCACGATTCTTTCTTCACGTTCTTATTGTCGTCTTTGTTTGTCTAAAATTACAACGTGTGATCACACTGAAATGCCGTTTTTCGTTTGTCCAATCGACATGCTTAGATCATCTCCACTGAAATAGTACAAAGCTTGTTACAAAACACGGTAATAGATTTTACTCTGTTTTGGTGCAAATATTATAAAGTTAAACAGATATATTCCCTCTCTGTCTCTGTCTATTTGGCTATTGAAACGCGCTCACACGTCTTCACTTTTTTAGACTATGACAAATCATTTTTAACCAGACTTAGGGATGTTGACAAAAAACCTGCAGCAAAACAAACTAAATAAAAAATTGTGCAAATGGTGTTTTTTGATGTCAAGGCAAAATGTTTATTCATGTGTAAGAACCTTGGATTAGTTGGTATTCACCTCAGGACAGATTTATTTTTGATATCAATATCAAATATCTTTGCATGTTGTTCAGAGTAGTGCAGGTATATCAACTAATTTCAAAAATAGTGTTGCTAAAATGTGCAGCCTCTTTCCCGTTGATGTGACTCCCCACTCCTCATTTCATACTGTATAAGTCGCTGAATGAGGGAGAATCACCATTAAATCAAATTAATTTAATTAGAACTATAAACGGCTTGAGTCTGCATAAGTGTTCACTTATTAATCATCCTTATCGTCCTAAAACCTTCTGGCAATGCCGCACACAGGCCTACAGAAAAACAATGATTTTACTGATCAATAGACTTTTGATTTACTTTAACTGAAAGGATTTGAATAGTCCTATTTAGAGATATTCCTCATCTAAGTAAGTATACTTTAACTTGTATTCTTTTAAAAACAATGATATTGATTAGCCAATACAGAAATTGTATATACTCAACCAAGATGCTTGCACCTGCTTTAAAAAAGGGAGTTGCATTATGTAGCATACACACATCTAAAATACATGAGCATATTATCAACGCATTGCTCAATTACTCAGTGTCACAATTGTTGTATTGTACCTAAATAATGGCAAATGTGCACTATTATTATAAGTAAGCACATATGTAACAATGGAGCTGATGAGATGTGTCACAGTTGTCAAAACAAAAAAAGCAATGGAACTGCATTCTGGAATTAAAAAGAATCACTTGCAAAGTCTTGAAGAGGCTTTAGATAATGTACAGCATGATAGGATGTTTATTTGCAAAGTTAATTATGATACAGACCAACAGTTCTGAAAGGGAATGATGAGTTGACTAACATTTTTTTGGATTGTCTGGTCCTAAAGTCCACGTCCACAACCAAAAAAGGGTTACACATGATGGGAACCAAGTGTCAAGGTTATAGTGTTACCAAATCACAAGAGTGAAAAACATAATCCATTAACTCCAATAACATCCATAGGATTGTTGCAGTGTCCGGGACAGACCTCCCCATAATATCCATAATTCACAAGACCATTGAACTCATATTTTTAACCAGGTTCATTTTTGTCTTTTATCCGAATGCCGCTTACAATGCAGCCTCTATAGGTCCTCCATATTCAAAAGTCTAGATAGAAATTAAGTAAACATTTTCTAGATATATGCTAAAAGGGTTCCGTCAGCCCGGTGTCTGTTCTCAAATGGCAAGAAGTTGTCAATGGCCTAGGCAGGAAATGATAGATACCGTCCTTTACTTGATCAATATTTCTTCTTTCCTGGCGCGTTGACCAGGCTGCCACTCTGTGGACTAATTAGGTGATGAGAAGTGATGGATGTGTATTCAATTCAGCTGGCCCCTTAAAGAGGAAGAACCGAGAAACCTCCTTGGGGCTTCAGCCCTGGTATCTCCTAACCTTTAGAAGATCCAAAGCGCATCTATCCGTCTATCCCGCATGCGTGTTTGGAAATGACAAACACTAGCATGTTGTTTTGTTGATAGCGGTAAAGACAAGGTTTGGTTTAGAATAACTTTGATTGGTGGTTTTAAAAAAGATAACAAAGGAAGGCTGTGAGAGAAGCTATACAGACAATTTTAATAACGGTTCTTACTATAGGTGGAAAAGTGCGGAGAGACCAATTTAAAAACAAACAGACACAAAGATTAATAAGTCCAGAGAGTGGACAATTGGTCTCCTTCCACAGTCTACAGTATATCCCTATGAATAAAACAAGGGATAAATCCCCATTGATCCTTATTTTAGAAAGCAAGATAATGAGATTCCATGAAATTGCCCTCAAACAAGACACAGTGGCTTTGCTGCATTATCCATAGTGGAGTTTGTAGTGAGTTTGTAGAGTGAATTCAATAACCTCTCCCTGTCTCAACGGGTCATATGTTCAATGGCAGTCTATGAGGACATGAGGACCGGGAGGCCATTACTGAAGGGGAAAATACAGAACAGGGGGTGTAAATCAAAGCGCCATAGTGTTTTTCCTGGATCAGCCACTTCCCCGGGGGATTACTAAAGGGCAACAGAAGACTGTAACAGCCGCATAACTTCCTCCTATGGGCCCTCTCTTTCAATAATGTGATCGCTCCTTAACCTTTTTCAATTTAAATTATGGTAGATTTTAAATTAGCCTTTGAAATGTGGAATCTGCCCTTACACTGCAAGATCTCACAAAACCAATGCAAGATCTCAGGTATGGGGGTTTATATCTCTGAGAACGTAGTAAGATGTGAGTGTAAGTAATCGGTAGGCTCATTGCAATCCACTAGCGGGGGAAAAAAAAGTGTAATTTAATTTAGTTTTAATTCCCTTCACTTTTGATCACCAACCAACCCCCGCCCGACCTCCACCCTCACCCTCGACGGCCGCCGTACGCACAATTTGCCAGTGAGCGGCCATTAGGTCGCCGATGTGCGACCGATGCAACAACACTTTTGTCTGCTATTCTCTTCAAACATCTGCTCTCAGAGTAAGCTAATGCAGCGCTCGTGGAAAAGCTTGATCACTGGAGAAGAAAACTCTCAAATGGCTTTTTTCCCCCCAACTCGCTAAAAATGACTCGGCTCTAATGGCATGTCATTGGAAGGTGGTTGAGTTGATGACTTCCATTTTCTCTTTTCCCTTTTTGCTGTACCCCCCCCTCCCCCCCCGCCCCCCCCCCCCCCCCCCCCCCCCCCCACCCAGCCCCGCTTCCTGTCCCTATCACCATCACCACCACCACCAGCAGCACTCCATTCGGAAAAATTCGGGAATCAAACTCTGGCGATAAAAAATGCCTTGGATGGTTTTGTGAAGCCGTACCACCGCCCACCGTCTCCAAACCTGCTCTCCTCCCCCGAAGAAGAACAAGGCGAAGGGGGAAGTCTGGAGCGCTGCTTTGGAGAGGTACAGAACAAGGCTGCTGCTGCTGCTGCTGCAGGCTGCTGCCTTTTGGACTGCAGGCCTCTCTCTCTCCCTCTCTCCCTCTCTCCCTCTCTCCCTCTCTCCCTCTCTCCCTCTCTCCCTCTCTCCCTCTCGCCCTTTCTCTCTCCCCGAGTCCCTGTTCCTGAGCTTGCAAGATGTCCCATGGTGCCTCCCAGGTGTGGCTCCCTCAGCATAATTAAGGTGTGATCTGCCAGGGCTTCTGGGCCGGGGTCATTCATCACCTGGATCACCCGTAAGATTAATGTGCACTCGGCGCAGCGCTGCAATGGATTGCTGCCACTTGCCGGGATCATTAGCGCTGGCCCGCGTACCACTGCAGCGCGCGGCCGAGGCCTGGGTGCCGCTTGGAGGTGGAGGTGGAAGCAGAGAGGGAGAGGGGTTGGTGGAGGCGGTGGAAGAGTTGCAGCTTTGAATACCAAATGAATAGTCCATCATCGCCTAATTAAGGGATTATTGGAGACACTTGTGTCCAGTCCTTCGGACAGTAAACCATAACTGAAGGGCAAACTTAGATAGATTAGCTCCACCTGCTAAGTAGCAAAGTGCAAAGCAAAGAAAGTGCTGACAACGGTGGGGGCGCTTACGTGGGCGGAGGGACGAGGAGGGGAGAGTGTCATTGCACAGCGTGTGTGGATCCCTGAGGGACTCGCAGACACTATTTAATAACCCAGAGATTCTCCCTCCAGAGTGGAGGGGGAATCTTTATTGCATCATTTTACAACTTGACCAGGCTCTTCAATAAATGACTTTGGCCAATATTATTCCTTCAGTTCATAGAGGGCCCCGACATTTGAAAACATAACACGCTTAATCTGAGGGGGTTTTTTCAACGCGTGCAAAATATATATGTATGCCGTCAGCGTAGCGTTATGAACATATTTTGCTTCATTGAGTTTCATATTGAACTGCTATAACTGCCAGTGACCTAAAAATTCAACATGGATATGATTGACGAAATGGAAGAAAGTGAAAACCTAAACAGAGTAACACACGATCTGCAATAATTCATTATCTGTTCTTCGAACATATATTGTGCATGCCATTGTGCATACTGTTCTTAAATGTTGGAAACACAGCATATCGACAAACTATGCTCATCAAACTTTAAACTCACTGGCACTACTCTGCTAATGAATATGCATATGTATGCATAATATATTAACATACTCCAGGCAAATTACCAATAAAAACTAGCTTGATAAGGATAACATACATTGAATGGCTAAAGCTAAGGAAATGCCAGTAGATATAAAATGGATGTATTTCTTTTTCTTGTTGGAATAATCCTTTAGGATCAACAGGAGGGTTAATGAGATGCAAATTGTCAACATATATATCCGTCCTGCAAAGCAGGTCAATTTGTGTTTAAGATTCCTTTTTCTCCTGAAGTGAGCATCAACAAATGCACGATTCACTCCTCCTTCAGAGTAAATTATTTCTTTGCCTGTGTTTTGTGTTTCACCGCCATGGAAACACTGGTCTACATGAGTACAAAACACACACTCAGTCAGAGGGAACATTATTCAAGCCGTATCCAACTGCACCTCGAGAAAAAGATATGAATTTGTATAAATCCAGACGGCCGCAAATAAATAAATAAACCTCCGTGGCTATTTCATGAAAATGAAGAACAGGGAAAGCACCCACTTGTGTAAAGCATTACATGGATTCACATTCAGCAGGAAGGCGGTGATGGGGGGCGGGGGGGGGGGGGGGGGTGAGCTAGGCTGAGCTGAGCTGGCTGTAAGCCTCCCCTGTATATAAGGCTTGTTTTTCATTGACTGTGTCAGGAATCAAGAGGGCTAATCCCTCAGAGACTTCAGATGAAAGTTTCAAAAGAAATAATGAAAGGCATACTGCCGCAGGGTGCATATGAGGGTGAACGTACAGCGAGCTGGGGAGAGAGAGGGATAGAGCCAGAGAGAGAGAGAGAGAGAGAGAGAGAGAGAGAGAGAGAGAGAGAGAGAGAGAGAGAGAGAGAGAGAGAGAGCGAGAAGAGAGAGAGAGAGAGAGAGAGAGAGAGAGAGAGAAGAGAGAGAGAGAGAGAGAGCGAGAGCCAGAGCGTCGGCGGGCGGAGCACGACAGCCAGCAGGAAAAGGGGAAGAACACAATTGTTTCCCTCTCTCTCTCTCATCTCTCTCTCTCCTCTCTCTCTCTCTCTCTCTCTCTCTCTCTCTCTTCCTCTCTCTCTCTCTCTCTCTCTCTCTCTCTCTCTCTCTCTCTCTCTCTCTCTCTCTCTCTCTCTCTCTCTCTCTCTCTCTCTCTCTCTCTCTCTCTCCCCCCTTCCCCAGCGGTATCGCTGTAAATCACATGCTCTTTCTCTCCTCGCCAGAAATAAACAAATACGGAAGACGAAGGGAAACATCAGAAACCCCTGGCAGGCCTTAAATACAACATGACTTCACATTACTCGATACTTGTATACTTCTGGAGGAAAAACTGAGAATTACCCAGACAAACGTCTGAATAGGAGAGGATGTGAACACGGAGCAGGACCCATTGGTCGCTCCAGTTGGCCATCGAACAAGGCAAATTCTGGTTCAGAAAAAGACAGTATCTGCACAATGGTGTGTGCTAGATATGTATAATTACAGGGATATGCTTCGGTATTTTACAATACCAAATGAATCAAAGCTTTGGTGGCCAATTTTCTATGCCGTGTGCATCCAAATCCTACTCTGAATGTTCTCCTGAATTACAGCATTCTCTTGGATAAAATGTGTGGTTATGATGCCGGCATTCACTGTGATTTCCTTTGAAACGAGATGTCACATTTTAGACACGAGCAAAGCACTCGGAGCACCACTAAAACATTTGTCTCTGTATATATAAATATATACCTAGGCCAACCTGTACCCATGACAACCCTGGAGTACCTCCATTATCTAGATAACCTGGTGGATAGTTTAAGGGGATTCATCGCATTTGAAGAATTTGTTTTTTATGCTTTGTGATAAACAAATAAAAATATCCTCGGATTCCAGACTTTTCTCTTGCCTCTGTTATCAGTGATGGTTGTTTCTCTCAGTAAGGTTCTCACGCTGAACCCAGAGGTTGTCCCTATAGCAGGAGCTGTTGCTGTGAGGACCGGAAAGCGACCGCAGGCACTGTAATTCTACGACGCAAATGGCCTTTTGTGCTCCCTCGACTGGCAATTTCTTAAATGAGGGTCTGGGTGTTACTGTCTCCTCCGTGATTTACTCGAACCACCAAGGTAATCACTCATCGCTGTGTTCATCTTCAGGTTGTCCTCCCTTGCAGTTAGTGTCAACAAAGGTTTCAAACTTCCCTGTGCATCACCGCAGACTGGCATTAAACATGAACACCTCCTCTCTGCTATACCAATGTATTTGTCTGATTGCTACAACTAGGCTAATATAAATAACAATTATCATTTGATTTCACCTTTCCTTTTCCGGGCTGTGTATCTCACCGTCCATCTTCAATAAACTGCTTGCCCTCCTGTTTCTCTGCGGTTCTATTTTGCACCCCCCCCCCCCCGTCAAACAACGTAGTGTTGAGGAGCAGAATATAAATTAAACCTTGAGATATACATTAAATATGATTAAAAGTGATTCAGCTTGCAGGTTCATATCGCCATTGTACATCATTTAGGTGTAGATTGAGCCATCCCTTTTAAAAAAGCGCCCAATCTTGCAAAACAGAAATAAAAAAGCGGGCCTTTTCATATCGGGGTGTCAGGGCCCAAATGATTTATGGCTCAAAAATATGGTCATTTCTACCTCAGTTTTTAATGTGAGGATGGAGTGCATAGCTGTGTTGGGGGAGAGAGGGAGGGGAGGGCGTACTTAATCGTAGACAAGAAATGCTATGAACAAGGGGAGACATTTGCCCAGAACTAAGACCCATGGCTTATGCTTCCTCCATTTAGAGGAGACTAAAGGCCATGAGCAAATGTTCTCACGGGCGGAGAGAGAGATGGTGGTGTTCACGACAGTTTGATAACACACGGCCAGTGCTGGAGTTCATTCACTATGTCAAGAGATAAAGATTCAAGCTTGCGTTTTCCATTTCTTTCAGGATATATTGACTTCTTATCACTGAAGGGTGACATGGTGTAATTTTGTAAAGACACAAAGCTTGGCAGAGTTGTGCAACGTTGTGTTAAGGCATCACATTTGCCAGGCTAAAACACAGATCTTATACTGTTGTGATGAATGTGCTCAGGCAAATACGCATTAACACCACTGTAAGGAAGATTACACTAAAGGTTTTGATAAAAATAAATCAAATCGAGCATGGAAACACAAACTATTGATTAATAAATTATAACTGGCTGAATACATTTCATTGCTTGAAACAATCAAGTAGGGTAAAGAAAAAAAAAAATTTTTCATTCAACGCTTTTGAAAGAAGAGGACGGTTCGCAAAGCATTCTGGGAGAGTGACGAGGCGGCTCCCGAAGAAGACCCTTTGTCGATGCATGACACGTTGTGATTGTGAATGAAAAGCAACACAAGCAGTATCATCAATTCATAGGCCTCTCAACTGTCCAATTAGTCTTATCAGGGCTTTGCAAGAACAAAAATGTGTCACTTTAATAGAGGAACCGGTTAGAATTCTATGAATGTGGCTGCCCACGATGGAATGGACAGAATATATCACCCAGTTAATACCTAATTGTATATTAATTTCAATGTGCCGCTTAAGTGAGTGGCCTGTTTCATGTGCTGCCACAGGGGTAATTGTACCTAAAAATGACAAACGAAGATTTCCATTAGAGATGGCTTTCACAAATGAAAATTATCCCGGCTGTGACGCCGGACCCCCCACGCCGCGCCTCGCCAGTTGGCGTGCGCTTTAATCCTTTGCTATTGACAGAGGCGTCGCGAGCGCGGAGAGATGACCGTCATGAGGAGCTCCACACTGAGATGAATCACAGCACTAATGGGCCAGCATTTTATATAAATAAAGAGAGGCTATGATTGTGGTGCCAATAGGGGGTTGTTTGTTCTGCACTGGGTACCCCGGTCGGTGAGGTTCTACATGAGGCGTTTTGAGGTGCTGTTGATCCTACTGGTTTTAACTGGGACTCCCTATATGCTTTATGAACTTCAAAGGGTTTTGTGATTTTTGGCATTCAACTGAAAGTATTTTGTCCGACATTGCACTCTCATCAACGGTTAATAGCACGGTGATTGGCAGATAGTTTTGGTTTTTCATGGATTCAAACATCCAGGCGAAATATCTAGGAGAAGCAAGTCCAACCAAATCATCCGGTTTTATGCAGATGCCTCAAGGAAGATATACGAAAAATTGCTTACGTCAATAGGTGATCATACAACCAGTAATTAGCATTTAGACTTGGTCTCATTGAGATTAAAATCATTTTTTTAAGAGAGACCTGGCCAAGAGGGCAGCATGGAACCGAAAATATGTTTCCAACAAACAGAACACACAATTTACACACAATTAATAGACAGTTACGGGAATTCAAGTGAGGTATTATACACAGGTAATATGTCAGATTTGCAAAGTTCAGTGCAATAGCAAGGCACTGAAGTAGTGGTGGGGGGGAGAAACCCAACATACAATATGCAGGTAAATATCAAGATATGATGGAGGACACCTTTGGCTGCGCCGCGCTACACTCCAGCACTCCGGCTCCACAGGCGGACTGTTTCTCCCAGCATGCGCCTGTTGCTATCGGAAGTGTATAAATCAGAGAACGGGGAAGGCTGTCAGCCTTGATGACAGACCTCATAAACACTGTTGACCGCTGGCCGTGGCATTGCACCTCTTCATCGGCCTCCTCCACCATCACCAGCACCACCGCTAGCTAGCTCGTGGTGCTGGTGGGCGGTCTGAGCGTCTAATACCCTGACAGTTACATGTTGATAAAAAAAGAAAGCTGTGTGTCTGGATAGATTCATAGGGTTTCCATTCTGGTATATTTTTTGGGTTTTTTTTGGTACAGAGGTCTATGTTTCACTATAAGTTGGCACTCTTTAAGAAATTGAATCACATTTTATGACGTACTTTTTGGATTGGCTAGACATAAAATATGGACACTGTGTGTAATGTTTATCAATACCAAGTTATCTGTTCTAAACTGTTGGACCAACGGCAAAATGGAAATAATGCTAAGGCTAGTGCCGAATTCCCTTTCTTTTATCAGTCATTTAGTATAAGCCCTAAATAAATTGTGAATATTTTGTGTCTGAGTCATTTGCATTTTAATATAGACAACAACCGTACAATCTCTATCAGAAGTGTCCATTTCAGATTCAATTATAAAAACCAAATTGGGAGAGAAAGAAATGGGTGCAAAACTGAAATTGGCAATAAAATGGCGAATCAAACATAAAAAAAGATTTGCTAAATTGTTCAATTAGAGCACATCATTTGACGTAAACTCTCTATTTAAAACTTTGAATGTCAGTTGGATTGCTTGGCTTAGGTGAGGAAGTATTTCCCTCAAATATTAGCTGTCCTTCTCTGATTGCCTGTAAAAAGCCATAAACGCCAGGCTGTGACTTTCATTATTTTTCATGTTTCCTCTTTGCGCCACGCATTCCATGTCAAGTATACACTTTAATAACTTTCCATAAAATAAATGAGATGAGAATTGTGTTGGCACTAGCCCTTCTCCTCCTCAGGGTATCGGGGGTGGGGGTTGGGGGGGAGGGGACAAATGCTGGTGATTAATAATTCATAGCCTCTATTTGATCCCATCATCATAGAAATAGTTTCTCTTTCCAGCTTCACCCCCTTCAGTTCAAAAATGACTACCTCTGGAGACCAATGGCCAGAGTCCTCCCACCCCCCACCACCCCCCCACCCCCCCTGAAATGTTTCTATCGCTCCCGTGAGCATTGATGCGTGTTCCTGAGGCTCAGGCGTGTTGTTCTGTGTGGCGAGCTGGGAGAAGGGTGGGGAGAGACAGGGTTTCAAGTGTGCAGCGCAGACCTCAAGTAGCTGGATGAGATTTCATCTGGTGGAGTTGTTACCAGAAGTACCCTCCTTTCCACTGGAACCACCGAAGAGAACTAGTGTGCGAAAATGAATGCACACGCCTAAGCGAGGTGTGGGGTGGGGGGGGGGGGGGGGGGGGCGTGTGAGGACTTGGTGGCCGGGCTCAACTCAAGGACACGTGACATCAGCAGGCATGAGGTTGCTTTCATTGGAGCATCAGTGATTTCAAATCACATTTTATTAGTTCACATCCATTGAGTTTTCGTTTAGAGATCAGGGCTCAGTGGGCAAAAATAGAACATGCTTGTGCATCGTGACTGCATTGGTTTGTTAAACGTTTATTGCAGAGGATTATAGTTGGAAAACCAACAGGGAAGAGCAAATGCTGGAGTGGGGAATGGGTTTGGGAATATTGGTCATCTCGCATTGCTTTGGTGCAAAGTTATTTAACCACAGAGGAAATAATATGTCAGAGTGTGAACTCAATCTTCGCATGGCAAAGCATGACCTTATTGATTTGCTTCCTAGGCTTTTAATCACAGCATAAGGAAATTTGAACTGTCTGCAGACATGCAAAGTGGTAATGAATTTCTCATACACGTGAATCCATAGACCAACAACAAAGTCTGGAGCGTACTAGGATCATGCTGACAAGGGAGAATTGTAATTCTGCTTGTGGCTATGTATGATGTATATATGGTAAACAATGACAACATAAACATCTAGAAAATGATGGTGGAACATTATTTTCACAATTGCAATAACATACATAATGTATGCAAACTTATTACAATGTCTTTTCACATGAATCAGCCAATGTAACTATTTGTAAAAAAAAAACCTCCAGCTTTATTTAGTGTCATTGTTATATCATTATGGAATGAATATGAATCCAATGAGGATGTTTGCCAATGATAATCTAGGCCGGATTGCAACAGGCAGGTGTGCATCAACATATCAACAGTAATGTAATGATATTGTGTTCTGTGTCATCAAGAGACTCCTAATTAAAAAATCAATAACATCGGTTCATTTTACATGGTTGAATTTTATATAGGGCCCTATGAACGTGTTAGGCGCCTCCATGGAGAAAATTTGTAATTGTAAATCTCTGTTGTCTCGTCAAGGTATGTTTGGCATGTGAGTCTTAAAATACAGCGCCACTATGGTGGGGTAGGATGATTAATGTTCCACGTAATGAATCAACAAGACACACACACCTACACATGCAGCAGAAAGGAAACATCAGCATCTGTCACTGACGGAGGCTAGGACACGTCCACCGGCTTCTCCTGATGTTGTAGCTCAAAACTCCTGGGGAAAAATCACACAAAAGACAAGTCAATTAATGACATTAAAGTGACGCCGAAAATAAACAATCTGACAGGATTCATTTAGAGTCCCCTCCGAGCTGAGCCGAGGATTTTCCACCCTGGAAACCAAAGCATATACGCATGTTGCACTTACTAAGACTTGAGGACTTGGACACAGAATTTTTTTCAGGCTGACTATTTTGATAATATTTTCACACTTTGTGAAAATATTCTCTTGTTCTTGTTACTGATACAACCCATCGGAAGGGAGTTTATTCCCCCCCCCCCCCATTGCACCACTACAACCTCGGTGTCAAAAACAGGATGATAGAAGGTGCACTGAGGATTGTGCAGTCCGGACACAGTCGAGCACAAGGCAAGGAAAAAAAAGCTTTTGCTGTGCAACCTTTATCACGTTGCTTAAGAAGACGGGCATTGAGGAGGACAAGACAGGGCTACTGATGAATTGGCTGCAGGGCCTTGCCTCGCCTCTCTCCTTCTTGACAGAGCCTCTGTAATCTGTTACAGAGCCTCCCATTAACTTCTGACACATGCGCACCTGCAGCTCTCCTCCATGCCGACCCCCCCACCACCCCCCTCTCCAACCTTCCACTCCTCTGCTTTCGAGTCCTCAAATCACGGGCGGCAGATCAAGACAAACCCAAGGTCTCCTGCCGTTTGAATATCCATACACAAATGCCAGCGTGAATTATGATTATTTCTTTGCGTGTGTGTGTGGGTGTGTGTTTGTGTGTGTACGTGTTCACATGGTGCTCTGCTGCGCAAATGCAAAGAGACTTTCCAGGAATGGACATTTCAGCCTTGTCCATGGTTAATGGTAATAACTAAGAAAGGCCTTGTGATAATTCTGTCTATGTGAGTTTGGGTGTTAAAGAAAAAGCTGTTTAAATTTGCCCTTTTTCGGGCACCTCTGCTACTTTAAAAAACGGCAGTAATGAGAAATGCCTTCTTCGCTCAGCCGCAAGACGAATGGTTTGAGATCATCATGATTTATCTCAACACTATATTTCGCTCACTTCTACAGTTTATGATAGAAATATAAATATTCATGGTAACCTATTCATATTTTCATGATCTAGAGAAGGGTTGGAATCTGTTCACAAGAAAACCAGGAGTAGGCTACTGTTGCATGACATCACATGTATCAACAAATACATGTGAAAAAATATATTATATATTGGTGATAAATAAACTTTAAGATAAGGCACATAATGGAGGCACTTTAGGTACGCTATATTTACATATTTATGTAAATATATGTATGTAATATGTACATATTTTTCATATTTGAGCATAACAATATTGATACCATCAAGACATCCGTTTTTTTTGGTATTTAATAATTTCTTTCAGAACTGAACCAAAAAAAGGAAATTTTTACTCATAGCCTTGTTCAGAGCAGTTAAAATATAATATATATATATATATATCACATATATTTATGTATATATTTACAAATGATGACTTCAAAATAAACTAAAACGGCGGCATTCCACCTTTAGGCAGAAAGAATGTTCTGGAAAAGCAGTTAATTTACGACTTTGACTTTGATTCTACTTTGCAGAAACGGTAAACAATTGAACAATTAAACTAGCAGCATCAGCTTTCATAGACAGTATCACTTACAATGGACGGCTGTTGACTAGACATGTGTTTGCCATGTGCTGCTACATCGACCAATCCCCAATCCACGATTGGCGTCAGCTAGTTGGTAATAACTCAACTTCCGCGAAACAATCGTGAAGTTCAAAAGAGCAATGTATTTAAATTGATTGCCTTACTTTTGTGACCAAGCAATGCCCACGCTAATGGCATTGCTCACCTCATTGCTGTATTCATCCTTTAATGGTGGTTAAATGGTGGCTATGCCACATTTGTAGGGGTTCTCCATGTTCATGTCATGCTGTTGTATTGACGACGTCAAACGCATGACGACAGGTCACGATGAACAGGGATAACTTGGACGGCTGTTTATTTATCGGTTTTGAATATACAGTATATCATTGGAATGTCGGGATATTAAATGCCTAAAAGTGAAAAAAGTCAATGTTACAAAACACAACCTTTCCTCATAAATTCACAATAGTTCAAACAGTGCATGAGTGGGTTTAAATTGCTCCTTCAAAAGCAATTGACGGGATGAAAACTAATTTATTCGAAACACATGATGAAGTTTGATGACATTTATAAAAAAATATAAGATTGGCATTGAACATCATCCTACCTGAATGTCTTGTGTGGTTTCAAGTTCATACAAACTATCTGAAGCACTTTATTTTGAATTGTTCCCCCACATTTGCCATTCTTGAGGAGAATCAATGTCCTACATTAGCCCGGTTATCTCATAATGAGTAGAGTGAACTAATTCTGAGTCAAAGTCAACACTGAACGGGCTTGAAATATTAATTCAAAAGATACCAAATCGTATAAGTCAAACTAAATTGCTGAATCCTCAATAAGACAACCGCTATGAAGGTCTACAGATTACAAAAAAAATAATACCTCAAAGTGATAATTTAGTGTCTAACGTTTCACGTAATATTAAAATGAACCTCATTAAATGTTGGTAATAAATATGTCATTAAAATGGGTCGTAGGCCCGGACTGTCTAGGCTAATGTAGGCTATTAAATGGTCTTAAACAGGCAATAACACATGAATGGCTTTCATTAGACAGCTCACGTCACTGTTCCTCATAAGGTTGTACGGTGTCGACCTAAAGATATATGTTTATGCTAATGTCATTCCTATCCATTGCTTGCTATGCCGTTCATGTTGTGCTTGTGTCCTGATGTGTCATTTAACAACATGAGGGGAACGCTCCCAAACTGCTAATCTATGCGCTGCTTCACCGGGTCACGCTGGTCCCCAGGTGAACCCGGATCCACAAAGCTCACGCATGAAGTCAATCACGGCCCGCCACTGATCCAGTATAAAACACTGGCACCTTGGGTTACAATAATGCACGACAACGCTTGAAAAGGTAATTACTCTGACCATGAACTTGGCTTTTTTAGACTTGTTCAGTTCCAGAGGACAATTCAGGTTTGGAGTCGGGGTTAGGTAACATCGTGGATCACAGACGCAAGTGGGGATTCGTTTCGAGAAAAGGACTAGAGAGATAAATACCCCCCAAACCCCTGATTGTTTGGCATTAATGATGCGTAACTTTGAGATGCATTATTTAATGCAGTGATATTATGATATATGAATGATATTTTAATCAATGAGCAAAATCGTTTCAAACAATACCATGGATTGTGTCCATGAGAGAGAGAGAGAGAGAGAGAGAGAGAGTGAGAGTGTGTGTGTGTGTGTGTGTGTGTGTGTGTGTGTGTGTGAGAGTGAGTAGAGAGAGAGAGAGAGAGAGAGAGAGAGAGAGAGAGTGTGTGTGTGTGTGTGTGTGTGTGTGTGTGTGTGTGTGTGTGTGTGTGTGTGTGTGTGTGTGTGTGTGTGTGTGTGTGTGTGTGTGTGTGTGTGTGTGTGTGTGTGTGTGTGTGTGTTGTGTGTGTGTGTGTGTGTGTGTGTGTGTGTGTGTGTGTGTGTTTTTTGTTGTCTGTGTCTCTTTCTGTGTGTGCGTGTGCGTGTGCGTGTGTTAGTGAGTGAGTGAGTGAGTGAGTGAGTGAGTGAGTGAGTGAGTGAGTGAGTGAGTGAGTGTGTGTGTGTGTGTGGTGTGTGTGTGTGTGTGTGTGTGTGTGTGTGTGTGTGTGTGTGTGTGTGTGTTTCTGTGTCTGTGTCTCTTTCTGTGTGTGCGTGTGCGTGTGCGTGAGTGAGTGAGTGAGTGAGTGAGTGAGTGAGTGAGTGAGTGAGTGAGTGAGTGAGTGAGTGAGTGAGTGAGTGAGTGAGTGAGTGAGTGAGTGATGTGTGTGTGTGTGTGTGTGTGTGTGTGTGTGTGTGTGTGTGTGTGTGTGTGTGTGTGTGACTCGGTCTGTGTCTGTGTCTGTGTGTGTGTGTCTGTGAGAATCATAAAAAAGCTTCCTCACATCCGTCTGTGTCTGTGTGTGTGTGTCTGTGAGAATCATAAAAAAGCTTCCTCACATCCATCCATTGGTGGAGAAATATATATATAGCACATGGCTGGGCTAGGGGATTGTGTGACAGCACTCTGATGTACCAAACCATGCTATCTTTCTCCTCTGCTTCCAGCTGTTCACAGTAGATTATATGACCCTCAGAAATATAAAGATGAGGATAATATATAGGTTTCTCAATGATGTCCGCACTAACCCGCCCGCCACTGTCACTTTGTTTTTATGTGTAATAACTTGTCAAGTGCACCTTGAACAAAAGGAAGAATGTTAGAAAAGCTGAATTATTAACAATCAGATGGTCACATTGTAGTAGTTTCTGAAGAGCAAATATAACTGTATTGTTTCTGTTTGGTTACAATATCTTCTGTGTGGTTAAGGGACTTGTGTACTCCCCAGGATTCTACTACAGGCTCTGTATAAAATAAAATGCATGCATGTTTTCTAGCGTTATTGGGCTCCAGAGTCAGTTTAATATTTGCGCATTTTGTATTATGGAGGGAGTTTTTCTGAATAAATCCCAGTCGATATCCCATGATTTGATAACTCTAACTATAAAGACATTACATGTCTTTCTTTTCTGTTGTATTCTCAAGTCGGTTTCACGACACAACAACAATGACTGCAACCGTCGGTTCAACACCCTCATAAACATAAGTCAACTCGTATCGATGTGCGAGTCACCGACGCTGTATAATCATTGCAGCTCTTTCAAATCACTCACGACCAACCCGCCCAAGACAAGCATAAAAAATGACACATTTTTACTCGGCGGAGAAAACTATTAATAGACAACGTTTTAACAGTCCCTAGTTTCTATTTTGGCACGGTAAATGTACACATAAAGATGACCAACATGTCTATTGGCGGGACTTTCAGCTGCTGGCCCTGCAGAAACACTGATAAGGACTTGAAAATCAATATGGCCACCTAATGTTTTATGATCTTCCTGCAGGAGGAGTGCTTATGCAGCATGTGGCCCCCTCGACCCCTCCAGTGAATTTCGAACACTTGCTTTTCTGTTATTGTCCTTTATGGCGTGACCACAAGCCCCTGTAGGGCCGGAGAGCAGCCGTCACCAGGGGGTCAGTGTGTAACATTCGGTACCTTTTGATTTTTTTTTCTCTTCTTTTAATCGGTTTACTTTCCCGGATTTTTTCGCTTGAATTCGCTCAAAGGCGTGTAGCACGCACGGTGGTGGTGGTAGTGGTGGTGGTGTTGGTGGTGGCGGCGGCGGCGGTGCTATTGAAGAATCCAAACAACCCTAACAGCATCCCATTATGAATCCTTGCCCATAACAATGTTGTGTGCTTCCTCTTTGCCGTAGCAACAAAGGTGAGGGTTCATTTGTTTTCATGAGGTGTGTCCAGAGGTGGAGGAAGACAAATTGCATCGCCTGTGTGGCGGGTGCTATTTGGCTGGCTGCCCGGTCGCGCTCCAGCCTCCCCAGAGTGGCCGGGTTCTGGCATCGGGTTCCATGGAAGCAAGGAGACAGGGGGGTATCAACTCGCCGCCCCAGTGCCCACAAAATCAAAATATGAAACACAGCGTGCTTTTCAGTTCCTCCTCAGGTAACTTAATCCAGGACCCAATGTTGCACAAATCGTTAAGGTCAAGGCTCTGATCTGAGAGAGAGAGAGAGAGAGAGAGAGAGAGAGAGAGAGAGAGAGAGAGAGAGAGAGAGAGAGAGAGAGAGAGAGAGAGAGAGAGAGAGAGAGAGAGAGAGAGAGAGAGAGAGAGAGAGAGAGAGAGAGAGCGTCACGCAAGCTAAGGGTTCTTGACAGCATGATTTGAGAAGGTTGTGTTCATGTTTCATTACAATATTGATTTTTCGCCCCGCATCCGTTGCTTGCTTTGTACTTTTTCGTTCATTTTTTCTTTCCCAGCACCTAATTTCACACTATAGTGTTTCTCTCGTCATCTTACATTACAGCACTTGGGAGCGATGGACTCAGAATAGTCCTTCTTTCAGTCATGCTTTCAGAGGCTTCTATTTTGTTCCCCCCTGCTCAATAGAATAGGTCAGCATATGTTAAATACACTTGATCCTAGCGCCTTAATCTATGTTATCTTCATATGGATCTTAACTTGATTCCAAAGCCTTGGACTGTTATCTTCGTATAGATCTTCACTGGATTTCTCTTCAATCAGATCAGTTGATTCCTAAATTTATGCATGTTGTCCCCACCTGATTCCTCACCCTTAATACATGTTTTTTTTACAGTATTGTCAATTGATTTCTCATCCTTAGACCATATTAAGCGTTGGAGAAGCATCCCGCTTCTCAAGCATGTCATTTGGATGATAGTAAGTGCATAGACATGTCAACTGCGTTGTACATTACAGGCAAAAAAGGAGGGCATTTGAAAGATGGGTTCATGATGCAATATCCTACGCAGGCTTGGTTGTTCTTGCCATAGAGCTCTCCGTTCTTGGCAGATGACGGAGGTCTAGACTGTTATGGAAATTAGGAACTCGGAGGTGGGGGGGGGGGGGGATACATGTTGAATGAAACCACTAGATACAGTTGATCCATGTTTACTATTCATTTCACTTTTTTTTCTTTCTTTCTTATGATGTAGGCCTACCAAGTTTCAATTTCCTGTTTCTCCACTCTGCCTTTCATCTCGGCTGGGAGTTCCTGCAATTTACACTTTGTCTTCCAATTCATTACTGTCTGATGTAGTGCTCGGTTATCAGTTCTTCTCTCGCAGCCTCTCTCTCACTCGTTTTTTTTAAAAAAAAAAAAGGTTGAGAGATGACTCACAGAGGGCATTCACTTCTCTGAATATGTGGTGAAAGCCTGTTTCTATCACCCTCGAAAACAGCCTCTTCTTTATTTAATGTCTGCGCACACCGCATTCCATTTCACCTCGTACGAGAGGTAGGAGAGGAGAGGGGGAGGGGTAGGGTGGGGTGGGTGAGTTTTCACCCTGTTGACATCATAAATCTGGACTGGGTTAAAGGAACTACTATACTGTTTGGGTGCTTTCTCGCTCCCATCTTTCACCTGTGGAAGAACCAAAAAAATAAATAGAAAAAGTGGTACACAACGGACGTGTATATTCCTGTTCCTCTACTGCCCTCTGCTGTACATAATTGCCATAATTGCCAAATGTCTCCCACTGCTTCACACCACCACCACCACCACCACTCAATTATAGCTCCTGGAAATGCACAGTGACTCGGCGATCAGTACCCTCTGTATGCATAACCAACAAGCGTGAAATTTAGAAAACAATAATTATTATACAAAACTAACGAGAGCTCGGGCTCGGCTTACAAAGAAACCAAGCCAGACAAATATGTTACAATGGGGAGTGGAGTCGGATGACAAGGCAGCGCTGACAGCTGCTGTGTCTTTATTTTTGATTTCATTTCACAGTGCAATTCTAAATCGGGGAGCCCTCCAACAAAAGTAAGACTTTTGGCGGTATTGGTCTCTGTGGACGACGTTAAACTTGAGGAATTGAATAAAGAAAATAGTAGCAAAGAGACGGAAACTCAAGATCCCACATACTCAATGAGACGGGAACATCCTGTACCGAATATCTCGCTTCTCACAGAAATCAGAGGTCTAAAGGGGAAGACAATATAAATTTTCAATTTAAATTCTGTCTATCAAAGAAATGGGAATGAAGTGGTGCAGCAATACTTTGGGGACATGAATCAGGAAAACACAGACTCTCAAAACATGACAACAACAAAAAATAGAATACATTTGTCATATCTGCAAATAGAACGGTGGAACACGAAGAACTGCAGGCGTTTTGGAAGCAAGATGACGACGAGCATAATTAGAATTAATCAGCCGAGTTAATCGGTGGTATTCACCTTTTAAATATTATTTTAGGGATGGAATGCATTACAACCTTGAATGGCTCGCAAAAATTAAACCAAGGCAGTTTGATCCCTTATCTACACTGCCTGACCTGTGTAGGAACAATTCTTAAGCCCTGCAGCTCCTCAGCAACCTGTTGCGTTAAAAAGTGTCTGCCAAACTTACAGAGACTTAAGCCTCTGTGAGTTTAAGGTTTTGCTTTGCCAACACAACAACCAAGAAGCCTTGGGCAGGACCTCATTAAAGGCTGTGATGAATAGTGGAGCGTGCAGTCTTGACATCTAGACACAGCAGAGGACGGGCTTGCCTTAGTTGAGACCCCCCACTCTGGACGTGCGCTCCGTCCAGCATGACGGATCACTACAGCTCACAGCGCCTCTTCTTATCTCATCAAGGTGTGCATCAAGGACCCCGAACATGGCTTGTTCTTGGTTGTTCTGTTGTGCACCTCAATAGAAGCTCTCTCTCTCTCTCTCTCTCTCTCTCTCTCTCTCTCTCTCTCTCTCTCTCTCTCTCTTCTCTCTCTCTCTCTCTCTCTCTCTCTCTCTCTCTCTCTCTCTCTCTCTCTCTCTCTCTCTCTCTCTCTCTCTCTCTCTCTCTCTCTCTCTCTCTCTCTCTCTCTCTCTCTCTCTCTCTCTCTCTCTCTCTCTCTCTCTCTCTCTCTCGATGTTCATATTTACTAATGGTGCTTTATGTTCACGAAGGGTATATTAACAAACAAATTAATTTATACATTCTTTAATAGGGTAAGGTTACGGTTAAAGAAAAGCCTAACCCATTACCCCTAAACCTAACTGTAACCCTTATCCTAACCCTAACTCCTCTGCTTATTCTATAAAATAATGATCAATACTGAATAAACTAATGTTAATTAATGGTTCATAATTGTACCCAAGTGTTACCGATAACATTATTGAAATCATCGGTCAGCATTGGCTACAGATCTCTCCAGGTCATTCAAAACTCTGAGCCAGTTAAATAAATAATAAAAGAAAGAAAAAAGAACTATATTTATATAGATAGATAGATGGATAGATGGATGGATAGATGGATGGATGGATGGATGGATGGATGGATGGATGGATGGATGGATGGATGGATGGATGGATGGATGGATGGATGGATGGATGGATGGATGGATGGATGGATGGATGGATAGATGGATAGATGGATGGATGGATAGATGGATAGATAGATAGATAGATAGATAGATCTATATTCCCAGGTGTTATCAGATTAAGTGATGCATGCCAGTGCGTACAGATTGAACAAAGAAGAGGTAGAATGGACTAGAAAAGGACTCGGGTGGAGCAGAAGAGAATGAAAGACAGAATGAGAGGGGCGGGCGGGGGGGGGGGGGGGCAGCATCTACGTTAAATAAACCCAGTCTAGTCGGTACCAGGGTAATGGCTTCTCAAACCCCAGTTAAATGTAATACTGATTCCATGTCAGGGCTGTTTTTGTCAGATAGATCTCTCGATGGTGGCGGGAGGTTTGTGGTTGAAGGCTGAACTCTATTGCCAATGCAATGCGTCTCTCCCCCCCCCCCCCACCCCCTTCCCCCACTCTAACCGCTCAAAGCTGCCCACACGTATCCTCCCTCCAGCCTCTCGTGTTGTCGGATGTCCAGGGGGGTGGTGGTGGTGGAGGGGGGGGGGGGGGGGAGGCAATCTCTCTCCAGTTTGAAGATATAGAACTGTGTGAACGGATGGTTAAAAAAAAAATGGGAGAGTCGGAGGGAAGGAGCAGAGAATTGAGAATTAGTATTTGACGACACACTGAGGTCATGCTGTTGGCAAATGTCAACATGTTGAATACGCAGATGAAGTATTGTGTAAGATGGATCGCAGCTGATCACAGGGTGTTTGTTTCTTTCGTTGAGTGATTCTTATGTTGTCAGTGCATTACTTTTTGCTGATAAATGTTGATGATTACACCATAACAGTGAGGTGCAACATGCATGAAATGTGCACACACCTCTGAAAAAGAATCAGCCTGTGGATGCAATTTCACAAATGAGTTGATGCAATATGGAATTAAGTGTAAAAGACGTTTCTGTTACGCTTGATATTGAGGTTTATTAGGGTTTTCAGGTATTTACCAGCTCAGTTGATCTCCAATCTTTGGAGGTATTTGCTCAGATACAATTGTATTCCTTTTCCTTCTAAAAAATCAATATTCATTCCAGATCATGCAATGTCTTATTTTGTTGCCTGCAAAAAAACCTGACGGTTGTTATAACAATGGATGAATCGTGAACTATAATAAATGTGTTCAATTCATAGAGGGAAATGATTCCCATTTGTCCCCAGCTGGTCAATACCAGAGAGGTTCAGACAGCCAGGGATCACTCTCTCTAATGAAGGTGCTCTGCCTTGTTTACCCTGCAAAGGGAGATAGAGATGTCATCTCCTACTCCCATAGTTTCCAGTCCCCTACACTTTGCCAAGCCCTTCACACCGCCATGATTTCCACAACAACAACAACAACAACAACAACAAAAAATCACTGCGTTTCTCTTGGAAATATGTTGGCTCACTTTCCTTTTTCTTTTGGCACGTTGCGTTGCCTCTCCATGGTCGGGCATGCTGGTAATAACTGCTGGGGTTCCCAGCCCGCATCCCCCTCATCTCCTCGGTCCTAGAGGATGTCTCATTCCAGACAAGAAGCCAGGCGAGTAACAGCAACCAACTCATCTGGAGAAAGACCACCGAATCATAATAGCCTACTACCTGGCCCGACGGCAACGCTGAGATGATGCTCACTGCGTAGGGATTGATAAACAAGAGAACGAAGGTGTTCTGATAGAGTTGGAGGACAAATGTGTAATCAATAACTGTTTAGGACCCCTAATTTACTACATTATTCATGTTGACTACCTTGGTCCATGGTTATTGATCGACTGGCAATGTCATAGAAATTACAGAAAATTAGGTACAAAAGTACCCCTCACCGTGTTGAAAAGGGATCAATCTCTTTGAATCTCCTTTAAGGTCTTTAAGACATTGGTGTTTAGCCTTGTTGTTAAACACACAACTCATCTTTGGACACACCAATTTGAGGGTCACCTGAAGCCATCAGACGTCGTAGGAATCTGGATATCAACCTTTATTGATCCGTGTCCCTGACACTTTGTCTTTCATGACAATGCCACCCTCTCACACAGATATCACTTGGAGAAATGCGTTTACAAGGACGTTTAGTGAGAATGACAGAGGTGGGTTGGGAGAAATTCAATTTGCCTGCATTCAATCAAAAGCGTTTCTTCCACAACTTTCGGTTGAGGCCGGGCCATCACACGTGACCAATGAGGTGGAACGATGAGACGAGGGAGATGTGCGCTCTGCCCATTAGCACCACCCTATATCAATGAATGGATCTTATTAGTCGAGGGACATACAAATACATAGGGACATACAGGTATCCATGTGCTCTACATACAGCGTCAACATACAGTTAATGTCGATTATTTGTCTGTGTTGACTCTGACTCGATCAGAGTTAGAGGCCGAAATTGCCCATTTTAGCCTCAATTCAAATTTGGACTAGGCCTAGACATGGTAATATTTGTCATTTGTTCATTATTTGATTTAGAAACTGAATTTCAGAAACGTGTAACTTACTTAATTAATCTGCTATCAATACAAATTGTACAACACATTTTTGTTGGTGTGTGTGAAATACATTGTAAAAGCCATGTCTGACTGTTTGTACACGTGTACTGCTTTGTATGTGGAGTTTGTGAGCGGACGTTGTCCATTCTCTGACCTGCCAGGGTAACCTACAAAAGCACGATGGTATGGCCCTATGACCTGTGTGGTTCCCTTCATCGTTGGTTTTACACCAACTATATATTTGTTATATAATACACTCCTCCCCCCCTCTCGTCTCTTTACAACCTGTGTATCTTCTTTCTCTCTACTTTGAAGGCGTATGGCCTGCTGTATCTACCCCATGCTCTCTTATTCAACACCTACTCAACTCATGTCTAGACAAGTGTCAGACTGAGACTTGATCCGTGGTAAAGCATGAGAATATTCCACCTTCTTCCTCTTTTCTAAGGAGTGTTGAAGTTGGAACAAAAATCTGTGATGTCATACAAGCTTATAATTTTTGAAACAGAACATGATTCCAAGTAATTCGCTCTTTCGGTTTGGCAATGCAACCAGTTTAAATAGCCACGTTACAATAAATTAATAAACAAAAATATGTGATTGATTAAGTGCAATGTTTGTCTTGGCAATAGTGGCATTATGGTACAAATGTATTCAGGAAGTTGATTTGAAAATCTATTTATGTTTGATCTTTATCTTTTTTCAAATAATAACTATACCATACATTTATAAGCAAGTCAAACAAAAAAAAGTTTCATTTATAGGTGTTCAGCTCACACACAGCCGCACCAACGTGCATGCACACACATCTACGCTATGCTACTGATACAACACACACCCTCCCACATTTCTCCGTCATTTGAGTAAGACCTTTTCCATCTGTCATAAAAAATGACAACGTTGGACCTTGCCATTGGTAGTATCATCACCCTGACATTGCATCAGGGTTGAAAATGAGGACGCAATACTCAGATGTGTCCATAGGTGGCACTGCGTCTACGGTCAGGAAGAGACGAACTCAATTTGATTCACGCTATTTCGAAAAATTTAAGTCTTTCCCTTTCCGAGTCTTTACCTGAGATAGTCTCCTTTCCAACATTTTATAAACTCAAACGTCTGCTAAACATCTCCCTACACAGGGCTTGGTTTGCTGTGCTCACCTCTCGCTCTGGTATGGCTTGTCCTCTGATCCATCCGTAACAGAAATACCCTCCCTCCCTCTTCGACAGAGATAAATAGGGGACTAGCAAGGGGTCAGGGAAGCATTTGTTGGCCAGCACTCTGTGGGGGAGAACTCATAACAGAGGATTTGGCTGTCTGTAGGCCTATCACAACATCTCCAGGAAGTCCCGGAGGGTGGCCACCTTTAGAGACCCTACATTATCATTCTGCTTCCCTCTCCTGTCTCCACCTCATCACATACAAGCCCATGGGTGTCTTGTTTGGCTAGAGCTATTTGCATTTTTCAGAGAAACAAAGCTACACACAAAACTAGTATATTGTGATATTTGGCAATCTTTCCCCATTTTCCTTTTAGCTATAATGGCCGTTAACTTTCTGAAAATTGTACAGCCTGTCTCATGTATCATGGTTGAATCAAAAGAGTGAGTCTCAAATTGTCCATGCCATCATTCACGTGTGAGTTTAAAGAATATCCAGACAGACAAAGTGCTACACAAGTAGACCAGTGAGTCATGATAGGCTTTATACATCTTGTACGCAGAAAGTGTGAAAGCAAGGCCCTAATTCTGTTCGGGTTGAGAAGTTTTGGTTGATTGCGTTAAAAAATACAACCAAAGTCTTACCACTAGCAACACAACCCTAAAACACGTTGATAGGCCTACGCCTCCCCCTTCAACCTGAAATTAGAAACTTCACAGTATCTCGGGTATTTGTGTGAAATGTAACACTAAAAGAGAAGGGAAAGCGTCGTCGCAGTGTGTGGCGAGAGAGGACCCAGCTGGGAGCGGGCATGTGGTACATACAACACATATGAATGCATGCAGGAGGTATCCGGGTTAAGACTCAGTGAGGCCAGGCGAGGAGAGTTGTGTGACTGGCCTACAGTCGTAATTATTAAGAGACTACACCGCACAGTCTGCCAGAGGCGCTCATTCCTATTCCTGTGTGTTGCGTCAGGCAGAACTGGCAACACGTAACACATGATTGACACAACAAGAAAGCTGCACGTAGTGAAGCCGAGGGCAAAACACTTCCTTCTCCACAAGTTGGTGGAAGTGGAATAATGCTAAACACGTACGTGGCACACACTGCAAAAAATAAGAGATTGTTCATGTGATAATCTCTTCAGAGCCAGTCCTTCTTAGGAATATCTAGATAGAAAATAAAGCAAAATAGATCCAAATCTCTTATTGTTTGAAAAACAATTTTTATGGTCCAGTAGCTCGATGTGGGCCTAGGCAGTTTCAATCATTATCTAATGTTAAGCAAAGGTTGTCTATATGCAATTATATTTGTTTTCTCTCTAGATGAAATTCCGAGTTTACCCACTAAGGGGCCCTGTTGTTAAATGCTGGTATGACGTATGCAAAGTATGGCCGCTTTTGAACAAAACCGCAGCTGCGTTGCTGCTTTATGTTTTATATGATTTAAGAGTAGAGGATTTTGAATAAAAAACAGTCATCCTATAATCAAGGTAATTTCAACTAAAGAACATCAGTATTCAGCCTAAATCCACAATTTATCATTTCATGTTGTATGAAAGGTTATGTTATAGGCCTAGGCTACATAGATGTTTTGGGGGAGATATTTGGAGACATGATAGTGATATGTTTAGCGTGCAAAATTGACAAGTAAAACACAAAACAAATGGTAGCAACAGAAGAAAAAGTTATTTTCTGCTTGTCACTGCGAGAGGTAGCGACAACCTGATGCTGCATGGTCTGTCTCAAGAGTCCACAGTGTGCTGAACATGTTTTCACCACAAATTCTGTTTAAACGCATTTAACTCCATTAACCTCTGTCCAATCCCTATAATTTCCCTATCTTAACTTATACATTTCTCCATAAGTATTCTAAGCAGCCCCTTTCACCGCTTATTGTAACCAGCTCATTATGCATTTGCCGCATAACGAGGCGTTCAGATTGCGTCGGCGTTAACGCATCCCAACACAGTGTGTGGATCAGATTAGTATGTAGAATGTGCTGAACGGAATACAGGAAGCGTGCGGTTTATGCATGGCATCCACGCGCTCCGCTGACCTTTCTTGATTGAGTGTAATAGCATACAGAACGAACGCAAGAAGGTCAGGGGTAGAGAGCGTTTTAATATTATAATTGGCACTTCTCCCGGCTTTTGTGACAAGAGAATAACCACTTGCTCCCGTCGAAATCTGTGGGCAGTGGGCACATTCACAATATTGTGTCTTTTTTCAACAGGAGATGGCATAGGCCTACCTGGGTGATCCTGGAGACAATGCACTGATCTGATTCCTCCGGTCGATAATGCATTGCTGAGTGTCACTCTCACAGTTTTAAACGGTGTGTGTGACTCATGTCAGATAATATATTTCTCCCGATTTTAAAACCGTTTGACAACTCTGACTCCATACCAAAACGCCAACTTGCTATCTGGGTTTTAAAAGCGAAGCAAATACTGCCAATCCTTGTTTTATTGGGAGAGGCGTTAGGTGGATTGAATCAGCTGGTCTGGTCGGCTGACGGAATGGATCTATCCATCGTGCATCTGGGTGCTCCCATTTGTGATATCAGTCAGAGATTTGGAGCAGCTTGTTATCACGAATACGCCTCAAAAAAGAACCTCATGAAGAAAAAAAAACCCTTAGCTATTTCACCCACGGGTGTGATGGAGATTAGCCATTACAAGCCACTGCAGCATCACTGTTTCATAGAGTAGGAAACCTCCAGCCCAGGTGGTACATTACAGTTTATCTATCTATCGTGCATCGAGGGTTGGACATTCCTAATTGTGACCAATCCCACCAAACACACTTTAAAATATATCCTCATATAGTTATTGTCACAGAGCCCCTTGCAAAGCAATAACAATGACAGCAAGATAAAAAATGCCCAGACATGTTAAAAAAAGCAAAAAACAAAAGCAGCAGTTCAGAAACCATTTATTTTTAATGTCTGCTCCATGGTATCTGCAGACCATTGCAAAAAGTTATTACATTTTCTTACTTGACTCTTTCAAACATAATGTCTGTCTTCAATATATATAGTATCAGAGACCATGGCAGCAAATTCGATTTGCATGTATTTAGAGGCTCGAAAGAGTTTTGACAGCCTTATTTTTAAACTTCTATGAAGACCACGGACGAATTACCGCTGCCATTTGCTCTGTGAGTATCTCTGCCAGATTGGAAATTAAGTATGTGTTGAACCAAAATACGATTAAAGTGCAACGCTACAACAATGAGATTACTTTCTCGTTGAATACACAAAATGCTCCCCGTGGCAGTTTGTCTCTAAAATAAGCCCCATTATAATAATAGGAACACTAAGCTGAATAATTAGCTCCACTGTTGTATAACAAATTTACTGAATGGTATATTTATTTTGTGCTCTGGAAATAACAAAGCTTTCTAATTAACGATACTGGCAGAAAAAAAATGACACAATTAGGAAACATCATGTGATGATTCAGGAATAATTACTGAATGAATACAAACATGTGTATCGCTGCTTTGTAATAACTGACATGGTGATCATAGCAAAGCAACTGTGATCAGATTGGGTTTCACTGCCTACAGGTGCAGCCAATAACTAATAATTATGGACCTCTCATGGTTAAGGTATGGCAGTATAAGTAATAGTATGGACATAAATACAACATAAAACCTGCCTAATGTTAGAATGACAGGAACAGGAAGTAACTTTACCCTACTATTGAAAAACCATGAAAAGGGTCCATTATGAACTTTGAAAATGAATCCCAAAAAAATCCGCTTTGTGAATCCATCTGGGCGAATTCAAGTCAGTTATCCGGTAACTTGTTGATAACTGATGTATGACATCATATTGGAACGGTTTGATAAGTACAAATATTATAGATTACTATAAAGATGGATCAATTATTTTTCCTGTTTTTGCTGCAGTGTTGATTCAAACTCAATTAGGTTCTCTCTACCGAAAAGAAAATTAAGGTTTGAAAAGCACTGCATGCTGACAGTATGACAGCAGTCCCACCAGCGCTCTTGAATGGGTGTATTTATTCCACAGATGGGACAAAAATAATAAAAATAAAATTTGCTTTTCATAATAGTGAAAGCAAATAAAAAAACACATTGTGTAACAAATATTCCCTCTGTGAGCAAGAGTCCATCCCCAAAGCCAAAGCCAGCTCCTGCCCATGATTAAAGCGCTCAAGTTGGCTCTGGGCAATGCGTTGATGACATCGACCATCCCTGCCAGCCCCCCACCGGGACAGCTTGCTTTGACCAACCGTCGGGTGTGTGTGTGTGTGTGTGTGGGGGGGGGGGGGGTAGAGAAACAAATCTCATCGCGGAGAGAGTTCTCCCCCCCTACCCCCAGCAGTCCAATAAATCATTCTTTAATCAGAGCTCTCGGAGTGGCCAGGTTAAACACTAAGACCCAGACCCTCCGTGCCCCCATTAACACCACTGAATCGAGTACCGTTCTCCTGTCTCCTGCACTAAAGAAACTAAATATATATATTAAACAACACCATACAGATACATGCACTTTTTTCTGGTTCCTTTTCCTCCCATCTGCTGTCCTCCTTCTGGGCTCCTCGATGTGTTGTCTTTCAAGTCTTCCCTTCCAGCTCTTGGGAACTTTGTTTGGGAAGGTTGTTTCGGTGTAGGAGAAAGAAAACAAAATAATACTATATGTGCCCGAAATGTTTCTTGACTATGATCGTTGTCTTTTGTTTCAGCTGGACTGCCAGCTGTAAAACTACAGCAGGGACTACACTAGGGTGGTGAGTCACTATGGATGTCACGCCAACACAGCATTGATTTGCACGCATTTGATATGGCTATACGCATACTAGGATACACTGTGGACGATAAGGCGTGGTTATACTGTATCCGGCAAAAAATGCGGTGTTTGAGGTGGATAGATACCCCCCCCCCCCCCCCTCCCTGGACGAAAGAATGAAATCTGAACTCCATCTTGGATCCAAACCCCCACCCTGGAGTTTCATTCCCTCCATGGTCAGCTGAGAAAAAATATTCAGTTTCATCTTCCTCTTCCCCTCCCTTCCTCGAAGATTCACTCTTCAGTCGATGTCCAAACATACACCTAGCAAAGCCTTTTTCAGACTTCTTGAACAGAAATATACAGCAGCCTGCCTTGCTGTTTTCTTAGACAGACTCACACGCCACTCTATCACTGAAGTTGCCAGAATAAATTTCACACAGCCTTTATCACCTCCTAACATCATCAAATGCTACAGACTGAGACAGGATGGGTGTGACCTGTAACCCAAATGAATTATAAGTATGAATAAACAGATCATTGCTGCACTCAGAACGTAAGCAAATATTTTCACTGCAGAGTTTCACTGATATTGCGTTTGATTTCCAAGCTTGGATGTTTGTTAATTTTTTTCATTAAGATGTGGCTATGTCTTGCAAATGTATTCCCTTACTTATTGGTGAAAACAACCTTATTTAAGATGCATAATTTATTGGTTGATTACATCAACATTCCGGTTTCCTATTGCTAATACTCAAACAAATGTGCTTAGGGTTATGAGTGTTGAAACTCCCCCAGGGAAGCTGCATGCTCAGGGGTTGAAAGCCGGACTCAGATTCAGCACCTCACTGGGCTGTTCCATGTAGCCGTGTAGAATAAGTGCATGTATCCGCGTGTGAAAAGTGTCGGGCAGACGTTAATTGGTCCCCTGGGCAGCGGTAGGCAGGCTATCTGAACTTAGATCTGCTAACTATGCAAACCAAGTCTTCCAGACAGCTTGACTATACAAACTGTTTTTGAAAGTTATGATTCACAATCTCTTTTATAGATTGACTTTGCTCTCGAAAGATGGCATTTTAACATTAAATTATGTTTTTTTGACATGTCACCCGGAGGCGATTTTAGACACTATGAAGTGCTGAAGCCTTACTGTCTCTAATCTCAGTCCCCCTGTCATTAATGTTTCTAAAATGAACTTATCCAGGTTAGCTTCATCCAATATGTAAGGGGGTCTGATCGTTTGAATTGTGTTGTGCCTGGTAGGAGTCAAGGCTTTTGCTTATCAACAAGCGCATTTAAATTCAAGGCTGATCCATCCGGAACAGACCAACGACCTCCGATATTTGTCACTTTCCACACAACCGGCGTGGGAACCTGCGAGACGCCTCCCCCACCACAGATGAGTATTTTTCCGAGGATATCTGCATTCACTGACAATGAGGCCGATTTGCATGTGAGGGTAAAGCAAGGACGAAAACAACTCTCTCGCCAAGCTTCACCGCTGCTATGAGCTGTCACTCATTCAGTTTAGACTTTTCTGCTCCCTGCTGTCACCATGGTTTCACAGTGTAAGCTGCCAGGCTGTAGGAATGAATCGATCTCTATTGCCTCACGCAGGAGACCAAAGAGCCCTGGACTCCTCCTGGAACCACTGTGACCTTGGGAACTTGGAAGTGTTCCGCTCTCCAAACATCCCATCATGTCGTCACATCAGGGGAATGACTGTATCATTAGGGGGGGAAGTTTGGCTCGCTAAACCTAAGTCAGCTCTTCCAGCAGTTTGCATTTCAGCCTGAGTCGGTCAGCATGATCAGTAGTTAATAAGTCATTGGGACTTTCACACTGTGGTGAGCCAAGGGGCTGAGGGCTAACAGAGGATTAAGGCCTGTCTTAACCTCTGTATTTTCATTGCAAAATGAAACTTGCATTTCATTGTCGCCTTACATGGTCGACCCTGTATATCTGTCTGTGATTGTGTGTTTGTGTGTTTGTGTGTGTGTGTGTGTGTGTGTGTGTGTGTGTGTGGTGTGTGTGTGTGTGTGTGTGTGTGTGTGTGTGTGTGTGTGTGTGTGTGTGTGTGTGTGTGTGTGTGTGTGTGTGTAATACTTGTATGGTTGACTCCGCCATATATTTATGTGATTTGAAAGTCCCTTTGGATAAAAGTGTCTGCTAAATGCCCTAAATATATGAGATTATTCATTCAAAGTCTAGAAATACAATACCTTACCATGGCTGTAGTTTTGAATAGGCTTCTTTCAATCATTTTTTGGCAGACCGGTTCCCAGATTGGCGCCAGTTCTCCAAAATGGTGCTAATTAGTGGTAAGGGAAGCAGAAAACATCACAACAGAATTTGAGATCAGCAGTCTTGTAGAAGGAAACACTTTCAAGCCATTTTTCCACATCTCAAAAAACCTGTACAGCCATTATTGTGGAGGGACAGAAATTGCACTTCACCCCCTATTGTGGCCATTGTATGAGCCCCTGCAAACCCACATCAACAGCAGCTCGCCCTCAATGGAGCGCTGAGGCAACGTGTCAGACTCCAGTGGCGGGAGAGCGGGGTCTCACCCTTTCCTTCTCTCTTTCTTTTCTTAAGATGATGTGTCTCCTCGATCAACTCCAGCTCCCCCCCCTTTTTTTTTAAGCTTGTCATCTTCTTCAAATAAGTGTTTGCCTTCACCACGTGAAGGAGAAGAGCAGACCTATCAAAAGCAAGTACACTGTTCACAGGCTCCGTTCTGACGCTCTGTTACTCGATATGAGAGCCATGCACTAGTGCATAAGTGTCTAAGTTATTGCAGTGATAAAAATGAACAGTTAATTACCTTCATTTCAGCATTATTTAATAGGGGTTAGGGTTAACCCTACCCCACTTACCCTAACCCTTTTCCCTAACCCCTTATGCTTTATAAAAATGTCATAACGGCATTTACTTATGTTGATTCATGGTTCATTAACTCTTAATGTAAAGGGTTACCGAAATTTAGTGAGAGGCGCATGTTAACCAATGCAAATATAGCAAATATATACAGTATATTGAATTTAGATGTATTGCTTCAGGAAGCCTCCAGGTAGCAAATCGGGGATGAAACCCATGTCCTTTTAGCTTGGATAGGCCATAACACCCGGGTCAATGATCCTGTCCCCAGCTATTTGATGAGGGGTATGCTATGGTATGCTGTGTTTCCTTTAGAATGGATCACACCGTAACGTTATGTATTAGTATGGAAGTCCGCTCCACGCTCCACCACACATGAGAATTTCCTGACCTTAAAATCATCTTTAACAAGACCCGAAGGAGCTGATTAGAACCAACAGGAACACAAGACCGTGTTCCGCTAGTTGTTGCGTGTTGTATATTTTTTGTGTTATTGTGTTTGGTTGCGGTTGCACGATACACAGGAAAACTCAAGGGTGAACCGGATTGTGATGTGAATGGCAATGAAAATTAAAGGCTTTATAGACTGTGCCAGGCCTTGAATAGCAAACACAGGAACAACGGTTAACATGTGAAGTCTGTCCAGACTGAAAGTCAACCAGGCATATATTAAGGGACTTTACTTGTAGCTAAGACATTTCCTTATACTGATGTCATTCACTTTAATTGTGAAATCAGCCGTTCAGTTTAATGCCTTTTCTCCTTTTGAACACGTTCATACAGGTGTAATTTACCAGCATCCTCAGTTATGTTACGTTAAAACCTATTATAAAATTAATATTTTTTTCGGATTCTAAGTGCTGCTAGTAGAAAAGCTATTACTAGAAGGTGGTTAAAACCAGGAAAACCTACTGTGGAGGAATAGATTGACATTATCGATGATACTTTTGCTTTGAGACTGCAACAGGGAACTTTTTTGAAACGATTGGAAAGTTGGATAACGTATCACACCAATACGACCATCATGTGTCTAAAGTAGATTGTTGTTTCCTTTTTATCTTCTTTTATTTTCCCTCTGTAGAGGGCTTTTTGTATCACTGAGGCTCCCCCCAACATGTTTGTTTATTCAGTTATATAATATAATAGATATAATACAGTATGTATGAGGTCCTAATGGGTCCCTGCTCACTTTTGTACTGCTTACTGAACCTGTGATACTTCTCTGTGGGCTATTTACAACTAAGATGGCTTAGTGAGAAGTATGTTATGTATTATTATTGATTGTAATGCATGGACCTTGAAAATCTTAAAAATATATATGTAGATATTATAAAATAAGTAATGGTAGGCTACATATACAGGGTCTGGGATCCTGTTTAAAGGGTAGAATAGCAACAAAAGAAAAACGGACAAGAAATATAGCGGGTGGATTAAATCGATTTTTGGCATATAAATAAATAAATACAGATTTGAATCGAGATCTCCAAGGATGAATACAACATGCGTAAAGGAGGGTTAGCGTTCTGTGGAAAATGCATGTTGTCAGAGCCAAAGCATAAAGACACATCACCTGGACAACACACAAGGACAGGGAGACTGCGCCACCGGGAAATGAAAAGGCAATATGCCCTGATGAAACTTTTACTCTTTTTTTTTCTTCCTAACTCCCCCCCCCCCCCCACCGACACCAGCCCCCACCTACATTCTGACAAGGCTACTTTTAAAGGTAGCCAAAGGATTCTGCTTTCTAAACCAAAATGTGTCTCGTCAGCTAGTAAACATACCGTGGTGGCGGGGCAGCCATTTCATGGGATTTTTTGTTAAGCATTTATATATTTTCTTGATCGGCTTATTCCTCTTTAGCGGTGGGAACGAGAGTAGCCTATCCCAGTCGACAGCGTGCGGACATAAGTCAATCAGCATAAGGCACATGCCTGAATCTGACATGAATCCCTCACAATGTCATACGGCTTTCACACCCCAAGGGCTATTTTTGGTTTTTAATAAGACTGAGGTTCCCAACTTCTGGTTTCAAAACATCTCCACAAACACGCAGGTTATAGGCTCATGGGAGACTTTACATTGCCCATAGTGTGTGAACCTGTCTGAGGGTGTGTTGGTTTGAGAAACAATGGCATGAACTGGATATCCAAGATGTCTGCTGCCTGATGTGTGCTCATTAGGGAAAGGTCAGTAGCACTATAGAACAACGGCCACTTTGAGGCCTTAATAAAACAGTCGTAAATAATGAACTCTGAATTGTTAAACCATTGTTCATACATGAACACTTATAAATGAGCATTTCATAATCAGGCATATATTTTTAATAGGATAATAATGGTTCATGAGATCATTTAAAGTTAATAATTTACCAACCAATTACAATGTGTCAATAAGGTTTTATAACTCAAATTCAGGACAGGTAGCTAGAAAGAAAGTATTTTGTGTGAGTTTATCTAATGTGAAGACTACTTATATGTCCTACTAAGCATTTATAAATTATATTTAAAGGCTGGAAATGCCCAAGTACCATGGCAGCAGTACTAAGTAATAGCTTAAGGAAAGTCGCTTCAAAGTTGCAGTTATTCTAAAGTGCTACCGATGGGTCTATTCTGGGCCAGCTTTTATACTTTTATAATGCATATGAAAGGTTTATGATGGGGGCGCTTTGAATTAGCTAGCATGTAATCTCGGATCCAGCAGTCTTACTATTCTATAGCAGAGCTCCTGGTGGTAGAGCGCTGAGAGCAAGGGGGAGAAACCAGGAACTGGAAAGGGCAGTGTTACATCTTGTTTTCTGTTTCCTTACGGTGATATTCTACTGAAGAAAAGAAAAATATTTTTTGCGAGTGGATGAGGCTTTCAGAAGTGGATTTTTAATGGGTGAATTTCTGCAGTGGCCAGTCTACACAGTTTTGATTTAAAACCTTTACGGACACTTTACTAGTGTTCGTTTAGTTTGTGTTCACCTTTACAAGCTTACAGATCCCCGCCTCAAGCCACATGATTGGTCAAAAGAAATATGATGCAAAAGAAAAGTGAAACACCCCTTTCAATAAGATTTGAGCTAATCTTCCATCAGACTTACATATTAATCTAAATTCTGATCTTGTCTTGGTTTTTATTTTTATTTTAGTCTGAACTGCTATAACTGAATAAACATGACTAATTTTGACATATCATCTCATTTGCTTAAAATATATTTGTGAGTACCCTAAAAAACTAAAAATTATCCCACATGGATATTTTCCTTGTGAATGTAAGCCACCAGTAAGCCGAATTATCACCTCGGCAATGGAAAAGATTGTTTCCTGTTTTTGTCGTTCGAGCATCTAGGGACCCCCTGTTATTCTTCTCCAGATTTTGGATTCTCCACCCCATGTGACACTGGTACAGGCATAGCCAATGAATGATTGAAGCTCTCCACCACCACTACCACCACCACCACCTCCTCCACCTCCACCATTCCTCATCCCTCACCTCTTCGTTTTCACCCCCCCCCCCCCCCCCCATACTTGTACAAGATGCAAGCGCTATCTCCTACAGGCAGACGCTGGCAGCCTGTGGCATGTTGCTGCAGCGCGGCTGAAATACTGCAGGCTACAGAATCCTGCTCCCTGTGACAAGACAAACTGGGCAGAAATTTTGAAAAAACACCCATCAGGATTCTTACGCCAATCAATTTGCCGTAGTTAAACTCAATTCAGGCCCTTATCGTATCGCTGCCTGGTGGACGAAGCGCTTCTGTAACATTAATTTTTAAATGATAAATGAATTTTGTGGTGTCGTATGTACCGTACTCTTCCTTTCCGTATGATCTGTTTCATTGGTTTCAACCAATGCAATAAATCTGTGAGTGTGCAGTATTGTATAATTCTTCAGTATATTTCTGCAGATATCATCAGGCAACTTTGACATCGATTCCATGTGGTTTTCGCTGCGGCCACTGCGATGCAATTATATACAGGCATCCATTTCCAGGAGCCTTATTCCGATCAGAGTGATAATTGAGACTACATTTCTGAGGAAGAAAAGCCTCACATGGGTGCGTAAGTGAGTAAATGGGTTCTGGATGTGTAGTGGGGACTGAGAGGGATCAAAACATGAATAATTTATATGAAACAGACTAAGAGTGCTCTAAAATGTCTTCCTCACACTTTAATAATGGATTTGGGTTAGCGCTGTGCTGATCCGTAAAGGAGTTTCTACATTGGGTATCGGTGGTGATACAAGTTCACGCTGCATTATTCAATCGGTATAACAACACTAGCCCCGGAAATGCTTTCTGCAGTCAAATCTGATTTTCCAAGTTATTTTTGTTTTTGTTTATAACTGTGGACTGAGTAGGTTCCTTCATTTCCAAGTAGTTTGATTATATTATCTGGATTGTATTTCTGTTGTATACATGGGGAGCAGAATGGTTTCATTGCCAGTGTGTTTCAGGTTTAACCTCCAACAGGGATACTGCAATCAACGAACCCTGAATGACCAGAGTCTGAATTAACAGTAATTAAGCTTTGGATAAGAAATGATCTAGGTTTAATAAGCGTGGTCAGGAGTTAGGACACAGCTGAGACATTTCTTTCACTGCTTGTTTTGAAATCTGCTGATCTCATCTTTGGACGTCCGCGTGAACGATGTAAGAAAGGTGCTGACCACACACATTGACACACACACACACACACACACACACACACACACACACACACACACACACACACACACACACACACACACACACACACACACACACACACCCACACACCACACCACACCCACACACCCACACCCACACCCCCACACACACACACACACACACACACACACACACACACACACACACACACACACACACACACACACACACACACACACACACCATGCATTAAAGTTAACAGGAAAACACAACTTCATTGATATGCTCGGCAGAGGACCAGCCTGGTGGTATTTCCGAGCCTATGTCTTCCCATATCCCCCCAGCACCCCTCCCCTTTGTGGCGGAAACAAAAGAAATCGATACATCAAAAAAGTTTTGATTTGAACAACGCTGCTAAAATGTCAGCAGCAATTAGCGGACAGTGTGGCTTCAGGGAGAAAGGTAGCCTGCTGTTCCCTGGCCTTTCGTCATTCACTCCCACCACTGACTTTCTTAAGAAGCTCTGCAGATGCATCAGAACGCGATGATGATGCCTCTTGTTTTGAGAATCCGTTTCCAGCTCAATTTTCTATCACTTTAAAAGACTCAAGATTGGATGTATAAGGATTTCATTCACCTTCATTCTTTACTTTGCACATAATGAAAGCTATACTGTGTCGGTTATTACAAATGATTTCCATATTTATTTCCTATTGTTTTCAATAAATCATTATTTCAGTGTGTGCGTGTCTGTGTGTGTGTATGTGTTTGTGTGAGTTAGTGTGTTTGTGTGAGTGTTAGTGTGTGAGTTTATGTGTGTGAGTGTGAGTTAATGCATGTGTGTGTGTGTGTGTGTGTGTGTGTGTGTGTGTGTGTGTGTGTGTGTGTGTGTGTGTGTGTGTGTGTGTGTGTGTGTGTGTGTGTGTGTGTGTGTGTGTGTGTGTGTGTGTGTGTGTGTGTGTGTGTGTGTGTGTGTGTGTGTGTGTGTGTGTGTGTGTGTGTGTGTGTCTGTGTGTGTGTGTGTGTGTGTGTGCGTGTCCGTGTGTGTGTGCGTGTCCGTGTGCGTGCGCGTCTGTATGTGTGTGTGTTTGGGTTGAAGGGTTGCAACGCAGGAGGCTTTGCCTCTGGTATGACTGGTAAATGTCCAAAACATTATGCACACTGCATAGGTTATGGAAAGCAGCTCATGGTATTTTAATGGATCTGGCTTTAGTGCATATTTTTTTGGACTGCATATCGCTCTGCTACAGACACTGTGGAGGAATCTGGTCGGTTCAGATTCACCTTCTTATTGTTCCCACTAAACAACACAGGAAATAAATACCTCTATGAATTCCATTATATTAAACCTCTGATATATGATTCATAATAGTACCACATCTTCATGTTATCGTGGTATGGTTCAAAATATGTTCCCTTTGGTCTATTTTGAATTTTTTCTGATGGCCAGAATCAGAAGGAAGACCTTTCAGCACCATGGACAGTTCCTCATGCGATGCCAGCCTGCTTTATTTCCGTTCTCACAGGACACAGGACAACTTGTCAACTGTATCCGACCTGATTATGACTAAATTATCCTTTTGTTGGATGATTGAGTTGGGAATTAAATGGCTTGGCCTTTTCTTCATTCATACGAGGAAACTTACATGAACGACCCAAAAAGCCCAACTTTATGTTCTGATATGGATGAGATTGGTTTATTAGCAGGAAATAAATGTAGGGTATGCAGGGTAATATAAACCCTTTGGAACATACACAATCGCTACAATCGAAGGCTATAGAGTGCGGAGAAGTAGTAATTTTCTCAGAGGTAACCGCTTGAACGAATCCAATAATAAATGGCAGAGAGATTTGTAATTGGGGAGCAAAGTTTAGGATTTATGCAACGTAAAAGCTAACTAAAAGCATACACATGCACACACACATGCACACACACAACTCCAGGAATACACACATACTCACACACACACACACACACACACACACACACACACACACACACACACACACACACACACACACACACACACACACACACACAAACACACACACATGCACTTTCACACACACTCACACACGCACACACAGATGCTCAGAGGAATGCACATGCATACACGGCACACACACAAATGCACAAACACACATAGCTTTCACAGTATGGCTTCCAAATGAAAATAATAGAGCGTTTAAAGTTACCCATTCCAAATTTAACATTGCATTGTCTCAAAAGCACTTGTCTATATTGCAAGAGGACACTTTATTGACCTCTGTAAAGCATTAAGGAATCTGAGGCTGTGGTAGAACTCCAGGCCACTAAAAATGACTAACTGGACTTCAACAGGTCACTGTGAATTCCCAATAAGTCTCAAGGGGAGCAAAAGCAACATTAAAGGAACCGTAAAACTAGTTTATTTCCCGAGGAACAAAAGTCTTCAGGGACATTGTTAACAACACTCTTAATTTTCCTCCCACAACCAGTTTTATACAGGATTATAAAAAGTCCTTGAATATAGCAATAAAAAAGAAAAGAGTGTGAGATCTCCTGTTAAATGTGTGGAGGGCTGTCTGATGTAGGGCCTAAAGAAGCTGTTTATTCAAACACGCCACGTCGAATTAACCACATTGAAACTACAGTTCTATCTAACTATCAATCGTAAAACCCATTGGCCCACCCTGTGATAAAACTCAAATGTTCAACCCCCCTGTGTAAACTGTAAACTGTATGTCCCCGTCTAGTTGGGCCAGTGCAGAGCTATTAAACTGCATCAGGCATGGATTACTAATGAGAGAGTGCTGGAAACTGATTCACCGCCACGGTAATGAGTGACAAGCATTGGACATGTGTGATCTAAATAAGGTGGCACAATTCAACACAGACTCAACCTCCAAACGTTTCTCTTTACTTAAAAAAACAACAGAAAACAGTTTATGTTCCTTTAAAAAAAAAAGGTAAACGAACGAAGAATTATCATCATATGAATGACGTCAGAGGGTCTTTAATTAGGAAACAGGTTTTCCATCTTAAACTGCATTTCTCGCTGCCTTGCAGGCTAAACGGTGCACCGCGGGGGCAGGGAATCAACGTGTGTTTTAAAGGAGACGAAGGGAAGTGGAGTCATCGAGAGAGTGATGACGAGAGAGAGAGTTTGGTGGACGGAGGTGCACTTTGATGGACAGTCCGCACTCGCTGGAAGACTCCTCTTCCAACACTACCCTGCTCAGAGCGCCAGGCGTTAGGTTCAGTGTGTGTGCGTGTGTGTGAGAGGAATGAAAAGATGGGCGTTCAATCGCTTATGGGATTGTACGTTCAATTCAACCAGACGTCCTTGTCTTTTTATTCAAATAAACTTTGTTGTGGTTTTGGCAGCCTATCTCCGGGAATGTGCACAAAGTTTGTATTGAATATGGGACTTCTGCTCAGTTGATGCGGGCGAGGTGCAAAACATTATTCTCTGGTGCGTCTCCAACGGACTTGGAAAGATATATATTTATATATATAGAAAGGCATCTGCTGGACTCCAAAAGACGGACGATTCTAATGGAAAACCATGCATTATTTCAACCCATGGAGACATGGCACATAGGTTTATCTCAAGTCGCAGCGTGCCATCGGGTGGTCGACTCAACGCCAGATTTGCCTTCATATGCACTATTTCCTTATCCTTCACCTATGTGTGTTACAGCGTCATTTTTTTCTGCTCCAGCACAATCATGACCAAACAGGGTTCCTCCGACGAGAAGGGGTGCCCGCTGCCTCCGCCCGGGCAGAACGGTCCCATTGAGGGGAAAGTTTCCGGGAAATTAAACGGCTGCACTTTACTCACTCCGGATGTCAGGTTCGCCCGACGGGAAGAGGCTCGAGCGCCGGGATCGGGTCAACCTCGCGACCGAAGTAAACACACCGCCTCTTGCTGTGGCAACCTCTCGCGGAGCGTTCCCACCACCGAGTACACTTTGAACAACCTCACCGTTTCCCAGAAATACGGGAACAAGAAGCTCCCCAACGCGCTGATCGTCGGGGTGAAGAAGGGGGGCACGCGGGCTGTGCTGGAATTTATCCGGATTCATCCGGATGTGCGCGCGCTCGGAACAGAGCCTCACTTTTTTGACAGACACTATGACAGGGGACTGGACTGGTACAGGTGAGACCTGCTGCTGGGAATGTCTTGGATGTTGGGGCTTTGAGTGTGTTTTATTTATTTATTGATTATTTAATTTCCCCTGGTACCTCTGAGCGAGGTAATGTTTCCACGGGAATCTCCACATCACAGGGATGTTTTTTAACGGTTTATATTTAAAGTTTAAAGGACGTCTATGCAAAATAAATAATGCAGTTTCATTATCATTTTGTTAAATCTAAAGTGTGAGATCATAATGTGTACATGCTGATATCGGAGGGTAGGCCTGCTGCATGTAAAGAGCTTCAATAATGTGTATGAGTATATAAATACTATAAATAATATAGCCTACTGCAACAGCATAAACGGAACCAGTCTCTGCTTCAATAAAATTGCAAAAGAGTCGGCCTTTAAACTTTAAAGGTGGACCATTCAGATGGTAGATGGCCTAAAATCCAAAATGTTTGCTGTACTGGGGTCTAACGTTTGATATGCTATTAGCTTGGTGATTTTTATTCCTTGATTTATAAGACACCCTCTTATTGATATAATAATACGTTAAAAGTACATAAAACAGACATTACGTGAAACTACGATTACTTTTAGGAGCTGCCTTTCAGTATGGCAATCTCAAAATCTTGATCGTGTTTGAAACTCATGTTGCGTCGTCATGTTTTCTTTATCGTTCTCTCTCTCTAATTCTCTCTCATCTCTCCCTCTCTGTGTGTGTGTGTGTGTGTGTGTGTGTGTGTGTGTGTGTGTGTGTGTGTGTGGTGTGTGTGTGTGTGTGTTGTGTGTGTGTGTGTGTGTGTGTGTGTGTATGTATATATATATTATTATGTATATATATATATATACACACACTCTCTCTACCCTATCGCTTTCTATGTATTTATCTTCCTATCTTTCGCTCTCTCTAGACTCTCTTTATATCTCTCCCTCGCTACCGCTCTATCTCTATACTATACTATACTATACTATACTATACTATACTATACTATACTATACTATACTATACTATACTATACCTCTCTCTCTCTCTCTCTCTCTCTCTCTCTCTCTCTCTCTCTCTCTCTCTCTCTCTCTCTCTCTCTCTCTCTCTCTCTCTCTCTCTCTCTCTCTCTCTTTCTCTCTCTCTCCCACCCTCCCTCCACCTATCCATCCATCGGTTGTGTCCTCTAGGCCTTTATATTTTACAAATGCATGCAGCTTTACCTGATGGTACAGTCTGTCCTATTATGTTACCACTAGACAGATAACAGATAACACCACACACAACACACACACACACACACACACACACACACACACACACACACACACACACACACACACACACACACACACACACACACACACACACACACACACACACACACACACACACACACACACACACACACAACACACACAGACACATACACAAACAGACAGGCAAACACACTCATACAGACAGGCACACACACACAAACAGGCACACAAACATCCACAAAGACACACACATGCACACAGGCACATGCACACACACACACCCACACACACACACAAACACACAGTGGCACACGCACAGGTACACACAGCCACACAAACAGCCTCAAACAACCACACATACTGGTGCAGTGTTCCTCTCCATGTCTCCATGACAGTGAAGAAGTGGGCTTTATATGTATCCAATACTGTGGTCGAGCATATTAACGTCACCATAAAAGCATTAATAAAAGGCGTCGCACACACGTCATGCCGGCACGTCTTCATGTTCTACAGAAGCATAAAGTTCAAACACAGACGCATCACTATGCACCATCAAGACTTAAAAGGGCATTGCAGCGCTATTGATTTTTCCGGGAGTCAGACGCTCTTCCAGTAGAAGCCTGATAAGTGTTGAAGTTGTGTGACAGGCCTGCAGCCCAACGAAACACGCTCCCCGAGTCGGACCATTAATTGGCACGGAGAGACAGTCCTCTCCGCCTGCCATGCCATCATCACAGAGGTTGATGAGGACCGGTTCTTATTTAACACTAAAATAGCTTGGCATAACTTTGCCATTAATGAGCACTCTTCACGCTATAATAATGTTTCTCTGTGGCATGTATTAGCAAAGATCTTCTTTAGCTTAAAAATAAGTAGAAAAGAAAAAAAAGAGAAGAGAAAGAAGTAAAAAACATTGCAGCCCAAGGCATACCGGTATGAATCATTAGCCTAATTAGCTTGCAGCATGAGGCGAAGCTGCCGGTACTTTTGCAAACTGTTCCAGTATCTATTTACCTGGTTTGTAGCATTTAAGGCGCATGCTACAACAGTTTCGTAATGATGTTCTTGTGTGCAGCTCGTTAAAGATGTAGTGCGATTTCTTTTTACCTGCCTTGTTTATTTTGACAACTTTATTGTTGGCCAAATACAATATAAAAAGCACACCAAACAAGCAAACAAAGGAAAAAGATACTTGACTTCATAAAGTACAGACAATTGAGGCTATTTGAGATCCTAAATTCATGCTCTAGCATTGTCTCTACTTGGTTTTTAGCGCGTAATTGTAGTAGAAAGAGTCGATATAAACACACTACAGGTGAAAAATAATAGCAGCCTGTGTAGGTTCATAAAAAACATGTAGGTTATTAAATTTAATGTTGTTATATACAGTATATTAGAAACAGTGTGCAGAAAGCTACTACCTTCTTCGGTATGCAGCTCAAATCTGAGCAGGTATATTTCTTTCGATATTTTATTAGGTAAGAAGAAGAAATATATCACAGCATAGGAGACATGATTCAATAAAATACATTACCTTTCTGGTACTATTCTAATATATTCTGGAATATTTATGTCATGTTTTGGGATTACGTTAACTAAAGAAACCTACAGTAGTAGGCCTACAGCAGTGTTAGGCAGTAATAGGCCTAATAATACCATGTGGCAGTGAGTTGAACTTCATTCAACAGATAACTTTTCCCAAAAACTTGAATTCAGCATTTAGGATTTTGAGGGTGAAAACTCTGAAACACTTTGAAGATGTCATCTTATGATTCCTGACTGTCAACACAAAAGGTCTGCTTAAATAAGACAAAGTATGCGCCTGCCATTCTGATTAAATATAAAGTTGATATTTATTGCTGCTCTCATCCAATAGACAGACAAGAATAACATATTTCATGCTTAGAAAGATGTGTCAATGTACCAATTCACTGCGTCATTGTGGACATCTTCAAAACAAACAAACAGTAAACACAGTGGTAGGGTTAATATTATATGTTTCAGAAAGGATTTCAGAAAAACTGTTTCTAAAGAAGTGAGCAGCTCAGAAGCTTATCATACAAGCAGCAGGACTGTTAGAGATACTCATGGCTGAACGTGGTACTCTTTCAGTGCAAAGACTAAAAGACATTCTCGAGTGTCTGGAGTGTGGCAACACTCTGCTGGATCAAAGTGTTCATGATCAAGATGAGCAATTATCCATCCCTTTTGTAGATGACGTGAACAAGACATTGATATTGTAATGTCACAGATACTTAGCGTATTACAGAATCACAGATCTTAAGTGAACCGACGTTTGAGCATATTTTGTGGATGATAGAACAGTAGTGAGGAATAGGATAACCGTATAAATATGATATATCTAAAAATGAAGGGATATGGAGCAGGTACCTATATTTAAATAATGATTTCAGACCAAACAAACGTGTTTTCCATGGACTGAAATGGAGGACTACGGTATCTATTTATATTAAGGACTTAACCAATTTAAACAGAGTATATCACCACTTTTTGGAGAGACCTGCCAAATAACTGTTCACTTTCCCAGAGTGATTAAACTGTCAACAGTGCAGCCACTAATTCATCTTGACGCACGGCACATAAATATGCAAGGATGTTGTCCGAATTGTGAATTAGTCCAGCGAAGCTATGTTTTAAACGGCGAAAAGGTGATCAATCATGTAATCAATCAACCAACCCAATCAATCAATTAAGTAGTCTCCAATGAGTTATTCTAAACAGGAGCTGCCTCTCTGACCTGCTGCAGAACCCTCCACCTGAAGATGACTACGGGACGGATTATGTGCAGACACAAAATAAGAAGAAATGCTTGTAATAGAAGAACTACAATAAAATATGTGGATATTAGGTAGGTGGATATGGAAATAGGTGGCTATATGTTTAGCACATATGTAATCACGAATCACGTGAAATCCAAAGCAGACCCACATTGACGAAGATGAGAAAATAAACAGACAGGGTGAGAAAGAAGGAGGTTGCAGCCATGTTAATATGCTGCCTTGGCTAGAAAAGTATGAGAGTTTAGTAGAGACTGCACTAAGGTGTCATTGAGTGTGTTTGGATACACCGGTTATCTGATGCATGTATTGATCAAGGTAACACAAGCTCCCTATTAGCAGATGGCTAGGTGTTTGCCTGACACCAATTCCAATCAGTATCGAAGGGAACATGAAACAGCTCTATCCTGGCGGTGATGAGCTCATGCATGAAAGAGTGGCACAGATTTCAACCACAGCATTCATTAAAGGCATGTCTCCTGTATAGCTCCAGGAGCTGGCTTTAAAGGGGTTAGCATCAGTCGTTTATTAGTCCCAGACGGAAACAAAACCAGCCCCAAAGTAGTCCTGTGCGGCTGTATAAAATCTGTTCATCCGTCTCCCAAAGGTCATGCCCTTTTTATAGCCTCATGTTTTTCCGTGTTTACGTCTGGAAATGATCCAGCTGTGAGATGTATTGGTGCTCTTCTGCAATAGCCAAAGCCACCTTAATCACTTTGATCTTATCAGCGATCAGTGATTGGAATATGAATTGCACTGCGATTTTGCATCAGTGTTATGTCGTTTGACGCTTTTTTTAAAAAAAAAAATACATTAAAGGGAATGAAGGATCGAAGAACATCTGTTTTAATCCTTTTATTCATTTTATTTAGCATTTGTATAAACTCGAATGCATGCGTAGAACTCCTGAACAGCTTAGAAACTGCGTGTTTTTCCAAGTAACCTGAGTACAGGCATACATTCTATTAGTGTTAATGCTATGCTGAGCGAGACAGGATGAAATATATGTATACGGATATTCTGACAGATAAAACTGTGAAGTGTTAATGCAATGTCAAGATAGACAGGACAGAATATAATACATTCATATTCCCGATGCATTCTGGAGATTTTTTGCATAAACAATAGTACTAGTGTACATGTCCATGGAGGATACTGAATTCTATACCTTGTTACAAGGTTGCAGGTGTTAATATAGTTGTCACCTGTGGCGGTATTCCAGCAACATCTGCGCACACACAACGTACATTTGGTGTTGTTTCAACATTAAACAACCATACGCGTTCAGTAAATGTAAAAAAAGAGCCTTTTGTCTCACTGAAGTGTTTTGTATTTATTGTTATTTTATATTGGTAAAAGTACACTATGTGCACCTAGTTAGATCCACATGCACTCTATCAATGCTAAACGTTGTGGCTATGTAGAAACATAGTTTGCTCCTTAAGCTGTTGTTCTTCAAGCTTATGGAAGATGAATTGTTGTGGTGGCCCTGAGGCTCAGAAGCCATCAGGCCAGATTCATAAATAAAACGAAATGGATCGATACCTTTAAGGGAACTAGTAGTACTAACCTGAGACAGACAAATCTGGGAGCGGTTAGCTTTAATTGGCGCCTCCGAAAGAGATAATATAGGACATGCCACAGTTTATCATCGAGGATGCGTGGTAAAAAACACATCAGACCTACCTAGATCTTTTAAATTTGATTGTTTCTGTTCAAAATATGATCCGTGTTTTACTGATGAGCCTAGCTATTGTTTACACATTTCGATATGTTTTCCATAATAATGTTTAAATGTTTACAATATTACTAAGGTTGTCAAGGCAACCCGTCTATTGTAGGAGATGTGCACAAGCTTTGACCTCAACCTTGTCCCTACTGCCTATTAATAACAACATAATCGTAACATTCTTATTATTCCTATGATAAAATTTTAAATTCTAACCGCAAGGTTTCTTTTGGTTCTCCTTCGGCCAGTAAAATGAATACAAAGAGCAGCTTTTCCCGGATGAGCCTTCTCCTTCGGCCTAGCTGCACATCTCGTTAACTCCTGTGGCTCAAAAGAACCCAGTGCAGAATTAATTATTTCAGTTTTTCATTCATTTGTCCCATCTCCTTGTGTCCATCCAGGGGCCTGATGCCCAGGACCCTGGACAGCCAGATCACACTGGAGAAGACCCCCAGCTACTTTGTGACCAGCGAGGCCCCGCGGCGCATCGCCACCATGTCCCCCGAGACCAAGCTCATCGTGGTGGTCCGGAACCCCGTGACGCGCGCCATCTCCGACTACACCCAGACCCTCTCCAAGAAGCCCGACATCCCCACCTTCGAGGAGCTGGCCTTCAAGAACCGAAGTCTGGGCGTGGTCGACACGTCCTGGAACGCCATACGCATCGGGATGTACATCCTGCACCTGGACACCTGGCTGCAGTACTTCCGCCTTTCCCAGATCCACTTTGTGAGCGGCGAGCGCCTGAATCACCGACCCGGCCGGGGAGATGGGCCGGGTGCAGGACTTTCTGGGCCTGAAGCGCATCATCACCGACAAACACTTCTACTTCAACCGAACCAAGGGCTTCCCTTGCCTGAAGAAGCCCGAGAGCAGCAGCCAGCCCCGCTGCCTGGGGAAGTCCAAGGGGCGGCTGCACGTGCAGATCGACCAGGAGGTGATCGAGCAGCTCAGGGAGTTTTACAGGCCGTTCAACATCAAGTTCTATGAGACGGTGGGACACGACTTCAGGTGGGACTGAAGAGGTTTTATTTAAGGAGACATCGCTGCTGTGGTACTTTGGAGCCTAACTAGGCGAATCCTCTTTTTGGATTATCTGAGGGATGTGCACAGTTCCCGACATGAAATGTATGAATGGACCATTTATCTGGGAATGACTTCAGAATGAGAGAAAATGCAGCAAGGGAAAATAACGTTTGATTGAAAAGAATTTAAAAGAAGTGTATACGTTTTTTGATTGAATTGAGGAAGGCTTAATGCGCCATTTGAACTTCTGCTGCTTCGGGCTAAAGGCAACATATACTACGTGTATATAAGTGTTTATCATGCAAAAAAAAGATCACATGACAGTGATATTTTCATCTAAGAAAAAATATGTGTGATGATGACAAAAGAATATAAAAAAAGGATTAAAAAAAAGCAAATATACAGTATATACAGTATGACCTGACTATATTAGGTTGAGGAGTAAAGCAGTTGAATCGTCATCATGTGATATATTTCCTTTAACACATTGTGCAATGCATCTTTTTCTAGAAACTTCACTTAACCCGGACCTCTACTACCAAAAACAAGGCTTTAAGATCATGGTTAAAGCTACTGTCATGCGTCAAAACAATAAATGATAAAAAGCATTTTTGCCTGAGGATCTCTTATTAGTGTGACTTGAACTATTATGACATCAAAATCAATAGGGGGTTTCAAATGGGCAAATCAAGAACTTTTTAAGTTGAGAAATGTTCACTTAGAATTAGAGTGTCAGAATAACAATACACTTATAATAACAATAACACACTTTCAACTTAAATATATACATATTGTATGTTCGATTACTGTTGTTTCTATTATAAAGTAGGGTTATTCATTGCATAATTTGAATTCTAGTCATGCAACTGTGAATTGGCGTTTTTAAAACACTAATAGGGAAAATTGACCTTGCTCCATTCAGATAATTTGGTATTCACAGTAGAATTATAACTAGGGATTTTTTTTCATTTTTTCAGCATAGGGCCGTTGGCCAAGGACAATGTTTAAGCTGTCATTTGCGATATTCCCCATTAACTCTTGATTAACCTGCCATGGCTGTCTAAAGTTTTTCGCTACTTAGTGAACCCTGACAACGAACTGATACACAGACCAGTTAAGCAATGGGCTCCACTTTATCTCTGCTCTCTTAATTATACAATTTCTCCCAGAATGCTCAAGGCCTGGCAATATCACAAAATGGAAAAGTGCCACACGAATGCTGGAGTTTGATATTTTAAGAGGATAACAATATGTTATGACTTTATTTTTTTTATTTTTTTCTGCACAGTATTGGTATTTCCCATTTATGCTAATTACATTTCTACGTGAAGCTTGGGATGAGTGCAGTACAACTATATACTCAAAATACAATAAATTATGCAATATTTCTTTGGTAGCTTGGAAGATATCCTTATCTGACCTAGTGTTTATTAGATCCAGTATGGTTTTGGAGTCAACCTATCGGAGTAAATATAATTCATATCTAATTGGCTTTACTGGTCAGTCTAACCTTCAGAGTAAATACCAAAGAAGGAAACAGTCTGTTGGAAATGTCATGAACTTTAAATGACTCTTTAGCCTGATATACCTCAGCTATTAATTAGCCGCATCAAACAATAAACACAGAAAATGAAAAAGCATGGATTTTGTTGCAGAGTTGATAAAGAAGCAGACTCATCACATAAATCCTGTATTGATATTCTTTCTCAACAGTTTAAAGTTAAAACCTTGCAATGTTTTGATCGGACCTGATTGTGTCAGCAGGATGTCAGCATAAAGGTTGCGGTGTTGATTCATCGTTATTTCATTTAGACCTTGTAAACCAATAGCAAAAAAAGAAAGCAAATGCATCATTCAAATCTTGACATATTTATGAGTCTATCAGCCAAAGGCTTAGACTATATGTGTTCAGTCATGGATATAGCCTGAATATCGTTTACTCTGCAGTTACAATATACACACTCTACATAGGCATGGATTTCTTATTGAGCCGCAATTTCTGATGGCAATTTCTATTTTAAATGTGATCAGCTTAAAACCTTTAGAGAATGTAAAGAGACCTTGGAAAAGTCTCTTATCCAATGTTTCCCCAGCTAATATAAAACCCCACACACAGGCCGGCTAGCTAGTTTTTCCACTTTTCACAAATCCTATCAAATCCTGGAGGATAAAAAAAACGTATTCCTCCTCACATTTAGTCCCGGGCTAATGTGTTAGCTTACGAAATATCGAATAACACCACCAAAGAAAAATATGCCTTGAACACCATTTCACGGTTTTCTTTAAGGAAAACCCTAACACTCACAAGTATCCTGATATGTAGACATTGTGCATTAGTAATGTCAAACATTCTGAAAATAGATCTCCATAGCCTACTGAGGACTAAAACCAACCAACAAACACACTGTTTGTGTGTGTGAGACTGTGACCTCAATTACCGAAGCAAACACATATAGTTACAAAACAATGGCGTCCGTTGCGCAGGAGATGGAATTTAAATATTCATGAGCAAGACAACGCCTTGTCTCCACCTAATGAGCCAAAGCCACATAGGATAAGGAGGAGTGGTCGTTTATTGTCATTGGGCAACAGGATAAGACACTCCGAAGCCAAACCTCCCCTCCTAGAAGGATGTCTCATTAGGGAACCAAAATGGCACATTCATTAAAAGGCCTTGAGAATATCTTCTTATTATAATTCCCAGACGGCTTTTCCAGCTACGCTATCAGTCCATCATGAATCAACAAGGCCGTGTTCCGAACCAAACACCATGCGTGTGTTTCTACCGTCGAGGAGTGAAGCAGATTGCCGTTGTCTTATAATAGACGGAGAGCATCCGCACTGCCGCCTCTTTTTCCCCCCACGCCGCCGTTTGATGTTCGTCCACCTAACAAGCGCCATGCTAATGAAGAGCTAGCCCATTAAAGGTTCTGCGTTATCAGGCTCTGCCTTTCATCCTTTCATCGCAATGTATGTTAGTGAATAAGAAGGCTGTTGCTGTATGCCCATCAAAATGCTCTGTGCCTCTCTCTCTATCTGTTCCCCCCCCCCACCCTCTCTCTCTCTCTGCCACTCACGTACATCCATCAAGATGTTCTCCGTCTCCCTCCCCGCCCATCTCACGCACGCACACACACACACACACACACACACACACACACACACACACACACACACCACACACACACACACACCACCAACACACACACACACACACACACACACACACACACACACACGCACACACGTGAACTCAAGGACCTGTCCTCTGCAAATTTTCCTCTGGCCTGGTGAACATGTACTGGCTGTTCAGACGTTCTCGGCAGGTCAAGCAGGGGGCAGGTCTCCAGGCACTAGGTCCACTAATGAGACCGGCCTGTAGGACCACGCGTGGCATCTGAATGGCCGCAGTCCCCCCCCCCCCCCCCCCCTCTAAAGAGCCCCCATCTCTGTCCCCCCCACTGGACAGAGACGTTTTGTTTCCCTCGTCAAGCTGGGAGGGATTCTTCCATTCAGACATGAAGGACATTAATGGATGGTTTTATATGATTTGTATCATGAGAATGGTGGTCCTTCTTGAAAGGGCAATGGTACAGTTGTCCTTTACGTTCCCATCGTGATGACTGAGCTGATATTAACCTGATGGCATCGAATTTACTTTCTAAATGTTCCCCCCCTTCTACCGCCCCTTTCTCCCGGTTCTTTCAGTTTGTGCACACTTAAATGCATTGGTCGGGTACCACCAAAAACAGTGTTCTTTTGAGAGATGCATCAGTGTGACAGAACCCTCAGGGCTGATCTTTAGGTATACAGCCCTTTTGGAAATTTCATGTGACACAGGAGACATATTCGTTGCATATCAGTTCATTCAACGCATTGTTGTCAGTAGCGCTGGCAACTCAAAACATGCACATTTCTACATCAATTGCATATTTCACAGGTGGCCTTAGATTGAAGGTAGTAATTAGCAATCCGAGACTGAAACACCTCTAACGGCCCCGGATCATTTGGCGGTTTAACTGGCGTGATTAAAACCCCATCAATGACGTACACGTGGACCGGGAAGCGCAGCACTTCATTGTGCCGTAATGTGGAGGCAATTAAAAAAGGACAATAATTCGGGACGATCCGTTTGGAATAGTGCAGTGGTTTGGTTTGAACTCACAGACACTAATCAGAGACAAGTGATTCAGCTTAAAGCTCGGATATCAAAGTGAACTTATAGGATGACGTCACAATGCAATTGTTAGAGACACCTTCATTGTGCAATTAGGTCTAACACAGGTGAATTCACCAAAGATTTCCTATACAAATAAAAATTTCCATACAGCTTTTCGAAGTTCCCGCCACTTAGATTTTCTCACTTTGTTTTGCAACACAGCATACCATTTAGTAAGAAAAACACCTCTACTCTTAACACGGATTCAATCCATTGCATTTGAATATTCTGACACTGAACAGAATTTATTCTGTGTCAAAATATCATGCCATTGATTATTATTATTTTATATTAAATTATAATTGCATAATCATTTCCCAATTTTTTTATGTATCAGATACATTTACATTTACATTTAGAGCATACAGCAGACACTTTTATCCAAAGCGACCTACAATAAGTACATTTGTCATAAGAAGTGCAACAATATATCGCTGTCAGTACAGAAAGGATGTTCATAGAACCAAGTACAACAATCGCTAGGCTAACCAATTCCCCATATTTCAGCAATGATAGCAGCTACTGCAGTTGCTACACAGTTAAGTACTATACAATACAACACAATACAGTGTACAATGGTGGCCAGAGGGGGGAGGGTTGCTATGCAGAGTCGAGGTGGACTCTGAACTGGTGAGTCTTGAGTCTTTTTTGGAAGATAGTGAGCGACTCTGCTGTACTGAGAACGGCAGGGAGCTCGTTCCACCACTGAGGTCCCAGAACCGAGAAAAGTTGTGACTTTGCTGAACGACCTTTGCTAGCTTTTAGCGATGGCGGTACCAGACGTCCAGCTGAGGTAGTTGAGCGGAGGGATCGAGGGATCGATACATCAGTATTTAGTTTTTTTTTCTTTATAGATTTGATTAATGAAACCTTTTTTATTTGAATGCGATATCATACCAGGGAACATATTTACATTTGATCGATTCAGTTCAGTAAGAAGCCTATTTATATTGTGCTGTGTATGCCCTTCATGAAGCATATATGCTTACACTTGTTAAACTGATGTCATGGTAGTTCCTCACCATCGTATGTAAACGCTCAAACTCAGACTTCTATTAGCGTCAATAGACTGAAGGAGAAAGACTGTGGAAGAGGATCAACAGTGCCAAGCATCTATTGTCCAACAGCTGGGTCTGCTGCAGACAGATAGTGTCCTCATAGCACAGGATTATGTCACACTCCCTTGCACCGAGTAAAGGAAAAAGTTGTCTGCCACGAATCAATGTTTAGCAACTGTGGCCTTACCAGTTGCGTGCTGCAAAGTTTAAACCTATTTCCCTATCAAAGGCTCGGAGAACCTTTCACTGCGAGGCAACTCTGCGATCCTATTTTTCTCTCAAGGCCACGGTTATCCGTAGTTTATTAGCTATTTCAACATTGTCTATTGTCACGTCATAAATGGGAGTGTCCAGGAATTCCGCCGTCTACTCCTAAAAGTCACATCCCTGATTGATTCACTGTCTCCATGATACATCTTGTTGGACACGCCCACACTTGTGATGTCACAGTGTCGGAAAAATTTGAAGTGGCTTGTAATGATGAATCAACCTCACAAAAATAGGGGCACTTAAATCCAGATTGTGTAAGGCCAATTTAACAAATCACTTACTTTAATGTTGAGGTTCAAGTTGAAGTCCAAATCCTTGTTGTTCTGTGAGGGGAATTCAGGCTGCCAGCCAGGGTTTATAAGATAAATACACAAGTAATACAACTGAGCATATCATCAACACATCTGCAGGAACAACAATTAGACAGCTGACAATGACAAAAGGGACAATAAAAAAAACGTGCTTATGTTAGAGGTATACATATATTTCTCTAACCTAGAAAGGTAAGTCAGAAATAAAAAATTAATAGTCCCCTTTATATAGCCAGCCCCTAGTCTGGCTATTGCCAGATCAAGCTCAATCGTAGATTGCACATTGGTCTGGGGAAGCTGCTGTCATTTTCTCCAGCACAAGAGGCGTGATCAACGGGCCTAGTTCAACTGACTCCCCCGCCAGGGGTCTCAAACTCGCGGCCTGGGGGCCAATTAAGGCCCGCGGGATTATATTTTGTGGCCCCCTACTTGACATCAAAGTTTAGTGTTAGTGCGGCCCGCGCGTTGGTGTCAAACGCACATTTTTTGCTGATTCGCTTGCCATGCTTTTTTATCACTTGTGATAGGGTGACCAGATGGGACAGTCCCAATTTTGAGTTGCGCGTCCTGAGTCCTGTCAAACGCCAAAGAACGCTAAGAATGTCCCGGTTTCCACCAACCACTATGAAATGTCCCCTGTTGTCAGCGATTACATAGCCAACGTGATGCAATTATAGCCCGATCATTAACTTAGATTGGGTAAGCTGTGCTACTTTTTTTTGTGGAATACTAGATGTGGCCCAGGGTGACCCAGACTCACCTCCAGCGCCCCCCAGGTAAGTTGAGTTTGAGACCCCTGCTGTACGCGATTGGCTGCTGGCCGTCGCTTCCCTGTCGTAAATGTGTTAGCGTGCCAGGGGGAAAAGCATGTCTTTTTGACACACATATACACAGACACACTCACCCACACACACACACACACCCACACACACACACACACACACACACACACACACACACACACACACACACACACACACACACACACACACACACACACACACACACACACACACACACACACAGACCCCCAGACACGCACGCACACACACACAATCCAACACACACACCCCCCCTGACATACACACACACACACACACACTATTCACATGTGAAATTAATTGGATTGTTCCCCGACTTAATTATAAAGTAAATTAGCAATGTAGTGATTCAATTAGATCCTACAGTGACAATGCACTGTGTGGTGTATGGGAACGCGCCTTAATCAGCTATATCATAAATTCAGGGAGACTGCGCTAGAAGTACCTTGCACATCAAAGGCAATCAAGTCGTGCTGTATCGTTTTTGATCACCAGATGACAATTCATCTTTAGTCTTCAAAGAATAATTTAGCTTCCGGCTTTCCCTTTGAAGCCTTTCAAACAACCTGCCCATCAGATTGTGTTTGAATGGGAGAGTAAGATGTGAATACTAAACACAAGAACGATCATATCTCCTGGTGCTTTTTGCACTTTTTTCCTACGTAAACAATCAGGGAAGGCTTAGCGTGCTCCATGACTTCGGAGGATTATTTTTGCCTGTATCCGGTGTGGTGGTATTCTTTTTAGAGGTGGGGTGGGTCGTCCCGGCAACTGGAGGGTTGCTGGTGTCAATCCCAGAGTTCCTCTTGAGCCACAGGATCCTTAGGGCATAACACCTACCCACGAGTTGTAATGGTTTTATTTCATCCTCACATTTCTAGCAATTCTTCACCTCCTTTTCACCCTAAACAATAATGGACCAAAACATACTAAACATAACATTTCCCTGTCCAATTATGTCAGCGCACTGAAGTCATGAATGCAGTGCGAATGTTTTTGAAGCCATCGCTGCATGTTTAGAGACAGATATCAGCAAAGGGTATAAATTCAGCACCTTCCTGCAAAGGCAATTTAAGCATTTGAAAAGCATCCATTTTGTCCCTACCACCTGTCCAACAAGGTCTTTTATCTCCCTTTCTTTGTTATCTCCCCCCTAACCCATGGCCCCTCCACTGATAAACTGCCAACTTTCCGAAAGGCTTGGATAGAAAAAGTTTCCACCTGTCAAGGTGGAACAAGTCTAACAGCCGAGGTCCATATGAGATTCTGCTGCTTTGGCAGTAAAAGTCTAATCTCACCACAAACAAGCGCAACTGGATGTAGGACAGTGGCTCTTTAGGTCCATGCCATACAATCACACACAACCTTCACAGACAGACACACACACACATACAACACACACACACACATGCACACACATGCACACACACACACACACACACACACACACACACACACACACACACACACACACACACACACACACACACACACACACACACACACACACACACACACACGCACACACACACGCACACACACGCACACATACACACTGGCAGAAAAATGTGCATCATATCAGATGGAGAGGACGTTCGTCATTCAAATGGAACAAGTACAAAGAACAATCAGATGCCAGCGGTGCAGGAACTAATAACATGGAGCTGTAGACTGAAGCCATTAGGCACCTACTTAAAGGAGCCCTACAAGTCTGTGTGAACACCTTTAACGACCATGTGCCATCATTCACCACTGTTCAGGGGTTGTTGTTGTTGATTCGGCATTTTTCTTTTTTTTTTCTCATTGCTGCATTTGTCACCGGTAATGACTGCCCATTTATCATCTCCACTCACACAACAGAACATCGCCCCAAACACGCTTCGGCCTCCAAAAGGTGTGTGTGTGTGTGTGTGTGTGTGTGTGTGTGTGTGTGTGTGTGTGTGTGTGTGTGTGTGTGTGTGTGTGTGTGTGTGTGTGTGTGTGTGTGTGTGTGTGTGTGTGTGTGTGTGTGTGTGTGTGTGTGTGTGTGTGTGTGTGTGTGTGCGCGTGCGTGCGTGTCTGTGTGTGTGTGTGTGCGTGTGTGTGTGTGTGTGTGTGTGTGTGTGTGTGCATGCGTGTCTGTCTGTATGTGTTTGGGTTGAAGGGTTGCAACGCAGGAGGCTTTGCCTCTGGTATGACTGGTAAATGTCCAAAACATTATGCACACTGCATAGGTTATGGAAAGCAGTGTGTGTTTGTGTGTGTGTGTGTGTGTGTGTTTGCGTAGTGTGCGTATGTTTGTGTAGTGTGTGTACGTTTGTGTAGTGTGTGTACGTCTGTAGTGTGTGTGTGTGTGTGTGCGTAAGTGCGCGTATGTGTGCGTAGTGTCCGTAAGTCTGTGTAGTGTGCGTATGTGTGTAGTGAATTTGTGCCATGGTAAGCTAAGGTACATTGCCATGCAGCATATGGCCATCGTCGGGTCGGAGAGCACACACACACAGAGAGAGTGAGAGAGAGAGAGAGAGAGAGAGAGAGAGAGAGAGAGAGAGAGAGAGCCAATGATAGTGACGGACAATCGCAGGCGCGCTACTCCTCCAGCCTCCAGCCCACTTTGCATACAGCGTCTAGCGGTGGCGAGACACTTAACAAGCCTCCGTGCCCTGGGGCCTGCCAGGATCTTGATGGAGTGGAATAATTTTGCGCTCGGATTTTCGACATCGGTTGTGCTGGGTGACGGGGTAATGAAAACAGCCAGGCGATTCCGCCGCACGGCCGGCGTAGATCCTCGTATCTCCTCCTGTCAACCCCGCGCCACTGCACGCTGAGAGGCAGGAAGCAGGGGCTGTTTATGTGGTTGTTTTCGTTGTAGACAACAAAATGGCCGCTTAGCTAAGAGGCCACCAGGATATGCGTTGATTGCAGTCGTGTTAAATTAATCGACAGAAGATCTTTAATTAGGTGTTTCCTCGTTAAAATGAAGGACTGTTTTTTGTTGTGTATGCTCCCTTTCAATATGATGAGGCGATAGATGGGATCAGTTTGGACTCTTTTCTTTTTTTAAGGGACTTTAGTTTGTTATACATGCGAGACCAATTTCTCATCGCTCCTAATAGATCGCAGGCCTGACACCTTAGGCAAATAAAAAAAACATTCTGTATCTCTTATCCTCGTTCCAGATTCAGTTTTTTTCTCGAAGAAGGAGCTGAAGAGGGTATAGATAAAAAAAAAAAAAAAGAAGCCGTCTAAGTGTGATGAGGTCGTTCTGCTTTCAGCATGGAGCCTTCTTTAAACATTGGCTCCACACCAAGAGAACTAGACCCAGGCGTCAAACTGCAGATATATCACACACTTATCTGTCCAGGCTTGAGTGTGAGCACAACTTTGATGAGGTGAGGATCGCTCACTGCAAAGGCCAGAACCTCCAGAGGAATATAAAACTATTTTAAAATTACCAATTAGAGGGTGAGAGAGAGAGAGAGAGAGAGAGAGACAGGGGGGAGCTGCAGAGAGAGAATGAGATGGAGAGTCGGGAAAAAAAAAATCTATCTCACTATCTAACAGCTTGTGAATCATTTTTTAGATACCAACTATGCATACAAATGATATCTGTGCTAATATATCTATATATCTTTTGATTGCATTCTAAACCCTGATACATGTATTTAAACAATGAAATACACATCTGCTTCGTCATTTCATGCATTACTTGAGACCTGAGCACAAAGAGTTTGCGTGTGTGCACGTGTTTGTGTGCATGCATGTGTGTGTGTGTGTGTGGGTGTGTGTGTGTGCGCGCGTGTGCATTTGCATGTGTCGTGTTCCACTGCAGCCAATATTGAAATAATGAAATGAACAATGCTTGGAACACCATGGCCCACACTGCACATTCATCATCCTGGGTGCTGCTAAGCAGATGTGTGAATAAACTCTATTATCTATTACCTCTGGCTATTAACACACGCAGGGAGTCCTAATACACATAATGTGGGCTCCTGCATTTGTTTTTTAAGTTTATGGAAATTAGTTTACAAAGTGAATCTTTTTGGACCATATAAGCACTATTGAAAATGAGCTTTCTTTAGCGTGTGTAAAAGAGTGAAGATTAAATCATTTAATAAGTAGATTTAAAAGACTACTAGTTGCAGTAATAGTTGCAATAGTTGCAGTTAAACAAATCAAAAATGTTATTTTTCCTCTAATTAATCTTCCAGAAACTACAATCAATTATGCAACAAAAATTACACTTGGAAAACCGTTGTTCAGACAATGAAGATTAATAGAGCTTAGTGCAATCAGGATAGACTAGTTGGAACAAAAATCATAATTGATTACAATATCAATTAGGCGATAGAACACCAGATTTGGGAGATAGACAATACCCCCCACCTCCCCCCACCATGGAGTCCTGTCTCTGGTGGTGACAGGACTCGATTTGGTAAGGGGGATTTCTTCCTGAACGCTTTGAAGTTAGTGTGGGGATTTTAATCTCTTAAAAGTGTATCCATGTTCTGTTTGCTGCATCTTAGGGTGCAAGGAGAATCTCTTAAAGGTCCAGTAGCCATCATGTTCTCTGTAGCTTCATATGACATATAATTAAGGTTTGATATCCAACAGAGAAAAAGTGTACAATAACAGTAAAACTTGTTTATACAATTTATGTTGTTCTGAAACCCATATTTCACCTGGGCATCATTGTGTCCCTCGAGTTGTCGGGTCTTGACTCCATACGATTAATGAAACAATAAACAACACCGGGAAAAAGACTAGGGGTGCTTTAGCATTACCACCTTTATTCCAATCGGCATACTCCCTGCGTCCATGCTATACATCAACCTGCTATATCTCCCAATACATACATGGGTGTGTGCATATTCATCCATCTGATAAATCATCCTCGCATTCCCGATTTAACAACACAGAGTTTACATGCCATCCATTATCTGAGTGGATAGATCCTATTTAGCTGTAACCGGAAGATATCTCCGTATCAGCTTCATCAACCCAAAACCATAGCTCATCCCCGCTTGCCTGTCATTGCGGTGGTGGTGGTGGATAAGATCCAAAACTACCCCCATCCGGGATGCCTCCTCCTGAATTAAGATCAATTACGACAAAGTGAGTACGGAAATATGCTGAATGGAATCCGACGTGCTCGGAATTCCGTTAACAGCAGTTTTTTTCCTCCAACGTGCTCCGTCTCCGTTAGTGCGCCGGCTCTGAAGTCCCCTCCACCCCTCCCCCTACCTACCCCACTTCTAAACTTCCCCCCAAAGTCAGGGTGCTGAGCACAGCACCCTACTCTGGATGGACCACTTCTCCACCTTTGCTGGAGCGCGCACCGCATCGTTAGTTAGAACGGAGTCATCTGCCTTTTTTGATGTTTCTGTTTTCGGCCGTAGCTTTCCATCAATGTAATAGAGATGTAGAGATCGACTCAGCTATGTCTGGCTGAGACTAGACCACAGTTATGTCATACAGTTATGTCATACTGTTCCCACCCTATTCTTCCCACCCCATTCAAAGGGTGGGAAGAATACATTGAGGCCGGGTCAAGTCAGGAGGACTTGACCAAGGCCGTGAATGGCGTCCGTGCGTGGTCAATGCAGGGGAGGACGAATACAGAGGCAATCGATCAGACATCCAGCGTCGATAACATGAACCCACCTCCCTGAGTCCGGACCACTCGTGGTGCGTGTCGATTACAATGTGCAAAGGCACAGTTTATAAACATGAAAACCGAACTCTGGCCTTCAACATTATAGATGGTAGAGCCTAGCATATAATGAAGAAAAACGGTTGCTGGACTACAGCTGAGAAACAAAAAATCGATCATCCTGTAATAAGCAAGAGGACACAGGAGGAACGCAGGAGAATTCTGCTCCAGGCCTCTAAACGGATGCCTATTTTAAAATACGGTTGTGATGTCACAAGTGGGGGACTCCCCCTCCAGTTGTATGCTGTATTCATAAATTCCCCGGTCAACTCCCTGGTTGACTGTACAAACTGGTAGGGTTGGGTCGGTCGATCTATCATGTGTCTTTGTAGACGCACCCACTTGTGTCGCCCCGCAATGGGACCCCTGTTTTACAATACGCTTGTGAGGTCACATTTGGAAGCGTCAACCCTGATGCAAGGTGTATAGATCAACCTCAAGCCGACCCCCACTTGTGATGTCCCAAGCAGATGGATTTTGAAACAGATTGTAATTAATCAACATCACCAATACCTGGTGAAGAAATAGACTTAAAATAAAGGATCTAATCACTCTTTCATACTCGGAGGCGTTGTCCTTCAGCAGAATCTCAAAGAAAGACCCTCCCGGAGGTGCAAAACCGCAATGATTAGATTTTCCCTTTTAGACGTAGAAACACCCACCAAAGAAGGTTAGCACCACCCAAGGTCAAGCATTCACACAACGGTTTGTTTGCATGCACTGTTTGAGGAATATCAAGTGTGATCGTTTGTAGTGTGCAGAAAAACAGGACAAAAAAGAGAATGAAAACATCAAGATCACCATTGGCTCGAAACTGTTCCAAAGACTTTCCCTGCAATTGAACGCAATGGGCTTCTTCGGTCTAATAAACCACACGCTTACATAGAGGCCAGATCTCAAGGGTGTTTCATTACTGTCCCTGGATCCTCCATGAGAATAATGAAGTGCTTGAAGCGCTACTCAAAACCAGACTGCCAAGTTTTGTTTTTGTGATTTTCATATACATTTAAACATCAATGTCGTTTTAAGAACCTCACAAAGATACTGTATGATTACAAGGTTTTACATTTTCATTGTACATATTTGTAATTGAAGTAGACATGAAGCCGAAGGAGCTTCTGATCATGTCAGTGCCGCTGGAGGAAGAACCTCCACACAGTATACGCAAAATCGGATTTAATCAGACACGCATTACATCAGCTTAAACAACAACAGAGTTTGCTAGAAGAGCATGATATCGATCAAGTAGGCTATAGAGCTACGAGTGAAAATATATAAGGTAATATTACAGTCTAACAACAATTTAAACAATTTATTTCGGAGTTCATTACGATTATTTTGGTGCGCCATTGATCAACTTCTCCTGGTGAAGGACAAGGGTCTGAGGTTTGGCCTGCTGTATCCCAGCAGCAACACCATCACACCCAAAACACACACCTTGGACAGTTCAGGCTTCTTTGTCTACCTCTACAGGAACACTGTTTGTGAACTAAAAACTCTTATGTCCTTGCCAAACATGAATTACACATTGTTTCGTCAGGTCTTCTTTATTACATCTCGCATACCAACATTGTGTAAGGCTCACAATTTCGTACTGCCAATGAAGTAATGTTGATGCAAGCCAAAGGCTAACGGAACACAGTGAAGACTGTCAAATCTACAGTGAGAGTTGTCAGGGGCAGAGAATCAACCCTCTGTCCCCTCTCTGTGTTTTATCCACCATTGAGAAGTGAGTGACGCATTCACACACCTATGGTGGAGCTATTATCACCGTGCACGTGCGTGATTGAAGGACAAAAGTTAAAGACGACATATTATACCACCAGGTGTGAGTGTGATTAGCGGTTACAAAGTCTTTGAAAATCAGCCTCTTCTGACATCACAACGGGGCGTGTCCACCTAGATGTATGACGGATAGATGAGCAACGTTTGCTACAGTCCACTGGGTAGGCTGGTAGACTGCGTCTTTCCAGCGTACATCTAGGTGGACGCACCCACTTGGGTTGTTAGAAGAGGCAGATTTCAAAATGGCTTGTAACGGCTAATCACACTCACACCTGGTGGTATAATATGTCACCTTAAAAACTAAATCTTCTCTTATCAAGCGCCATATCTGTGGCGTATATCTGGCGCCATAGCTGTCTGCCACCTGAAATCAAGGATGCTGAAAACAAATCCTCACCCTCTCTTAGCTCTCCCTGCTGCCAATAGGTCCTAGATTAGACGTTCCCTACATGTTCTATGTCACACCCTGCTCCTTCTATTCTGTCCAATTTAGTGTGATCTGTGATGATGAATGGGCAGTCTATTTAAAATGTTATTGTAATTATTATTTTAAAACTAGGTGTGTCAGTAAGGCCAACATTGACACACATAACTCCTTCAAGATTTCTTCCTTGTTATTAAAGTTGTTTTTCTGCCATTTGGTGGGCTAGGGTTAGGGGGCGTCGTAAATAAATATGGCCTGTAAAGGCCTTTGAGACCAATTGCGATGAAAATGTATGCGCTTGACTTCACAGGCAAGCTGGAGGCAGGAATGGATCAGAGTCACCAGTTTATGCCCAAACTAGGTTTATTGGGACATTAGACACCACAAACAAAGACAATAGTACTATTCCCATTGTGTTATGCATATAAACAGCCAGCCAAACTCATGTTTACCAATGAGCTAGGAAGACAGTAGCTTGCTCCTTTATTGCAGAGAGAAAATCAAATCCAAAATAAAACATACAAGTACATAATACAAACCAATAGGAAATTAAACTTGCATCCACTGCCTTCTGTGCACAGTCAACAGCATCTGGAAAAACATTTCTTGAATTACCACGATTGAGGCTGAGCTCAAGGTAAGACAAAACTAGACCTGAATGAATAAGAACTTAAAAAAGACAAATAAATGGCAAACATATTTTATTAAATGTTTATTCTTAATGCCACTTGACTGTTATGTCATGACATAATTATATTTGGTTAAAAAATATTACCAGAAGAACAAAAGCATTTTAGCATTACAAATATTTGAAATTGAACTTACTTTATACTTTTTAAAAGCTAGAGGTTCTTGCAGCATGTTTTTGTTGTTTGAGACCTTGCAGGTGTTTCTGATCAGCTAATGACGGATGGAGAGTGGGAAACTTAAATAATTCTGATTGGCGGTTACATTAAAGGTATAGGATCCAATAATGACACTAGGTTGTTAAAGTTAAAATTAAGGTTTATATATATTTTTTTAGTAATACATCTTTATATTATTAAACCAATACATGCTCCCATGTAGAAGATGTGTACCAAATGTGAAGATTAGTCGATGGCAGATGAGATCAAACTTAAAACCCTTCTAGAGCAGTCACCAATCCTCATAAAACTTGGTAAATACCATAAACTGGGACTACTTTGCAAATACTAATTCGTAGATCAGATCGATCAGATGAATAAGACAGAGAAAGGACATGCCCACAATGCAGAATCATCTCCTATTGTAGTTACATGTAAGTGATTTCCTTTGGAGTACATTCGTCAAGTGACGTAGGTAGTTATTCATCATGCAGATGAATAAGAACAGCTCATACAATTTCCCAGAATGAAAACTTTGGCAAAAGTTTTCCTTTGAATATTGGTCAACAAGTATTACAGTTTTCCTCCACCATATACAATAAACATAGTATCAAAAGTTACACCAATCCAGTACTTTCCACCATCAGTTTACTTTTGCAAACTACTTGATTGAGAAAACGTATCCAAACAAATGTGAAAAAAAATATTTCCTACGTTACCCTAAGCTGTTTTGGATCGGTTGTAAATACATTTTGTGAAGTTCACACAGTATTTGCAGTTGCACAATTAAAACGCAAGACACACTTCTTATTGCGAAGGAAAAGTCTTCTGCAAAGGCCAGTGACAAATGGTTTGAGATTTAATGAATTTATGCGTGGCACATCGAGATAGGAGCTAGCATCTTAGCTAACATTCACTAAAGTCTGACATTTTTCTATTCAGATTCTGGTGGTAACTAAGAAGTGCTGCGTGACGGTCACCAAAAAATAAAAATAATACAGTAGCGTTCTTAAATTATTCCTGAGAGAATGAGATGATCTATAATTCATTTAGGCTTGGCTCATTATTATTCACATCGGGGAAGGGCGAAGAAAGAGTGCAGTCTGTGGGGATGTGATACAGCCTCTTCTCACTGTTAATTAGAGGACAGAGCTTTCTTCCTGGGTCTTTCTCGGACATGACAAGGCTATTAGGGCGGCTCTGGGAAAAGGAAAAGAAAAAGTCCACTTTCTGCGAGGCAGGGAACTGAAAAACTTGTAGTTTTCAAAAAGCTGCTTTCAACTGATAAACAAGTCTTGGGGAAAAGTAAAGAGGAGAGTGAATGTCACTGGGAAAGGCGAGAGGCAAGAAAAACAACAGCCAAGAATTGCTTTCATTTTATTACACTCAGTGTGGTGGTTTTAATATTCATGTGGGCTTGGGGGAGGAGGGGGTGGGGAGGCGGGGATGCTCCGTGACCTACCAATGTTGTGGTGACTGGACACAAAAACAAACGGGCAATTACAGCAGGATAAATGCAATACATGCAAACACTGTTTGGGTGTGTTTTTTTTTTTTTTTCCAATGATTTGTGAAAGAAGTTGGCCCAAGCATCGGAGCTAGTGAGCGAGAGAGCGAGTGAGGAGGGAAAGGGGGGCAAAAAAAACAGAGTCACAATGGTCCCGGCTGTCTGCGGGAATCAGGGCATGCCTCGGGAGAATCTGGACAAACATTCCGAGAGATAGCAGGTTCTGGCTCAGCCTCGACCCAGGCTGGAGCCACACAGCCACCGTGTCTTAAGATAGGTGCCTGGTGCCGCAAGAGAGACGCATGAATATATGCATACATATGGTGTGCTATATCCAGACAATTAAAAAAAATAAAAGACATACCCGCCCAGAGTGAGGACAGGTAACGCTCCGGTTGATCACATGAACAGATTACCCTTCTGCGCGTTCCGGACGAGATAGGAGGATAAATAACTCATTAGGCAGAAAGGGGGGGGGGGATGAGCATCTGCATCCGCCAGACCTAATAAACTATTCTCAAAAGCCATTAAAGGATAAAGTCCTGGGCTTTGCTCTAAGCTATGTTTATAGTGTTCATTTTTGAGGGAGAGGCAATGGTTTATGTCTGACTCATTGAAAAGTGCAGGTGTATTTCCATTTTAGTGCCGCCGTTTAAAAGGGCTTGGCTTTTCAGACATGCACAGCACGTGCACACACCAGGCTCAGGGTTTATCAGCCAACAGCTTCTCTGCATATTCCTTGAGTAAGATGCCAAGAATCCCATTTCAAACGAAATGCAGAACACATATATTAGTCATATTAGTCCTAAAGGGGCGTGTGCGAGATGTGAATCACCATCAGATAACACTGCGGTTGGATGTGAAGACATAGCAGAATGGGGGACGATAAGGAATAACTGCCGTGGCAGGTGCAGATTTTTTACACACCAACCCGGCTTTGCAATCGTTCACCCTACAGAATGCACCTTATTTCAGACCATTTGGAGTTGATTGCGGAGTACGCCGATCCACTGTATCACAGTGGGGGCTGTAGAGGAGGAGAGGAGGAAAAACAACAACAATGCTGTCTTACTTTTACATTTCCTTGACATATCTGATGGGTAATAAAGAAGCGAGGAACCAGCCCATATAAGAAATACATAAGGTCACTCTGCCAAGGCCCGGGGATATATATTAGCAGCGTCTGCGGATATTCCTAAATAAATAATGGCGAAACAGCTTATGAGGGCATCTGGCGTCGTATTTGTATTAGCAACAGTGCTCCCGTGGCAATGCATCATGTTAAACGAGATTCATGAGGGCACTAAGTCTTGTTATAACACCGTTTCTCCTTTGTCTCGGCGGCTTTCATAAGGCGGTAATGGTTCGGTAATGACACCGGTAAAGAAAAGCACAATCTCACCAATATATATTCATATTACTTTACGTGTTTGAGTGTTATGTTATATGAATGCAATACATTTGCTTGCCATCAGTGCAGCTTTTTTTGTGCAACCGTTTGAAAATCAGCTTTTCTCCCCCTCACTTTAGTGTACCTCCACGGTGGCTGTGGTACCATAAATCCACCATAGAGGTTCAATAAATCTATCTCACACTACCCTAATGTCAAAATAATCCCTGGCCGCATGGCCTTGCAACATTCACCCACTTATATGTAGGCCTACTTAATGAGTTTGATAATACCTCGCATTTAGAGGCAGCTCTGATTCAGGGAAAACATGGCTAAAAAAGCAACTCTTGTGTTAAATCGGAATAACAATTGAGATTGCACAAAGTGATTATGAGTGTTGCATGCAAATGCAGGATTCCGAAGCGACCAGTGGGACCTACTTGTAGCCAGGTGGGAACCTGTTAGTGTTATATATTTCACCTTTATCCCCAGCTTGCTAGAGTGGCGTTCGAGCAGACACATGCATGGCCGCTAACTAATTGACAGCAGCACCCAGGGAGGGCCGTCAGTGGAGTTGTCTAGCATCAGCATAAAGGACATTAGACCAGGTCCCTTCACAACATAGATGGACTCTAGGGCTGATTATGGTTCCATGCAGACGCTTTGACACAGTCGTGAACCTGTTTTGATACTGTGTCGGATTTAGGTGAGCGGACCAATCACAGACCTTGCTGCATTGCAAATTTCTGGGAGGTTCACTTCAAGCCCTTGCGTTCGACGCAAGGAGGGTTCCCAAGGACGTAACGGGTCCATAAACCCCCTTTTGTGCGTCAACTTGGAACCATAATCAGCCCTTTAGCCATAGACACCATCACCACCACGACACAGGAAGACAACATTTGGACAGTGGACAACGGTGGACAGACAGGCATTGCTGGGCCTACTGCCCACTCTGCTTTTCCCAACTCTATTCTTTTTGTTTATTTGGAGGAAACAGTGTTACAGATGGCGGATACTTGGAGATATGAAACATAATGAAAAATGATGACAAAACAGAGAAGAAAATTCGATGTCTTCTTGATACGGTGGTGTGTCGAGAAAGGTTACCTGGTTTGATCTCTACCTGGTGGCATCCCTGAGCCAAACCTTCTGGATAAAACCATCTGCTGATTGGACTGAATATTGAAAAGCATTGTATTAGTAATAATCCTACAAACCCGAACCCAATCGCTGCTACTATCGTTTAATAGCGCCAACAACACATTGCTGGATTACTTGAATTACTCTTTTTAAGAAAAATAACCAAAAAAGAAACCAAAAACTTAATGATCACATCTATTGTAATTGGATGTTCATGTGCCTGGGCATCAATATTAAAATCAGTCCACCCCCATTTGGAAAGCTTGGATTCGAAATCTGGAACGGTGACAATTTGTCTCAGTGTATTTGCTTTGTCTGGCGCTTGAAAGCAGCAGATAAAGAAGAGAAGGAAATGACAGAAGGGAATCATAACACCCATAAAAGCGAGTCTCGGAAAAAAATCACTTTTTTCTTTTTTTTACCCAATGAGGGGCTTTTCACTTTGTATTTCACAAGCACAAAAGCCCCCAAATGATCGTCCACAGCTGCTGTGATCCCGGCGGTATTGCTGGTGTGGAGTCAAATCAAATAGTTTTATTTACAGAATTATTTCTCTGGGCCAGAATAAAACAACAGACAGCACAAACACATCACGAGGATATTGATGTGTTTGTGTTGCTCTCCGACTTACTATGTTAAAAAAAAACTCCCCCCCCCCCCCCCGCTCCACACAGCTGGTGACCTGGATCACTGCACTGCATAGGAGTGCCCATCGCTCTCATCTCCAGCCACTGGATACAAGCTATCAATCGCTACGCTATCAAACTACGCAGGCTGACCCCGGAGAAGCGAGGATACACCGGGGCCAACCCTCTGCGATGGAATTTAGAACAGGTATCCCTCACCCACCTTGTTTGGTTTTCCCCGGACCCAATGACTGCTGCGTCTGCTGTTTGTCTTGTAAGGCTTTTCTACATGAAACAGTTGAGGGGCTGATAGACTGGAGGAGCGAGACAAACAAGCGGCGCAGAGGAGAAAGTAGCAAAAGGGAATGCGAGATGAAGCTGAGTGTTTGCCGAGTTTACTGTAGCATAGAGAGCAGTAGCCTTTGGGGGACTAGCGGCCCAGCACATCAGAGGACATGATGAAATGGATGCTGGAACAGTGTTCACAGAGCAGATTCCAACCCCCGATACGCTATCTTACATTAGCTCTTTTGCGTCAGGCTATCTTTAAAAAAAAAAAAAAAAACCTCCATTTGAATCAAGATAACGTCATGCTTGTGACTCTTAAGCTCCAAGGGAAAATGCAGGAAAAACAGCGGGAAGTAAACAATTGTCATGCTAGTTTAGCCTCTGAAGCCCGAGGCCTTCGTATCTTTCCTCTTCCTCCGTTCTTCAACACAACAAGCAACAAACACGGTAATGCGATAGGAAACGGAGTTGGCAGCGCCGTTTCCGTGTTTTGAGGCCTGCGGTTTTCCACTAGCATCATTGACATACAACGTGTTGAGCCTGCACAGAGCAGACCCTACTTTTTGCGATTTGTCTTTGGCCGACACGTTCACGCCGGTGACCTTTAGTTGTGATAGCGCATGCATATCGTGCTCTCGGGGGCGTGCACGTCCCTGCTCTTACGGCCTCTCCGTCTCTGTCTTCCGCCCAGGTTCTTCCAATGAATTCCAACCTCCTATCTCGGGAGCCCTACTAAAAATCAATGAGGGGGGGATCGATTTCTCCTACGCGCTCCCCAGGGTAGAGTCAAAAGAGGGGGACAAAGGAGATAAAACCACAGGTGAATCGCTAAAGTAACTCCAGTGCACCACGGGTGACTGATATTATTGAGCGTGTGGGGAGTCACATGCCGCCACCGCTGTGTTTTGAGTGACTTGAAGAATGGTGCTAAATGGCATCCCCCCCCCTCCTCCTTAAGAAACGAGCATTTGAAACATTGAATCCCTGTGGCGTCGGCCCCCAAGCGGAGTATTAGTTGAGTTAGGTTCTATTGAATACGAAAAATAAGAAGAAAAAGAAAAAAAATCATTCCGTGTCAAAAAAGCACCCAAGAGTTATGTTTTTATTTAATGATTTCCATTCATTAAAATATGCTAATGTTAAATTGAATGTTGTATTCGTCAGTCCTAGTTCAAGTTTAGCAAGGTTTCTGGTTTTGTTTTTACCAAATGGGTGATTAGTTTGAAGGAAGCAGGTGTTGGCAGCGCAGGTCCGTTGGCACGGAAACGCGCAACACTCACAATAGGAGACATTTCCTTTCCCCTCCATTCTTATGATAATATTGGGGGTGTGTGTGTGTGTGTGGGGGGGGGGGGGGTTGTCTCAAGGTGTTTTGTTGCACTGGCAACAGCATGGCATATCTGATGAAGAGGACCTTGGTTATGTACTCGTATGGAGAAGCTATAGAAGCTATTGAGGCATCAGTCAACAAACACAATAGTGACTTAAATGTAGTCTACAAACCAATGCAATATGGTTCTCTAGCCTGAAGTGACCATAACACAATTATTTGTTTGGAAAATGACATATTTCTAGTATAGAAAACGACATATTTCTATCCAAGATACTCTACCAACTATCCTGTGTGGGATTAATAAAGCACATTAACATTTGTGTGCTGACCAATTGATATATAGGGCAAGGCACAGCCAGAGTTTTAAACTTGCAGCTGAAAGCTATGGGTTTGATTCCCCAGTGTCCAATAACAAGAGGCCCGACCCCCTAACCTTCTCATTGAAGGGTCCATAAACCCAAAACCCTTGTCATCACTTCACTTATTCATTCTCGGATGACAATGGTTCAGTTTGGGCCTTCTTTGGGCTGTAAACACTTTTCCAGGTTGGTGGTTTTGTATGTGCTGTGCACCTTCCAGTTTGGGCGAGTAGGTTTTGACAACTTTCTCGCACTTGTGGAACCCTATGTGTATTTTTTCTAAAACCCTTGTGACTGTCGAGTCGATCAATCATTTTTTCTCAGGCTTAAATGGCGATTTATTGGTTGCAACCGGTGGTTAATGACATAGGCGATACCCCTTAAAGATATATGGAATTCTCTATTTTGGCCATTTTTGAAAAATTACTTGAAATCCTTATCATAACCCACTTACAGCCACTGAGTTAGAAGTACTGACATGAAAATTAAACAAGTCAATCATCTGTGGAACGGGCAGGGCTCGAAAAAGGCATGGAATGCCCTTACAGAAATAAAAATATCCCAAAAATAGACATATTGTTTGAGTGTGTATGGAGTATGGCTGGTTAAAGCAGCTTCACCAGGTCGAGTCTGATTGGACTCAGGGGCTGGGGGAGGCTGCACACCTGTTGCACATTGAGTAATCAGTGTGCAACAGGTTTAAACCAGTCATCACCACACACACTCCAACAATATACATGTATGTATATTGTTGGAGTGTGTGTGGTGATACAGCCTATGTATTATATATGATATATATATGATATATAGGCTGTAGTATGTGTGTATTATACACATACAGCATATACACGCACACACAAATATATATATATACACATATACACACATATATATGCGCATAAATATACACATATATATATATAAATACATATAGCCTATATACATATATACACATATATATATATATATATATATATATATATATAATATATATATATATATATATACACACACATACATGTTACATACACAAATAACGGGGTTTACTTACCCTTCAATGACTTCACTTGGATAAAAGTTGAATTACTATTTTGTAACAGTGTATACATGTAGTCCCCCAAGACTAGTCTTTTTTCTTATGTGTCCCCACAAGTAGGCCGCCTGCCATGAGATAAAACTTGCATTGCCGGTAGGCCTTAATGAGCCATTATGTTAACCAGGAGATGTAGAGTGTGTGTGTGTGTGTGTGTGTGTGTGTGTGTGTGTGTGTGTGTGTGTGTGTGTGTGTGTGTGTGTGTGTGTGTGTGTGTGTGTGTGTGTGTGTGAGAGAGAGAGAGATGCAGTCAGCAGAACTGTTGGACAGGCGACGGCGGCGATCTCGGGTTCTCCCCTTTGGGTCAGCGCAGAAGACATCATTAGTGCTCCGTGACACCAACTAAGAGGTAAGAAAAAAGAAAGGAAAAAAAAAAACTGTCAGCCTAAAGTGGATTTTCTTTCCCCTTGTAAAGAAAAGCGTGATTTACCATAGCTTATTGAGTGGCCACCGTGGGCATCGTTGACGACAGGGCTGTGAATCCGGTGAGCCTAATGAAAGGGAAACAGAATAGGCCTCCATCGCAGTCTTCAAAAAAAGAAAATGGCGAAAACTGCAAGTGCACTTTGAAATCAGATGAAAGTCATTTATTTGTTTTTATTTGATGGAACCCCTCGGGCCACTTTTAAAGACGCTAATATCGCATCCATTTACAGACAAAAAAAAATGTTATTTTCCACTAATCACACCGTAGCTCTCAGGTGTTAGATGTGCGGTAGGAAGTGATAAGCATGTGCAAATTGATATCAGACGCGGTTGCATCTGTCGTTGAATCATATATTTACGATGGCTTTGCTCTAGGACAATATTGACTCTTCTGACCAGGAGGCCTATGATCTTGCCATTGATTTGGGATTTCTTTGTTTTTAACCTGCTCAAGGCAAGCCTTTTTAAGATTGATTGGATCTTGGAAGGCAAAGGAAATGGCATCGAAATCCATTTGAATGAGACTAAACCGCTGAGTAAACAGGAAGCAGCTGGATTTACATGCGTGTCTTGAATAGCTTTGGCAGACCAGACTTCCCTCAACAATCATACTCTGATGATGAACACAGGAATGCACTCATGACAAAGTGAATAGTAAATTATTTCACTGCTTTGGTTTGCTTTGCATGTTTGCCCGTGCCAAACAAGTCACATTTAAATCCATAAAAAAGAAAAAAAATTGTGGACTAACAGTTACAATGTTTACCTTACCTGAAACAAAAAGGTAGGGCCTGCAGACAAAAACACAGAGCAGAGGGAATCCTGCCCCATTCGAAGGAATTATGCGCCCCCTTGTGGAAACATGAATACTACACACATTTGAAGAAAGAAAAAACACCATTCATCAATGTTTAACATTTTTTTATTCAGATTTTCTCAATTTGTTCTCACATGAGAAAAACAAAATTGTCTTTCCCTTAAAAAAGATGCATTCCTTTAAGATAAAACAAAAAAAACCCAAAAAGGAAAAATCATTAAAAGTGCATACACATTTCAACATAAAAAAAATAAATAACATTGAAGACATAAAATTAAGAGATAAGCACAAAAACGACGATGTAAAAATGCAAAACCAAAAGGCTGATGCAGATGAAAAGACCATAATGTAACAGATGTACAGTATAAATCAGAATCAGGCCCCTAAACACAGACAATGGAATATATGTTGATCTATAAAACACCTTTAAATCAATACTGGGAATGGATTGCTGACCATACAGACAACGAAGCGGTTATAGCATCTTATTAATGCTGCGGTGTATACGCTTCAAGTATGATACTTTTTCCAGTTGACCGAAAAGGACATTCATGTCACTGTTAAAAAAAACAACGAGAAATTCTAGCACCCTTTCTCCAAATGTGCACCACCTGTGTCTTACCCTACAGGGGGCATACAGACGGTAGTTGCTTAAGGCTGCTGAATTGAATCAAAACGCACATCCCTGGCACGGGGGGCCTCATGAACGCCTAATCTTTACCCCAGACGGCACAAGTTAATTGTCCTAAGCGTGGAGTCATTACTCAACATTAACGTCCATGGCTAAGTGCACACCAGTGCTGCTGAGACAACCGTTGTTTCTGTCCGCCGTCTGCACCCTTTTGGGAATCATCCGATTGAATTTATTGCGATTGGAAAATTCGGAAAAAAAAATTGGAACGTGTGTAACCCGAAAAAACCCATCTACAATGACGCCTCACGCGTACAATCAATAACCCCCTTAAAGTTAGTGTTAACGTAACGATAGTGTTGCAGTACTACAGCATGAACTAAACAAAAACAATGTGTTTTTGCACGAGTGACCCCGGAAGCGTATATACACACACAGACATACACTGTAAAAGGAGCAGTCGCACAGACTGAGGGTTTTTTGCAGAGTGCTACTATCGTTCAGATGCTACGTTTCTGAAACTGCCCTGAACGTCTACTGAGAAATGACATGGATGTTCGTCCTTGTCGCGCACATGATACAGCTCAATGTAAGATCTACATTATTTATTTATTTATTTTTTACACACGCATCTGACTAGACCCATTAACAAAATAAGCCCACTTTCAGTACATATAAAGTACACACATACAATGAGAAGATACCTTATAGTCTAACAGTATATTAGGTCCGTAAAATAACAAGGTGGGGTGGGGGGGGGATCGTTATGAACGACAATATGTTACCATCTTAGCAGCAGAGTACAGAATCAATGGGTAGACTCTTTTTGCGTCTTCTTCTGTTCTACATCAGAATACCATCTACCAAGGGCGGGATCGCTACCGACGTCCCTGCTGGTGTGAGCGAGAGAGAGGAAGACTGGGACTCTTTTCTGATAACAGTGGAGCGCATCATTCTAGGTGTGGACAGACTGGCAGCACAACAGAGCACCACCTTACATAACAAACAAAACAGCAATAGTGTTAAAAAAAAAAAAAAAAAACGAAAACGCCCTTTCACGATGAAAAGTGATCCTTGATTATAATATACCAAGAAAGATAGGATGAAGGCGGAACACATTCGGTCCCTTTCGATTCCTGGGGTTAAAATGAGCTGTGCAAACAAAAAGAAAAGCAAACGCTAATGTACCAGCCGTGGTCTGTTTCTGGGCCACAAAGCAGCCGTATCCCGTTGCATAGTTAATGATGAATCAAGCATCAGAGACCCCAAACGCACGCGCACGCGCACGCACACGCACACGCACACAGCTGTGCCTCTACACACAGACCCATACACCCACACACACACATACACACACACACTACAGCATTCCACACCCAGCTTCTGAAAGCCTGTACAAGGAACAAGGATACCAGCATTAGAAGAGAAAGTAAACTGAATGGAGACGAGTAAACAAAAACAACTGGAATTAGGTAGGGGGGGCTGTAAACATATAAAAAGATTGGATCCATTGTCTTGCAATTCTCGTTAGTTTTGTTGAAAATATTAACAAAAACGTTATGCTTTTTTTTGTTTTGTTCTGACGACCATAGATTTGAACATTGCTTAGTATCTCACAGAGGCCTCTTGGCGTGTCAAAGAGAGATTAAGATAAAATAATTTGCAGGCAGAAAATGACCCAAGACCTATTCGCTGGTCATGATGTGGACACGGTTACTGAAGGGCTTCTGGCTCGCTTTGAAACGCTGCTTTTCCTTCTTGGGGCTCCCACATTCGTTCCTGCATATATTCATACAGGCAGATGTGGACTAATGGATCAGCCACGACTTGGAAAGGTATATGTATCTCCATATTTACTGCACAGTACAGAATGAGGTAGAAATGATACAGCGTCACCATCAATAAATTAACTTGATCGTGACATAGGAACATATGAGCGTATATGTAGATTGAAGTTATAGAATGTATCTTTAAACTATCACTGAAGTCTACCTCACCTCCAGAAACAACATGATAGGGTTTTTTTTTACCTACTAGTATTTGCAAAAAGCAACTTGTATAGACTACAGTCTACAACTGAGTAAGAAGCAAATCTAAGACTTAATATTGGATATTTCTCACATGGACAGATCACACACACACACACACACACACACACACACACACACACACACACACAACACACACACCACACACACACACACACACACACACACACACACACACACACACACACACACACACACACACACACACACACACACACACACACACACACACACACACACGTCATACTTAATGACATTTGAGGCCATTTCAGAGGAACTGTCTGGAACTATATATTGTTAATACGTTTAACAATTTAGCAAAAATGAGCAAAAGTAAAAAAAAAGACCAGCTTTCTCCAACCAGACAAAATATCTTTCCAACGGCAGACATCTGTAACACACACCAAAGCAGAAGCAGGGGACTAATGATAGGTTATGCGTCTCAAACACAGGCTCTGCAACGTCCCACTAATGCTGTTGGACGACTACATCTAGCAGGGCTGGAGCGACTGTCCCGCTAGTCTAGCGCCGTGCAGTAGAGAACGTCTTTCAAACTGTATTTTGTCTACTCTGAAACACACACTTTCAGGTTTTCTGTTACTACGCAAACATGGCTTGCACCGAGAATGTTAATGGAAGACAGAGCTTTGCTTATTTTTCCGTTTTGCCAACGCATTGGCCAAACTAGTAAGGAGAAAACCTGGCACTTTGCTACCAGTAATATGCATACCTGTGAATAAGACAACCGTATTGCCCTTAATTATTGCACTTTCAGTCAAGGCTTTGGGGAATCAACGTATGAGTCTTATTAATAAATATTCTATGGAAGACTATAGGCAGAGCTGCAAATGTGCCAACAACGGCGGCATGGATAATCTTAACAGTGGCAAAAGAAAATTGTGTTTAAAGGTGTATATAGAAGTGAGTGATTCTACATAACTTCGACGTTTTAAATATGGCCGCTAAAAGGCAAAATACAATCGAAGTGTTTCAACAATATGAATGAAGTGTTCGACAACTTTTAGCACACCTTTGCTTTTGGCTTAACGAAAAGAAATAACATTATCTACTCGGAATAGGTACCACAGGTGATGATAAAACACGACAATGTACTTTATAGATTGCCAGTTTGGTCACAGTTCTAAACACATCAGAATTTAAGATAAGGAGAGTGTTATGACTTGGAAGCACTGGTCGTTTTTTTTTGTTTTCAGCACCTTGTAGGAGTAAATGATTTCTTAATAGTTTCCCCCGAGATCGAATGATCTTAGAAAGGTACTCATACATCCACTCAAACCGCAATGGCTGGCACACCGCTGAGATCAACTCTAAAATGATGTACAGGGTAAAAAATTAGTATTCAGTTCTTAGGTTCGCGTAATGCACCGTAACAGAAGTGAAAGGAAACTGCTTGTATACAAATAGCTATGATGGAACATTAATTCTCAAGAGAGGAGTAGCTTAATATGGGATCCATCCATGACTGCTTCGAAAGGCGCTTTAACGGTCATTCTTTTCATAGATATATATATAGATGTATAATTTATGATATATTGCCTTCAGAGAGCGAACTTTTGGGTTCAAAAGTTGAAATCCAAAGTAAAGACAGAGCTTGATCATTAAAAAATAACGTTTCATTTAAAGTGTGTCAAAATAACTATATCAATATGTCGTAAATTATTGAGAGAGCGGAAGACACCATTAATAAACAGGTGATCTAGTCAGAAGTGATGTTCCAAAAACTGGCTGAGGATGGACAACCATTGTAAAAAACTATACTTTTGAGAAATGCTAAATCGACCCACGTTTTGAATGCAACCCTTTCATACGTTTGTCTATCTTATCTACAAATCAACTGAGCTCCCATATTTGCGCAGAGACCTTTTTTGATGTTTTGTTTGTACAGCAAAGGACATTTGACTTTGAAAAGATAACAGCGGGCCATGTCAGAGATAATCTTATAATCGTATCGGTCAGGCAAAATGCAACAGTTTTAGTTTTGGCTACACAAGTACTAAAGAGACATCCCACAAGTGCAATGTCCCTTACATGCCACAGTCGCCAATTAAACCACGACAAGGATGTTTTTTTTACCTGCTGCAGGGCATTAAGAATAAAAGGTTAGAAAGCGTATTTTTAGTTTTACTTGATCTGGAGTTTGCATAGATGGATCCAGTAGGAAATTTTGAATTATTCTAGTATTAACTTAGCTTCCTTGTAACTGAACTACAAACAATATGCGTGTCCTCAAAATGGTGGCACGGCGAACATGCATGTCGTCCAAGCCCAAAATGCACATAATGTTCCATTATGTGCAAGCAACATCAAAATAAGCTTAACTAAAAAATGGCCCCTGCCATAAATTCCCAACTTTTTTGATTATTATTTTTACAAAACACTAAAAAGGACAAATTAAATTGACAATCGTCAAATGTGACCCTAAAATATAAGGGGTAATTTCTGGAAATATAGTATTATATATCTATCATTCCTTTGCATCCAATATGGATAATTTTTTTATGGCCGCTGAGACTCAGATCTGAGCCATTTGATGACTGTAATGCCCGCGTACAAAACACTGCATCAAAAAAAGTGATCCTCTCCAAATACAGCCGGTGCTCCCTGCAACATAGGCACAAAGTAAAACCTGCATTCTCCCCAAAAAAAACCGCTACGACTCACAGACTACTTGGGCCTCGTCCGCGCCGGAGACTGCACGCTGGACGTCAGCCTCCTGGAAGACACTCCCTTCTCCACAGGTTTTTTAGCGTTCGACGGAAGCTTCGGGCTCGTTTCCGTAAGGGAGGCCCGGGACTTCCCCACGCTCAACAGGGTCCTCCCGAAAGCGCTGGTGGGCCTGGACGCCTCCTTCCCGCGGGGCTTGGCCTCGCGTTCGCTGGTCTCTCTGGAGGAGTTGCTGCTGTCCAGCCTCTCCCCGCTGCTGGCGGCGCTGCCGCCGTCTTTGGCCGGCTCTGACGGCCGGCTGACGGCCCGCTCCGCCTCCTTCTTGGCCACCAGGTTGCTCTTGCCCAGGTCGGCCGACCGGCGGCTCTCCCTCTGGCGGAGGGCGCTCTTCAGGAAGGACAGGCCCTTGTCCTCCGACTTGCTGCTGCGCCGTAGGTCCCGGGACGACGCGCTGGGCGAGCGCAGGCTGGTGATGGACGAGCTGCTGCTGGAGCTCCGGAACGCCTTGCGCTCCACTTTGACCTCCAGGCCGCCGCTCTTCGCCAGGGCGGAGCGGGCTACGGATCCGCCGCGGGTGGGGTCGGCCAGCGGGCTGGTGTGCACCGAGTCCCGGCTGAAGCTCCGCTCTATCAGTCTTTTCCTGCCGCCCACCGCGCTTCTCTCCAGGCCTGAGAAGGTCCTCTCCAAGCCAGAGAAGGTCTTCTTGGCGGTGGGCGACGGGGACGCCGACGACTGCGGCGTGGAGCAGCCCAGGCACTGCTTACGCTGCGGGGTCCCTTTCTAGAGCCGGCGGCGGGTGGGACGGCTCCTTCTTCTTGGAAGGAGTGCCGCTGGGGGTGAGGGTGACTTTCTTGGCACTGACACTCTTGGTTTCCCTGGTGATGGAGTTGTTGTTGTTGATGACCTTTGAGCCCTTGAGCGGAGTGCCGGAAGACGTCGGGGCCTTTTGGGTCGGAGGGGAACAGAGACGCTTTTTGGAGTTCTTCTCTTGCTCCGCCTTGTTGGAAGACTTGGTGGACGTGGTGCTCTCCGCCCGCGAGCCGAACCCGATAATACTGCTTTTGCGCTTGGGCTCCTTCACCGGGGCCGTCTGGGGCGTGAGGGCGTTCTGGTCTTGAGCCGTGATCTGGTTGTTGTTTTCGGTGGTGTCCCCCTTTGTGCCATTCTTATCCAGGGGGGGCGGAGCCTTGGTGTAGACCATATCCAGGAAGCGGTTGTTGCCCTCCTGGTCGCCGGCGTTGCTCTCCATCACGGCCAGCGGCGCCCGACTGCCAAAGTAGCGTTCGTGCCTGCTGTAGCTGCCGAAACAGGAAGTGGACACCTTGTCGTCGCAGGCCTCCCCGATCCGCTCCAGGGGCGGCGAGCAGCGCGAGTCCAGGGAGAAGCGGGATGGGGAGTTGGACCTCATCTGGAGCTTGGCCGACAGGGACCAGGAGGGCTTCATCCCCACCTCGCCGCCGAAGGCCAGCGGGCTGGTGACGGAGGACCGCGATGACAGGCTCTGACGCTGGATACTCCTCACGAACGGTCGGGTGGAGAACCCCCCTGAGGACGGAAGGAGAAGACAGTGTGAGCCATCGTTTCCCCTCGCACCGTTTATGATGCACTTAAGATAACGTCCCCAATGACGGAGAATGTCGGGAGCCCAGCGTTAGAAGAGCGGCAGAACAGGTTCTTTAGTGAGGGGGAAGTAGTCCTATAAGAGGATAAGCATTGTTTTTTTTTAATTTGGGAATGCCTGATTATTTTATGCTGTCCACTATTCAAGCACTATAATAATTAATCACAATATTTTTACATTTACATAATACTGTAGAACACGATCACAAATCGTGTATGTAATCAAACAAATTGACTTTCAGTGGATTGAAATATCATAATCATGTTCTTGACAATATTTAAATTCTTCAAACATCTACCTGCATAACCTTGGGGGTGTCATAACATTAACGGAATTCTGAATTGAATGAATATTTCATTTTCTTGTTGTGAATTATATTCAAAAGGATAACAAAGGTTGTAGCTGCCTTTTCACGAGTTCAATTCCCCTTCTGAAAATCTTTTGCCTCTCCATTATGCCTCCATTCTAAGGAAAATTGACTTTTATGACAAGGTGGCAAAAAGGCCCAGTCGAAAGTTGATTTTCCAATGTGTAACAACATCGATTTGACACCGAAAGAATCAAGCCCCTTAATATTCCACTGACGCTGCAGGGTTTGACTGCCACAAAACGCCATTCGACTCTGCACTTAAGTACTAAGCCACAAGTGATAACTTTTATACCACAAACCGTGTTAAACCTGCACTGCGTCTCAGGGAACTGTGTGCACTTGCAGGGCAGAATTACCGCCGTAACAAATATGACTTTATAATAACTACACAACCTGCAGAAAGAGGTATGTCAGAAAGTGGAATGTAAAAAAAAAAAAAGAGAGAAAAAAAGAGAAGGAATTCCATTATAAAAATGTCAGCGAGCAGACACAGAGGAGGAATTTAAAAAAGCCTCTCTCACCGTCGTCGTCGCAGCGCTCGGCAGAGAACTCCACAGACTCGGCCAGCGAGGCCATAGAGGTGCGTCTGGAAGAGGCACCGGAGGCCAAGCTTGCGGGCCGGCTGCCTGGCAGCCTGTTAACCCAGTGGTCACACAGAGACGAGCTGGTGGAACCTGTCAATCAAACAGCCCGGTGTTAGAGTTCAGTTCAGCATGGGCGCAATGGGACCAGAATGAGAAAGAAGATTTTCTTATTTCCCCAATTGAAGAATTTTCCCTCCAAGGTCGTCCGTTTAATTATACCGTTAGACTGATGGTGGAAACCCATAAAGTAGGCCATTACCTGGGCTTACAAAGCCCACTAACAGTTTGTGGGCTTTTTGAAAGAGTTGACTGAAATAGATTGATGAAACAGCTCTGCCATCTCACCCCCTAATAAAGCCCAAAAGGTTTTGTTGGACTATAACCCTCTCTCTCTCTCGGCTTCCCGGAAGTGTACCTGCGACGGAGCTGTTGGCCGACCAGGAAGGGATGGTGGTTCTCCGCTGGTAGAACAGGATGTAGGCCGACTGGTGACACACGTCGTCGTCCGCCATTGGCTGGACCTCGCTGTCGTCGAAGCAGTACCACTGGCCGTCGATGGAGTTCTTACAGTGAGCTAGAGAGAGAAAGAAAACGAGTCAGAGTGAGGCAGATATATTATGCAGGGTCATAAATCTGTTTTTAGATTAATAACCTAAAGACTGATGTGAATGGGGCGTTTCCCTTGCTTTCGCTTCATATTTGTTTTTTGACCATTCACATTGCCGGAGGCGAGGATCTGTAAGATTGTAATTGGCTAATAGCGAACACAAATTTGGCAGGCACGAGTGAAACTTTTTTTCCGGGGGGGAAGACGAGCTAAAAACATTCTGTCCGGACACCAACCTTCTTAGAAAAAGTGCCTTAAAGACTTCAAATAAACAATGCGTTGACCAGCCACTGGCCATTAGACTCTGTGACAAAACAGGAAACCATCCAAGGCTCTGTTTGGACTCCCCACTGAAGTTCTGCTATAACAGGGGTCCCCAACCTTTCCAGCATCAAGGACCAGTTTTAGTCTCTAAAAAATTTCAGGGACCGGCGGGGTGCGCCGGGGCCGTGGGGGGGGATTGGGTTATGTTGCGCAGGGGTTGCCAATTTGTTGATATTTTCATATAGTGTTGAACAATGAACAGTGAAGGTAACAAACTCTTAAAAAAGCACATGAACTTGAACAAGTGAAAAATGAACAAATAATATATAATAATATAATAATATATTGAACTAAACTTGGAGTAACATCTATCAAGTGTAAACATGCACAACACAATATGTCAGTAAGGGAACTTAACGCATGTTTGCGAGGCCACAGAATAGGCTACAATTCATTTTAATCAGTGGGAGCCCTGTGCTTGTTTCCCTGCAACAAGAAGGTGCCATCTGGGGGTGATGGAAGACAGTGACACGCGTGTTTGATATGGCCAATCGATTGCGCAATTTTGTTTTAGTTGCAGTCATTGCCGAAACCCCGGCCTCGCATAGGTACGTGTTGGGAAATGGAAGCAATGTATTCAGCGCTTTTACGAATATCTCGGGATATTCCACTTTGGTTTTGATCAAAAAACCCGCCAGAGAGGTTTGCTCCAACACACTTTTGAGACCACCATTATTTGCTATTTCGATCAATTGATCTTCCTCCTGCACCGACAAGTGATTCGGGACATTGACAAATGGGTTGCGGATCCACTCATTCGTTCGCCGTGGATCTTTGGAGGATGGGAAGTAACGTTTGAATTCATTTGAAAGCGCAACAAGGTGATCGCGCACCAGCTGCGAGAGAACGGGCCCTGCCTCAGTCTCTCCCAAAATCCCCACTAATGTTTGGAACATATCGAATACTCCCCTGTCCACTCGGCGTCCCCACAAATCAAGCTTGGCTTTAAATGCAGCAACTTTATCTGCCAGTCGTCAATCTCCCCTGGAGTGTCAGGTTGAGCGGAGCTCATAGTGTGACACTACTGTTGAACTGAACAAGTGAAGTGAGCTTAGGCTGCGCGCGCAGCCGCTGGAGCCAATACGTGTTGAGGACGGGACAGACAGACAGTTATGCCTAAGAAAAGAAGTTAAGACCTTGCCAAAAATGCAAACATGTTATATGCAATCTTAACAACTGCATATAGACGTATGGCACGTAAAAGAGCGACAGAATTGCGAAGTAAATTGAGTTTATTAAGTGTGCATGCATTTTGCATGAATGTTTATCATTTTTTCTTTTTTTATTCATGCCGTAGCCTACTAACCTACGGCCCGGTTAGGAATGTCCCGCGGCCCGTCGGTTGGGGACCGCCGTGCTATAACATCTGAGGACTACTGGATCCCAGATTAAACTTAAAAACCAGCCCGAGTCCATCATCAGTAAACCCATTGTGGTCACCTGTGTAGTGGCCGCCGTGCATGTTGCCGTGGTGATTGCACACGGCGTAGAGGTCGTACAGGTAGTCGTCGGGGTTGCGTCCCAGGCCGTAGGGCCGTCTCCACGGTGACCAGTGGGACGGCAGGCTCCAGCTGCTCTGGCTTCTCTTGACCACATGGGGCGCCATGTCCATGCCCAGCAGTGGGAACCTCACCATGTTCTGCATCTTCACCCTGCGGTCGCCCTCCTGCGAGAGAACAGAGCAGAAACACAACGTCAACACGGAGGATTCAAAAACCATGTCGTTTTAGCAGGTCAAACCATACAGTGAGAAAGAAGTCAACTGGTTGTAACAGTTCAGACTATTTTGTTAAACATTCTGCCTTTCAATGCTGTTCACCATCATCATGGCAGCAGATGAGGTCAATTAGGTTTTATCCTTTGGGGAATGGAAACTGGAATAAGGGCTATAATACACAACCGTGTTTAGAGGAATTCTACACTGAGAATATTTCGGAGCTAGAAGAACAGGCGAGTGCAATGTGATTTTGCGCTGTGTGCAGACGGGCCTGAGCCGACGCCGTACTGTACAGGACCCTGTACTCAGGACACAGTCTGTAATTGATCCAACACGCCGCGGTAAGCTGGCTGGCATCACAGCTATGTGAAGGCGGAATGTATTTTCCCACGGCAACAGTGGCAGAGGAAGCCGCAAAAAAGGGAGACAGCTTTTCGAAGAAGGAGTCACTATTCATCTTGACAGATTGTAGCCATTTTCAAATGCTCCTCTCCCCCGTTTCCTGTTCCAGAGCCCTCTCGGTCCCGGCGTCGGTTCTGCGTTACAGTTTAACAGCTCGGATTGCGCCTGCTTCGTAATCAGGGGGGTGATTTCCATAGACGTGAAAGAAAAATAGTCACACAGCTTTTGCTTTCAATTCAATGCACTCTCCACAGTGTTAAGAGGGTCTAGTCACCAGTGATTCTTTATTCCTTTCTTAAGTGGTGTACTCGTGGTTTTAGTGTGCATTTGTGGCTTAGCAGCAAAGATTTGGGGGAGGATGCATTGTAATTAATACCAACGACTTCTGCCACAAAACATTTGTGTAGTCACCGTTTGGTCCTCCTTTGTTAGTTGAATAAAGAACACGTGGTTGAAATGCTACATCTCCGTAACGTTCATGAACTAACGCTAATATGAATCTTACTTTACATTGTTTTATCTGTCTTTTTTTTTTACATTATGTGTGGACAATTTTGTTCCAGGGACTGGGGACAGTCCCTTACTAAAACTGGTAATAAAGTATGAACTTCTCCAGCTCTCGCACAAAATAAACTAACCTTGTGTTCCGATTACTCTGTCCAGTGTTGCTTTTCAGAAAGTCGTCATGCAACATTATCTTATGTAACTGTTCTGTAACACTCCTTGACTGTCCTCAGCCACAGCCTGGCTCCCTCGCCTTTTAAAAACCCACCCAGCCAGATGACTGACTGCACCGTGAGCGTGCGGTGGCAGTGTGCGTCTGCGTACCTGGCGGAACCTCTTCAGGTGCAGTATGAGCACGTCCGGCAGGGTCCACAGGCTGAGCTTGATGCGGCCTTGCTGCAGCTGCTTGCAGTGGGGGCATCGCCAGGCGTCGTCTGGGGCCAGCTGGGGAGACAGGGCAGCCAGCCGGCCGGCTTCAAGGCCATGCTCTAACCACATTGCTATAAAAATAAAAGGGGAGGGGGGGAGGGAAGGACGTGGGGGGGGCTACATACAGAGGGGCCTTCGCAAGCATCCCGAAAACTATTTCTTCAATAAAACGCTACCAGGCAAACTCCACCACAGAGTGCATTTGGACTTGGCCTCTAAAGTTTGACTTTAATGCGAGGAAATAAGGAATAGACTACGGGGGTGAAACCCACAGCGGGCGGAAAGCTATTTGAGATGTAGGCAGGAAAACAAACATGCTGGGAGAAGGAGAAAGTTGAACCGCTAAGCCTGTTCGACAGCAGGAGTGAAATGTATCGTCCCGCAGTATCACAGTCCCGCCGCGACTACTACCCCGAACCCTGGCCTGCCAGAAGATGTGTGCGTGATTGTGTTTTGTCTCTGCGTTATGCCTCTGCTGGAGAGTACTATGGAGGCCTGTGAGGACACAGTACGTGTGTGTGTGTGTGTGTGTGTGTGTGTGTGTGTGTGTGTGTGTGTGTGTGTGTGTGTGTGTGTGTGTGTGTGTGTGTGTGTGTGTGTGTGTGTGTGTGTGTGTGTGTGTGTGTGTGTGTGTGTGTGCATTAACTTTGCATGCGTGTGCACATGCATACGTGTTTGGATGAGTGTTGGCAAACGGACACACGTGCCCGCGTGGGTGTGGGCGTGTGCGTGTGCCTGACGGCGTTACCTGCTCCTCCTGGGTGTAGAGCTGGAAGCACTGGGCCAGGGTGCAGGCCTGAGGCTGATGGTGCTGCTCTCGGTGCAGGTAGACACTCTCTGCGTCGGGAATGTACTCCTCCCCCGTGTGGCCGAACAGACTGGAGGAGATCACAGTGAAAAAAGGGCCGCGAGTCGTGCCTCGAATCTTGCTTATAAACCAGGCCGTAATGTAGTCTGTTTATCTTCGAAGGGGAAGGTTAAAAGCCTGAGATCTAAAAGGGTTTACTTCTCTGAAATAGAGTAGTGATATACTGGGGTGTGATCAAGGGAGTTGCATTTATGAAGCTGCTGCACACGAGTTAAATATTGGAGCATCTGGAACTCATCCTCATCATAATCATCATCCTCATGTTACAATTACATAACGTGTTTCTCAGTTGCTAAAGTGCCAGGAATACAGTGCCACTCTGTACCCAAGTGTGACTAATACCAGGTTTAGAAAAAGGCTGGTTGAACTTACTAATCCTTGGTTTCTTTGTCCCACTCAACCACAATCTTGACATGCGGGGGACCCCCTTGTCCACAGGACTTGTACGCTCTGCGGAGGTAAAGGGACCTTTGAACACGCTGCCAAATAATCACCACAATTACAAATTAAAAGCCTGTCAACGCCTACCCTATTAACATGACTCAAGAGACTCATTACAGTATCGCTCTAGGAAAAAAAACAATACAACAAGGAAAAGCATCAAATAATCAAACGACACGGATAATTATATGGCATAACAGGGTTAGATTTAGTATGCAAGCAAACAATCAATGCATGTCTGATGCTGGCACCATATGGAGCCTTGGTGAGTGAGGATGCAACCGGTTTTTCCGTGAACACGTCTCTGATATGAGGCAAGGCACCGGTTAGAAACCTACTCAACCCGCTGAGCAGACGGTTTTAAATGAGAGCCTGTCAACCCTCCTGTCAGGGCCTGTCACGCCAGAGTTGAGGGGGGGAAATCAAACAGGGAGGGGGAGCTTGTGAAACTGAGAATAGCAATTCTCTCACATGGTTGTTGGAATGCATGGCAGAGTCGGGGGTGAAGTGAGTGCTGCTGACAGACCTTTCAACGGTGGGATGGCACAGTGGCTGGTCGTCTTGGGGAAGGAGGTAGGTGATTCCGACCACGCCCACCACTCGCAGACTGAACGGCCCCACCTAAGGAGCGACAACAAAAACACAGTAGCTTGAATTGATCCACTGAAATGAAAAGTTGCGTCTTTATGGTTTCTTGGCTGTGCCGTTGCTGTTGTGCAATGGGACATGACACAACACCGCACTATTGCATATCCTCGATGATCCGAATGAAAAGGGGCCAGCCGAAATATTACCCAACTGATAAGTTCATGCCTAAACAAGCTTATCTTTGATTATTTATTCCTTTCAGTGGTAATATTTGTGCGCATTCCTTTTTCCCTGACTCATGAAGAAAACATGGATCTATATATTAGGGCTGTGCAGTGTCGCCAATCACTGTTTATATTCAACCATCAATATTATTTATCTATGTATTTCTAAATGGATATGGTGGCGAACAGGAAAAGTATTTTTTTTCTGTCTAAAAAGAAAATGATGGAAACCCCTTCTTACCTGGATGTACACCCCGGGTCTCAACAGATGACGCATCTTCTCCAGAATCTCCTTCTGCAATGTGTCCCAGGTCACTGTTCGCTCCATGTACAAAACAAATGGGAGTCCAAACCTGGAGCGAGTAGGAAAGACAGGATTCAACATGACGTTACTGCTGCTAACTCACGGTCCTTTGGTCTGAATATCGTGATTGCAAAGAATCTTGAGGAAAATATGACTTTATATGGATGCACTTACTGCACGGTCATGTCTACCTCGGGTACATCATCTATATTTGCAAAAATTGCTATTTAATATTATTACTATATCAATTTTCCCTTTAAGCATTCTTACATTTAGTCATACTCTTAAAACCTATCCACATGGATTTCACACATATAATGATCAGAATGACAAAAACCTGTTCAACATGAACTACGCCACGCAAACCCAAGACGATCAAAGCGTGAGGAGGACTCCTGCAGTACCTTCTTCCTTGGTGCCCGCTACAGGCCCTGTTGCACACCAGGAGGATGACCTTCTCCGGGCCCAGGTTCTTATTGGGCGACGCGCCCAGAGGGGTCATGGCGCCCTGCATGAACGACGGGGTCCTGCCCACCTCCGTGCCGTACTTCAGGTTGTTCTGGTTCAGATTGGCCAGTAGACTCCCTGAGGACCCAAAATGAGGTGAGCCACACCGCAGACCTTTGACATACCCCCTCACATTAAAGGCTGCATTCCAAAACGGTGTCCTCCTCCTTCCTGTTGATCATTCACCGTTCCCCCGAGGAGACGAGCGGTATCGGTTCATGGGAGAGGAGGAGGATAAAGTAGCGTGGGAAATGATAGATGAGACGGCTGGGACACCTTATTCAACGGCATTAATATCCCCGTAGCACTTCCTGTGAAGGAACTCGATCCATACAGCTTCAGCGGCTGTTTAAGGCTTATAGACCTCATGTTTATTATTGTATAGTAGCTTGCTTGTTCTTTAGTACACACTGGGACAGTTTCAATCGGGGAGGAGCACCTGGAGATGTAGGAAACGAGGTCAAGTGAAATTTCGCTATAGAAATACAATTGGATTGTAGCCAAGGACAATCCGGTGTCCTGTACCTCTTTTAGTGCGAATGTTCTCCAGCCTGAAGGTCTCCGGTGTCTCAAAAGCAAAGATGGAGTCGCTCTCTTGAATGATGTCGAGGTCATCGTCGTCGTCGCAGAAGGAGCGGTGAAAGCCGTCATAGTACATTTCCGTCAAGACGAACTGAAGGACAGGAAAAAAAAAACACTTTACAACCTGAATCCTCTAATTTGTAAACAGAGCCTTAGAAAATAACTACTTAGAAAAGACTCCTCTCGGCTATTAGACTGACAAACAAATCAAAACATGTCCCTCCAATCATCTAATCATGTCATCATTCCACTGAGACTTGCATTTGACATATTTGACATATTGAATTCTTTGAACCCAGACCTGCATATTTTCCTTTATCTAATTGGGTGCCTGACTTAAACAAGTATAACTATTCCCTGTCATAATTCCAGACATTCCAGATGCTTGCCACCAGTTAGTTTCAATACATAATCTGCTGGAATTACGTACATCATTCAAACCACAACACACAGCCACAAGGCCCTGAGTAGAGAATCAAATGGCTTCCCAAGCCATCCTTGAATTCCACACGTTTTCTTTCCTTCAATAATAATACGTTTTGCACCATCAAAGTGCTTTACAACGACAACAAACTGAGAATATTCTGAAATTCAGTTTGTTATCTCAGGCTACATTCTCCCCACAATTTAGGCCCACACTATTGGTTAAATTTTTTCATGTGAGGCATATGTGCAAAGCAAAGACACAATATAAAACCATCAGAAAGCCAACTCAAAAATATCTTTATATCAAATATAACTTTCAACAAACTATGGGAATCAAGCATCTAATGACCAATAACAATGTCATAGGGAAACAGGAACTAAAATGGCTGTAGTGATGGCTGTAGTAAATGCCCATTCGATGACGCGATGAACCCAACTGCCCATTCAGCGTAAACTTTTAAACGGTTCTAGCCGCTGATATTCACAAAGCATACAAAAGAGCAACTGTGCCAGGTCCTTTCTGGGTGCTGAGCTCACATTTTAGTGTGTGTGTGTGTGTGTGTGTGTGTGTGTGTGTGTGTGTGTGTGTGTGTGTGTGTGTGTGTGTGTGTGTGTGTGTGTGTGTGTGTGTGTGTGTGTGTGTGTGTGTGTCTAAAACCTGCTACCACTGCAGCAGGTCTTGTTAAAAATATACAGAGGGACAGTAAGGGACACCTGGTCCATGGGGATCTTGGTCTCCCGTGACACCGCGTCCCGGAGCCGGTACACGGTGCTGTCGAGGGGGACGGCCACGCCAATCCGCATGCAGTGGGAGTACTTCCCCTGGTAGACCACCGTCACATACAGAGGTCTGGGGGAGGAAGTGAGGTGAACAGTCGCCGAGATCAGAAGAGAAGCAGCTCTGCGCCATGGCATAGACTAGATTTAGGCCCAATCCCATTTCTACCCCTTACCCCTTCTCCTTACCCCTCCCCCTTGTTTTGAAGGGGCAAGGGGAAGGGGTAGAAATGGGATTGGGCCTTAGTATCTGAAGCTGTTATGCAGTATACCCATGGTTAGTACATACTCACTCAAAGATAATTGGGATAAAGCCTCCACTGAACGACAGACTATAAATTATTATTGTTGTTTTGGGGTCATACCCTTGTACAACCCCTTGGGACTATTGCAAAACACAAAAGTATTGTTCTCACAATGACATTGACCGTTAGATACTACACTGTTACAACCACACACACAAAAAAAAAAAGACTTTTGGGACCCCTCTTTAACCATGCATTCAATTCCTCTGCGTCAAAGCACAAAACCATAATTGCGAGGTTGCTGAACATCGGGCGAGCTAAATTACAGTGTGTGCCGTTCCAAGTACCAACCCCTGTCCATTCACTGGAGTTGAGCCTCCAGGACGATTAAACCAATTGAGTCAACCAACTGCCACTCGTCACCGTATTAAGAGCGTGTTGTGGCCTGCCAGGTGAAACATACCTCGGTGCCCATCAGATCACCCACATACGGCTTAACCGTGCACTCACCTGGTGTGTGGTAGAGGGATGGGTAGGGAGATACAGAGGAATGGGTCGAATGTGTTGCTCTGCTTCTGGCAATGGGGGCAGGTAAGGGAGGACCTGTGGGAGGATACAGCAGATGGAAGAATTAGTGTTGAAAAGGGCTTGCATAGAAAAACTGAGTAAGCCAAATACTGAGAGAGTATTGATGTAGTGTGTGTACCTGTACTGAGCCTGAAAGAGCTCTTGCACAAAGGACCCTGCAGACAGGGGGGGTGAGGGGCCTTCCACGCTTTCGTCGTCTTCTTCAATCGGCGGCTGAGTGGTCAAAAGCAAAAGGGGTTTGGTGTCAGAAAAGCATTAACAAGAGACATAACAATGACAGGAGAACAACTTCCCAGTAGTTGATGAAGTATGGTCAAACTATTACTACATATGGTCCTTTGAATAATGGTGAAGGTTTAAAGGAAATCTATATTTATATAGTTATTAAAATAGTTTTCAAAATGAAATGTATGCCCTCTTCAACCTTCAAAACATATCTTTACAAAGATGTATAAATTATAAATTGATAGGGTTAGCCCTTCATTAAAGATTGTTTTGCTTCTGGGAAATGGACCCCTGGTATCATTGGGCATTTATTCCAGACATTGAAATGACTGGAATTATTTAATGATAATAATCCCATTTACTACATGTAATCAAAATGAGGATATTATATTTAATGGAACAGATTAATCACACTGGCATCTCCAATGGATTTAGTTTGGCCAGGAACCCCTGCAGTAAATTAAGTATGATGTTGCTGACCAGTTAGAGAGCCAAACGGACGCAGCCCTGGCTGAAACATATTATCTGCCTTTACTTTCACACCTTATTATCCGATACCTTCTACGGATATAATCAACTGAGAGCTTAACACTAAACACAAGGCAGGCATTTTGTTGTGAAATACTCCAACATACCTAGCGAAACGGCGAGGAATTTGTGGAGGTCATGTTACATGTACCTGTGAATCGCCCTGCCCTGACAACCGGCTGTGCTCTGTTTAGGGCCCTGCAGCTTTTGTTGGGAGTTTTCTTCCTTTCTTCCATTTGTTTTGTGACATGTGTATGGCCTACATGTTAAGGATAAAGTTAAGCTATGCACTACTGTCTAAAAAAGGTATAGCCAATGTTTTCTGAATCAAGATTCTATTTCACATGTATATCCTAACAAAACGACTATCTAAAAAAGGTAAACAATAAGCTGCAGATCAATGAAACCAAAAGTCACCCAAACCTTTGTCAATCCTTTTTGCATTACACACCTGACGACAAATAATAATACAAAAACAATCACTTTGTGATAACACTAACAGCAGTTTATCATGGACTGTAGGTTTTATTCTATTCGTATAACAAACTGTTTCTACAACTCTTGTGGTAACTAATGGAAGTAACTGGACTCCCAACACAATACAACTTAAGGGTCCCTGGACTTACCCTGATGCCAGGTCCACTGTCAGGGTTGACTGCGTTGAGGTCTTCATGAACTCTGTCCAACAACCACAGCAGAAACTCCTGAGCGTCATGCTGAGAATTCCCTCTGTATTGTAATGCACTTTTGGACACGGCATTCTGTAAATAGAAAGGAATACTGTCATGTCCTTATGTTTGCAGAGTAATACATCTCAATCAACGTTTGCAATTTCTGTACGGAACATTTAGGATGAAATATTGGATTCCCTTCTTTGTGAATGCCATTTTAGATATATCATTATAAAACAAGTGCATATTTTTTAAATGACATGATTGCAAATTTCATGCAAATACATTATCATTGTCAAAAAAAGTTTAAACAATAGTTGAATTGCTTTCATTCATGAAAGACATTTTGACATGCTTACTTTGAATTCCCTGCTGTGCTGAGGAGTGTATTCAAACGTCCACAGGGCCCGAACGAGTCCAGAAAGTTGTTCTGTCACTTCTCCTCTGTTCCCTGGGGCTTTCCTCTGTAAGTGCACTCCGTTTGTCATAGGTCTCTCCTCATTCGACTCATCGTCCTTGTACTGCTCCAAACCCAGATATTCAGCAAACAGTTCGGTGTTGCTCAAGCACTGCAGAACCGCATTCATGAAACAAGTGTTACCATGGTTCTTGAGACCTGACACTCCGGGAACCTTGTCTCCGGATAGGAATAGGTCATCCACATGCACATCTTTACTCCCAGTTTTGAATGAAGTAAAGCCTCCATCATCCTTGTCGTCTTCTGTTGGCACCTCAGACACAAAGTGGGACAGTGTGGAAAGAGTCCTCAGAACTCTGCTCATAAAGCTGCCCACCGAACGCACTGAGCCCCGCCTGAAGAGCTTCTTGCCGAAGCTCGACTTCTTGTCCTTGGTTGCAGTTTTACTAGACATGATTTCTCTTTAGAACGTAAAAAAATACAAAATCACCAATACAGCGTCCAAAAAAATGCTGTATGCGCAAACTGAAGAGCCATTTTCCAGCTTAGTTTCAGGCGTTAACCCCCGAACCATCGACCGCAACTCAGAAGCATTGACTCACTAGATGACCCTCAAGGCATTCGCCCCAACCAGGTGTACACAGCAGGGTGGTTAGCATTAGCTATCCCCAGCCAACTATATATTTATCGATGTGTCCCGTCCAATATAGTTACCTCATTCGTCTTTTCACTTTCAAAGTAACCGGGCTAACTAACACAACAACTTAACCCATCATAGCGCGATGGTTAACAGCACACTACACTAATCAACCTGACGCCTGTCAGCATTTCAGCACTTTGTACGAGTCGCTTGCGCCAATATTGTCTCTTAGGTTAAGGGTAGCTAACGCTGTGGGCTAGCCAGACTAGCTGACAGTGCTTACGCTGCTAGCTAACTGAGCTAATGTTAACAGTACAGCAATAACAACAACACAGGCTAGCAGAGGTAGGGCAAATTTCTCCTCCGGTCGGGTTGAAGTCCCCATGAGAAGCGTATGGATATCCGCCATTGCAAAAGACAAGTATAAACCACAGGCATTCGGCTTCTTGAAGATGGTTCACTTACATTTGTCACATCTTGCAAAAACTAATTATTGCAATGTTGGTATTTCACTGTTATATTTGAACTTCCGGTCTAAGTTCTTTCAAAGCAAAAGTCGTTGTTATGAAATGCAGCGACCATATACAAATGACTACCTTCATCCTTGTTTTTATTCGGATTATTAGGAATGTGTATAAATGGTTTGTCATTGTAAATTACTGAATTGTGCTAATTTTACATTAGCCTAGACTAGAGTTACCTACTTTCACACCATCAACAAATGCATATATAAGAATTAAAGGTTATAGTATATTCCAAATAAAGCATGTTTACATTCTAAAGCAATCAAACCAATCATTCTAAAGCAATCGTTAATACTTCTTAGGAAGTATAAATGTTCAGAACCATTTTTTAAAGACAATGGAATTGGAATTAAACTACCTGTGTCCAAAATGCTTTTGCTTTGGCATAAAATATTTAATGTCATCATTCTAATTGATTGAACATTATGAAACTTGTATATTGGATAAAGGTGAATTATATACGTTAACCCTCAGGTCGAGGGGAAATAATCAATGCAATCAGGATCAGCTACACAGTGCACTAAAATCAGATATTTCTTTATTATATTGTGGGTAAATATGAGTAATATATTGTAGCTACATAATCGTCTCTATCTTGAAATAAAGAAAAAATCAAGTATTCAAGATGCCGAATGTTTGTGGTTGGCATGCCAAGCATCTCAATAGATGTAGGCTAGCCCTCAAAAGTTCCTCTATAAGGTGGAGAAATTGTATCTGATTGAAAAGTTACTTAAAATCAATGAGAAAACATTTGTTACTCAATGTGGAGCCCATTGGGAGGAGAATGCATAATGCATAATGAGATTACACTCACTGTGAGCCTTTTATTAAGGTCAGCCAAGTCAAAAAACATTAAACCGGTTCAGTTTGCCAGTAGGGTCTGCTAAGTGTCTATGTCTAAGTCATATATATTACTCTTAACAAAGCAGCAAGGTGTTATTAGAATAAATATGTTCAAAAGGGGGTTAAGAAAATCGATATACATTTTTGTTTGACTTTTAATGCTCGTCAATTTGATTGGAGAAAACATTCTTCAGCTATTATCTTTAAATAAGAAGATTGAGATGTGATACATCACATAAAACGATGCATAAGGATTATTTTCAAAATCCCAGTTGCCAAATTGTACTATTTCTGTCTATTTGCGCTTAACACTTAGTGACGACAGAGGGCAGCATTCCTTCACGGCTTGTTGCATCGAACGGTAGGCCTATGTAGACAGCTACTGGAAAGTGTCCATGTTCTACAAAATCTTCATGTCAAGTACATTTATTGGAAATGTGTGTTGTTGTTTCTCTTCATTAACATGAAACAGTGTGCTTTCATAATCTCTTTTCATAAAAAATGTAAATTCCAACCCAATAATTAGTTATATTCATAGTAACCTACTTAGGTCTAAAAAGAAAAAAAAAAAAATAATTAAAAAAAAATTCATGTATTAGACTTCGTATATGAACAGTTTATTTAATGAATTCAGATTTCATCAGGGTGAAACATCTTCCTCAGGAATGATTTGAACAGTGGGCTATGAACCTGGGATATTTGGGCTGGGAGTCTATCAACCCTTATTTTCATAAATGTGTATTTTGTTGTCATCACAATAATTTCAAGGAAACAATGTTTTGCTCCCTTTTCTGAGAATATGTATTGCATTTATATTCTGTCTGGTTGGATATCAGGTGGAATAGACTAAGCAACTATGTTATTCTCTCCTAGGTTTGCTAATGAAAAGTGCATCAATGATCTTAAAATCTGAGACTAGCCATAATGTTGTAATTGTTACTATTACGTGATACAGTTGTACTGTATGTACCTACTTCTGTTTTTATGCTTCATTCTGTTCTTATTTTTATGTTTCTTTGAGCTGATTGTTAATATATTTATAATAAGCAGGTAAGTGTACTATTGTAACCTGCTCAAAGGCCAACATATCTCTCATTCTGAATATATAAACAGCGCAATGAAACACAAAAAAGGCGTTTTTTTGCCAATAACATTGGCTATACCTTTTTTTCAATGTGCAACAGAACTACAATGAAAGATGCATTGAAGCATTAAAGCTGTCATTAAAAAAAGATGATACATCAGAACTCTATAACCCATCATTATCTTTTACGATCTCACAACATCACAGAGCTTGTTATGTGATACCGGGAGACACAGATGCTCTGAGTGCTTCAAACCTGCAGAGGAAGTTCTCTGTTAAAGTGTCCATGGTAACGAAGAGGCAGCGGTCACATGAGTCGCATCACTGGACACAGGGAGGCCCTCACTTTGATACTCACTTTGCCTCTTTGTCTCAAAATGAAGTTAACTTTTTATAATTTGGGGAATGTCTCTTCTTCTTGTGACCATAAGTGAAGACAGTAAATCAGCCATTATAGTCTGTGCGACCAATGTGTGTCGGTGTGAGTTCAACAGGTCCTGATTCATTCTCTCATTTGGCTAAGAGAATGTATTTGCTTAGTATTTGCTGCCTTAACCTTTGATATAAAAAATGTTAAGGACACTACTTACCAGCTGTTATCCACTTACACATAGGCTCCATACATTTTTCCATTGGCCTATTTATTTTACCATGACAAAAGAATATAAAGGCATTTATATTTCTGAAAACCTAATATTTACCACAGATAAACAAATATGCAGTGTTACTTGGGCATTATCAAATCCAGGCTCAAAACATGTTTATTCAGTATTTCATAATGACATGAATAGGCCTACAACAAATAAATAACCAAGTAAATACCCTTTTTATAGGTAAAATGTTTGCGGCTATTTATCAAAACAATGTTCTGGTTTGTGAATGGTGAATGATGCGGATCCCACCAAGACATATCAATGGATTAGGCCTACAATGAAAAACAACAAAATATTGTTTTTTCTTTTTTCCCACTCTACGTGTGGAGTAATTTCTCAGCTTAGGAAGGCACCTCTCTCCTTCAAGCACATAATTAACGTTCCCGTGCCTATTTTTAGCCTCTGTGCCCCTGCCGTTGATGTGTGCTGATATGCAAACACAAGAGTGATAAGCCCTGTACAGATCTCTTATCTAGCAAGAGGGAGTGGCAGAGATAGCGAACTAGTCATCCAAAACTGCAAAACGCTGTTTTGGTTAAACAAAACGCTGATGATATAAGTACCTTTCAGGTAATTGAGAAGGGGACTGTGAAACACGGCAGGGTTTGTTCATTACAGAAAGCACATTTAGAAGATCCCGATTGCTGTAGGCCTATTTGTATTGATTATTATTGTTGTAGGCCTATGGTTATTCCAATTACAACGCAGGATATATCTCAGCACAGTGCAAAAAGGGCATGTCAGCTATCAATGGATTAATATCATAAATTCTATAAGAAAACAGTCTCATACAGACAACAAACAATTGTAACCAAGTAGGCCTAGGCCTATTGGTGTTATTCTTAGTCTTATTCCAAGTAGTTTGCTTATCGATAAAGATCATATTCCCTAAACAACATATATGTTAAGTAAGTGTGTTTTTGCGTTAATTTTCAGCTATGAAGAGAGAAGTTCGACTTATTCGTGGCTAAAATCCATCCCCTCCCCTCTCACCTTTTTCCCGCCTAACCCTTACACGATATAGCTTTTGGTTTTTTCACAACTGCTATGACCTGATTACAACGCAGCACGAGCGAACAGGGGTGGCGTAAAGTAGCCAAACTAAGGTGGATCCGGCGCTTCTAGTAGAGCGGTTTCTTTCCGACACCCCTCAGCAACAGCTCGAGGGCAGTCAAAGTGTAGCTGCACTTCCGATGCCCATATTTGGCAAGCCTCAGCGAAGCGTGAGTGCAGGAAAGCATCTTGGAGGAAAATATGAGAGCTCTTCTCTGTCGTGTAGCAAAAGGAAAAGAGCCAAACGTCTTTTTTTTCTCCCAGAAGTTGAAAGTGTATTTGTGTTGACAAACCACAGAAGTCCTATTTGCGTTGATCCGCAGGAACTCCCAGCGCAGGAGAGACACGCAGGAAAATAAACAATTCCACATCGCAAACTGCCAAGAGCCACAGGTGAGCACATTTTTTCTCTATCGATGGAAAATCAATTTAAAATGTCTCAATGTTTATTCAATCACACGATACAGGTTCAGGGAGTAATTGTAATCTTAAACTATGTTTACATCAATCGGCACCTGTTGATGAAATTATTTCAATAGCTATAAACTGGCAGATGACAAAGTTAGCTCAAGTCTGTTTGGCACCGTGTGCCTTTGTTGAAAAAGCTTAAATATTAATTTGCAACTTGTATGTAATAGCCTAAGGATCGGCATTGTACAGTAGAAGCACAGGCAGATCTAAACCATGTCAGATTAGTTGTGTGGTAGAAATAATTGATCTTGAACTGTTCTGATCTAGTTTTGATCCAGCTATCTATCTATCTATCTATCTATCTATTTTTTATCTATCTATCTATCTATCTATCTATCTATCTATCTATCTATCTATCTATCTATCTATCTATCTATCTATCTATCTATCTATCTATCTATCTATCTATCTATCTATCTATCTCTACAATTTATTTATCTATCTAAATATTTATATATCTGTGTCCATCTATTTATCTGTCGATATGTCTGTCTGTCTGTCTGTCTGTCTGTCTGTCTGTCTGTCTGTCTGTCTGTCTGTCTGTCTGTCTGTCTGTCTGTCTGTCTGTCTGTCTGTCTGTCTGTCTGTCTGTCTGTCTGTCTGTCTGTCTGTCTGTCTGTCTGTCTGTCTGTCTGTCTGTCTGTCTGTCTGTATATCTATATATCTGTTTGTCTGCCCATCTTTCTGTCTATCTTTCTCTGTGTCTCTCTGCCTGCCTGTATGTCATCTGTCTGCCTGTCGGCCCTCTTTGTATGCTTATCTCCTTAGGTTATCCTTGTGTTCTTTAAACTATTACTCCTGCCCAGCCCCCTTTCACAACACAATTCAACAGCTTCCAAAAACGTAGTGTACAACGGCAAAGATTTATTGCCTTTTTTCCATGTTTGAGTTACACATTCTTGCGTTCTCTTTGAAGTATATCGACCATTCTGTACACCAAAGAAACGAAAAATTTCGGGAGTCTCTTGGACTATGAATTGCTGCAATTGTAGTCACGGTGGATTAAGCAAATCCAGTGGAGTGTGCGGAAGCCCTTCCCCAGAGGATGGGGGTATGGTGTGGGGGAGCTAGCTCAGACCTACCAGACATCCAGAGAACTGCTATACTGGCTCTGGATACCTCCTCTCGGTCCAAGTCCCCCGGTGGACCTTCTAAACCGGGTGCGTTCTCCCTGTGACCAGGGAGACCACCTCAAAATTATGGATTATAATTGGTGTATATATTGTGTGGGTTTGCGTGTGAGAGAGAGAGAGAGAGAGAGAGAGAGAGAGAGAGAGAGAGAGAGAGAGAGAGAGAGAGAGAGATTGATTGAGATTGACTGCCAACAACCTAACTGGATGGCAGGCGGGGTTTGTCAGACCCCAGGGCGACTCAAAAGACAGTTTAGTGGAACAGATGAGATTCAAATGACAATGATGGGGGAGGAGCAGGGAGGTAGAGGCTACTACTATTAAGGAGCCATGCAAATTGAGCGTTTCCAAGATTAGGACATGTTAGCAACATAGAGAACCAAAAGTCTCTCTCTCTCTCTCTCTCTCTCTCTCTCTCTCTCTCTCTCTCTTCTCTCTCTCTCTTCTCTTCTTTCTCTCTCTTCTCTCATACTCCCGTCTCTCTCTCATTCTCTCTCATGCTCTCTCTCTCTCCTTCTCTCTCTCTCTCTCTACTCTCACTCTCTCTCTCTCTCTCTCTCTCTCTCTCTCTCTCTCTCTCTCTCTCTCTCTCTCTCTGTGTTTGTGTTTGTGTATGTTTGTAGGGACACCCCCCTGTGTGTGTGAATCTCCTTTACCTTGATGTATATTCCCGTATCTGCTTTATGTCCACGTATGAGAGTTTTTCAAGTGTAAAACAAACATGAAGGCCACCTTCAGTGTGTGAAATGTCTCCATGGTGATCAATATTTAAGGGAAAGGGTGGCCGTCTGTGTGTCATCACCGCCAGCTCTCTGAGGTCTTGTCAGGTGTGCCGCCTTCTAGATCATTCTTGCAAAGGCATATATTTATTTTCTGTCAGCTTTCGACACCTAGATAATAGTACTCCATCTCAAAAGGATTGTTAGTGCGCTCCCTTCCCGCCCATTTAGAGGTTGTGTTGTGATGACCTAGTTGTGTCAATAACTAGATAACTATATTGTGACAAAAATTCCATAATAGCCTGTTTTATGTTATGTTTTTGTTAGCCTTTTGCGGCAGTACTCCAGCATAATTGACTCCTTCATAACGTATAAATACTATCTGTCATGCTAAATTATCCACACAGAGTCTTGAAATATTTCACGATTTGATGGGCTGTCTACTTGAATATCCAGTTTTGGACGGTTCCAAAAGTAATCACAATCGAACCAGCATCTAAGTACAATAACTGGGGATATCCTTTTACGATCAGAAGAGCGGTCGGCGTAGCTCAGGAGGTAGAGCAGTTGTCTTGTTGTAACCAAAAAGTTGCTAGTTCAATCCCGAGCTCCTCCTAGCTGAGTGTTGATGGGTCCCTGAGCAAGACACTTAACCCTAACTGCTCCTGACGAGCTGGCTGTCGCCTTGCATGGTTGACTCTGCCGTCGGTGTGTCAATGTGTGTATTAACCGATGTAAGTCGCTTTGGATAAAAGCGTCTGCCAAATGCCTTAATTGTAATTGTAGAAGAGTCAGACCGTTTCTTTCCACTTCTCCAACGCAGAATCCCATTCACAAAGCTCAACATTAAATGTTCTCACTCCGTTGGACACGACCGCTCCAGTACTGTCATCCAAGAAAGGGCTAATGGAGTTGAAAGGTGCATCGATGGAAACCTAATTATGTGTTATCATTGCCAGACCGGTCAAAGTTTCCATTGATTTTACTTATTGATTACTTTCTTAGTGACATCCTGAACCCTGTTAGCTAACTCTTCCATCAAATCATGCCTCGGCCTATTTTTCTGAAGTGGTTACTCCGCAACCACAGCAAGTTCAAGCATTGAGGTCAGTCTTCCAAGCAGGTGACCTCCTACCTGAAGCACGGCAATCTGGATCATAGAATTGCAATACTTCCATTTTGGGTCCAGTTGATCAAATAGTTGAGAGTTTAACAGTTTCGACAAAGATACAAAAAAACACACCTGGATTTTTTTTGTCACGAGCAAAAAGATCGGTGACACAACCTCACAAAGTCGTGAGTCTCCGTATCGAGGTGTTTCGCTTAAAATGGATATTATGACACCCAAGGGCGGTTCTTTATGCAGCCTCAGAAGAACTCTATTTACCTGGGTTTACCAGCTCCCCCGTTTTTTTTTTCCTGTGCAGTTACCATAGAGACGCTCCATCCCTAACAGCAAGACACCCTTGGCTGTAAGGCTCACTAGACTCCGAAGAGACAGACACTGGTGAGCCAGCCCATCGCACCTCAGGCAGAGATGGAGGGAGGGAGAGGAGAAAGCGAAAGGGAGGGAGGTTTATTTGGCCCCATCCAAACTGTTCCCTTGGCAGCCAGCGCCCTAGGAATGGTGGCATGTCGAACCGCTTCTGTCGCTATGGCTTCACGGCCGAGACAGTGAAAGCCGGTCGGGGAGTGTGTGCGGGTGTGTGTGTGTGTGTGTGTGTGTGTGTGTGTGTGTGTGTGTGTGTGTGTGTGTGTGTGTGTGTGTGTGTGTGTGTGTGTGTGTGTGTGTGTGTGTGTGTGTGTTTCTGTGTATATGTGTGTGTGTGTGTATACTTGTCTGTGTGTGTGTGTGTGTGTGTGTGTGTGTGTGTGTGTGTGTTGTGTGTGTGTGTGTGTGTGTGTGTGTGTGTGTGTGTGTGTGTGTGTGTGTGTGTGAATACATGTGCATGCGTGTGTATGTGTGTGGGGGGGGGGGGGGCAGAAGGTGGGAGGGTTCTCTTGTGTAATTGAAATAAACTCACCTTAGAGACAGCTGCTCTGCGATGGCTGTGAACCACCAACGGTGGCTGTGGTGTATGTTTGGAACGAGGGGAGCTGTGTTGACAGTGTTGCCACAAAAATAATGAACAGAAAATAAAAAAAGAGAGGGGAAAACACGGTTGAAATGCCGAAGTCGTGTGGTGAGACAGCTGACTTTTTAGAGGAAGAAAACACAACGTGACAGGCTAGACGTACGGCCCCTCGTTGCGCTTAGTGGGACATCAATATTGATGAATGTTTGATTAATGACACCGTGGAGGGACACTATAAGGGTGTTGACCTTTAGCAAAATAAGAATCTGGAAAAATACCAATCCGCACAAGACTCAAGCTCTACTGTGAGCACAGTATAGCAGAGAACACAACGCTTACGTTTACATGCACAGCTTAATCAGATTAAGGCCGTAGTTCGATTATGCTCCTCAATCGGACAACTGCAATGGTCCGAGTATACATGACAGTGAGAAAATCGATTCATTGGCCGAAGCATTTCTTTCCCCAGTACGATAGGTGGCGCTGTGCCCATTTCAAATAGTGGTAATAGAGCCACCGGTTGACCTTTTTACGTCACTAGCAACAAAAAAACTCAAGCGGCCGCAGCATTCGAGAAAGATGTTTTCTGTAGACAGCTGTCAGTTCACTTCAGGGCTATGTCATTTCTCCGACGCTACATTGTTCCTACCTCTCGGTCGTATGCGGACTCCTCCGGCGGCGGAGCAGCAGAAGGAGTCTGCATACGACCGAGAGGACGGAACAATGGAGCGTCGGAGAAATGGACCCAAAGTGAACTGACAGCTGTCCCGCGTACGACAACAATCCCTTTCTCCTCTATGTCGCATTTCAATATGGACTTCAGAGAGTCAAAGCCAAAGTTCCTTTTCCCCAATTCCTTCTCTACCATGGCTGAGATAACCCTCACTACAAGTATTTACTTGTGGCTGAAGTACCAGAGAGTCAGAGAACCTGACGTAGTCTTTACGATTCATAATATCAGAGAATATCCCCGTCAGTTCGGCCGCGGCGTAATGAATGAATAAAGATTGTAAAAAAATATATTTTGACAGAGGTGCCCGAAGTTACTACTTTACAACCTCGTTGATGACCAACATTTAGAAAGACATGTAGGCCTACTTTTATAATTCAGCTTGGGTGAAATCGAAGTGTTCCACCTTTCCTGCTGTCGGCTCTCAGACCGTAGTCGAGGAGCACAGGAGAGACCTTCCCTCCAGGGCCGATGTTCTCTCGGGGCCGGGGGTAACACCCTTCACTTTGACCACCGATTATTGACAGACTGGGTATTTTTCTCGTAGTTCCACTAACTTAACAACCGCTCACTCTCCTCGTTGTCCACTCATTCGCTGAAGTCACACACACACACACACACACACACACACACACACACACACACACACACACACACACACACACACACACACACACACACACACAACACACACCACTGCCATCACACAGCACACACATACGCTACTCTCGTAACAGAAGCATAGTTTGTACTGAATGCATGTTCATGATGATATTCTTATATTTGCACGATATTATATATTTGCACGACACCGGCTTCCTCTATCGTCTTCGCCACCGTTTTAAACATTGCCGTCTCTGCGACGACGGCGACAACAACATTACTATTGTCTTCTTATACTTCCGGATCCTGGCCCCCGGGAAAAGTCTCGAGTCCCGATACATGCACACTTAATTCGACTAACAATCGAATAACCTAGGTGTCTTAATTTGACTATGAATAACTCGATTCAATTCGATTATAGCTTGACTAAGGTGTATACCTGCATCTTAATAATCCACTCCTAGTTGGACTAACCCAATAATTCGATTTTCTTGAGGGTCATGTAAACGCACTGCTTCTTTACAAGCGGACTGGTGTGAGAAATTTAAGTAGACGGTTGAAAATATCGAACTGGGTTACCGATTGCTTTCATCGTCGCTCACCGTTGAAGCCACACCATCACCCTATCTCCCGAAGAACCACCTCATGCGATTAACAAGGTCCAACAACATTGCACTTAATGATCGATTTAATGAAACGCTGAAGTAGTATCGCGGGGAGGCGGAAATATTTGAAAAAGGCTAGCAGAAGCACTCTCCAAAATCACTCTAGGGTTGCCACTTGATGATGAAAAAAAGTTGAAATCAATAGTGGTGACTGTCTTTAATATATTGAACACACAGTGATGTGAACTCCAACCTGATTGTCAGCCTACACTGACAAACTGACAAAATTGGATCCAGCTCTCATTGTTACAAATTCCTTGTGTTTGTGTGGGTGTATCTATGTAGCCTATGTGCGTGTGTGTTTGTGTGTGTGTGAGTGTGTGTGGTGTTCCGAGAGAGAGAGCGAGAGAGAGACTCTTGAATTGACTTATTGGTTGTGTGTGTGTGTGTGTGTGTGTGTGTGTGTGTGTGTGTGTGTGTGTGTGTGTGTGTGTGTGTGTGTGTGTGTGTGTGTGTGTGTGTGTGTGTGTGTGTGTGTGTGTGTTGTGTTGTGTGTGTATGTGTTCTGTTAGAGGTGTGCGAAGAGAGACCCTTGTATTGACTGTGTGTGTATGTTTGTGTGTGTGTGTGTGTGTGTGTGTGTGTGTGTGTGTGTGTGTGTGTGTGTGTGTGTGTGTGTGTGTGTGTGTGTGTGTGTGTGTGTGTGTGTGTGTGTGTGTGTGTGTGGGAGTATGTGTGATGTGTGTTGTGATTCCAAATAAACAAGGAAGACTGACGCTTTTCAATCCTATAAAGGGAAGGACCACTTTCCCAAGGGTCAGTCTGTAATTGCAATGGTCATGACACATGGCATTTAAAACCAGCAATAAGCACAGACCTGGGCTGGCTCTAGCCAATGAAGACACAAGACAAAGAAAATTGACCAGTTCACCAGAAAATTGCCTCAACTTTTTTTAGCAGTTATTTTTCAATCTTTTGTTTTTGCTTCTATCCCACATTTAGTCTCTTTATTCCAACAGCAGGATCTAACAAAGAAACTAGGACATTTAGTTGTCAACTGGTGAAACGTCTTTCCATATGTGCATGTGTCTGCTTGTGTTTGCACGTGTGTGTGTGTGTGTGTGTGTGTGTGTGTGTGTGTGTGTGTGTGTGTGTGTGTGTGTGTGTGTGTGTGTGCGTGCGTGCGTGCGTGCGTGCGTGCTGTGTGTGTGTGTCTGTGCTGTGCTGTGCGTGCGTGTGTGCGTGCGTGCGTGCGTGCGTGCGTGCGTGCGTGCGTGCGTGCGTGCGTGCGTGCGTGCGTGCGAGTGAGTGAGTGTGTTTCTGAACAATTTCCCCTGTCCATCAAACCACTTTCTTTTGTTCTCTTGTAAAGCCTCCCCTCTTTTTCTGCTTCCACGCTCTGTGTCTCCGTATGTCTCTGTATGTCTCTCTCTGTCTGTCAGTTGGCGACAATGTGGAACTCCTCCAACTCTTTACTCCTGATGCGTGAATGACGAGAGCGTGTCTGTCACATCTTGTATCCCTCAATGGTACAAATAACCAAATACCCCTGTGGATGTACATAGTGAGAGGAAAAACGCGGGGATGATATTTTGAGAGGGCAGCCATCTTTGATTTTTGTTCTTTGTGTCTGTTGTGGTTTTCTCTTTCCTTGGAATTCTCATGGGCTGGTGATGAAACTCAATCGGACTTCTGTACGAGTTATCGATAAGAACTTTGTTTTATTCTTGCCTCAAGTTGTAACAAACATTTTATGAATAACTCTGAACGGAACACGGATTAAGTATTGATTCATGGATCCTTATAAATGGAATCGTTTACTTTTTCTTCTCATATTGAAGACATTGCATAAGTTGTTGGTAACGTGTATTGCCATTTGTTATTATTTATGACAATTGATAGGCCAAATGATGAATCAATTTATTAATCAAATATAATCGTTCATCAACTAGGAAAATAATTGTTCATAATGTGTAAACACACACACACACACACACACAGACCCTGTGAGATCACCATGACAGCCTTGCTGGACCTGAAGAGCAGTGTGCTGAGACAGGTGCAGAGGAGCCAATCACTGAGGAGCAGGAGGGAAACGCCATCAACCCCCAGCAGTCCCCTCACACACTGCCCTGGCCCACTGCCCACCAGGTAGCTCACCCTGCACGCACCCACCATTGTGTATGTGAATGTGGATGATAAACACACACACACACACACACACACACACACACACACACACACACACACACACACACACACACACACACACACACACACACACACACACACACACACACACACACACACACACACACACAAGCGAACAAATGCAGAGAACATGAACAAAAACTGACACACACAAAGCATACCCGACACTAAAGTAAAGTAAAACTGACAGTACAGAGCCAGAGGGACTCCCTCACTTCCTGTAGGGGGAGAAGTTAAAGAGTCTGATGGCAACAGGGATGAAGGAATTCCTGTGGCGCTCCTTCAAACTGCCAAGGGTATGTTGCAGAACACAGTCCTCTGTTCAGACAGCTCTCTGTGGAGCAGGTGGGAGTCAATGTCAAGGATAGAGAGGAGTTTAGACAGCACCCTCCTCTCTGTGACCTCTCCCAGGGGGTCAAGTTCCAATCCCAGAGCAGAACAGGCAACCTCATTGTAATTTTTTTTGGTTTGTTGGTGTCTGCAGCCCTTATGATGCTGAGACGTAAAGTGATTCAGCGCGATATAAGTTAAAATAGTTGACTTGACATACACACATGCACACACATACAGACACACACCTACCCACCCACCCCTGTACAGGTTATGTGAGTTGCCCCTTATAAAATAGATGTGCTAATGATGAACAAGTCCCCCTTTTTCCCCTTCCACATACGTTCTCCCCTTTGTTCACCATAAATTGCAGGAAACTTTTTCAGAGAATTGGGAGACTATAAGTGTTACAGCCCTGCAGGCTGCTCTCAGCTTTTTCTGCGTATGGAAATCTTAGTTTTCGGGGGAAAACCAAAGAATCTGTCTGCAACAGTAAACACATTTGGCTGCAACACTTCTGTCGTTCACTCGTTATGTCATTGTTTTTCGGCTGATAACTTCTTTGAGTTAACTGACATCAACAATCGTGTCCTTTGCTGAATCCGCCATGATTACTCATTACAGAATGGACTACTATTTTTATGATATAAATAATAAATCCACAAAGGCAAAGCTGAATCCATGATGTGACATTTTCTCCGGCCTTGTTTGAAAGCCGATATCAAAGTCTAAAGGGATCTAACGCATGAGCCCGATGTTTCTATAGCAACCATAGGGAGCTTTTTTCGAAACAGTGGACAAAGGCTCGCCGCCGCTATATGCAAGTCGCAGATCTAGACCTGTCACTCAAAGTGAGGTAACCATGGTGATGACGAGCTACGGCAACGGCTTAACAGAGATAAATAGCTGTTTTAAATTGACTGGAATCAAAAAAGTGTAGTTATAGGGTTCAGGGAAGTCATAGAAGGGAATTGTGTATTTAACAGTTTTCCAAGCAACAGAGTGTCTACAAACATGAAGCTAACCTTTAGTTGTCACTCGTTTCATTGTGGTAGGACTGCAATTCGTTTGGAGTCGAAATCACGCCATTGCAATGTCAAAGATTGAGGACAAGGCAACTCTGGCCAAACCAAGTGGGCGGGCATTTGTGCCAATAAACAGTACGAACACACAAGAAAAGTTGTGTGTGTCCATAGTGTGTGTCCATCCACTTTGATCCAGCGCGCTCTATATTCCACGGTTGCCTGTTTAAAATGAAGTGAGCCAGGCTGACTTTAGCCACGGCTAAAATATTCTCAACGCACCCTCACACATGAAAAAAACAGCCAGAAACACTTGCACATATATTGTGACTAATGGCTTTGTTTATCTAGATTCCATGGTTTTCATTAGAAGGGCTGTATAAGAACAATATAGATAACAGCAGCGAACAAAAGCGATAACTTTAATAAATATTTTAGTGCGAAACCAAATGTCACCGGAAATATAAGGATTTCATTAAATCCTGCCATTCATATTTATCTATTCACAATCCTCGACCGAACTCTACGGTGCAATATCAACGTTGTTAATTTGTTTGTTCAAGCATTGTATTCCAAGGCTAGGAGTGGGGGGGGCAAATGTCATGTGCTTATCTACCTTAGCTGTGTTAACTGTGTCTCTCTCCAGACAGGACAGCAGAATGGGTGCCTTTTAATCAAAGTAGATTATTATAAAATAAAAATCCCTTTAAAAGCCCTGTTACCTAGCAACATGAAATGGTAAGGTTATTTTGGTTATGAGACACAGAGAGATGGGGAGAGATGGGGAGAGAGGGAGATGGGGTAGAGAGAGAGGGGGAAGAGAGAGAGAGGGGGGAGTGAGACAAACTGGGTAGAGAAAGAGTGGGGAGAGAGAGGGAGAGAGAAAGAGGAGGGGAGAGAGAGAGAGAGAGAGAGAGAGAGAGAGAGAGAGGAGGAGAGAGAGAGAGGGGGGGAGTGGAGAGGCTGTGGGGGGAGTGAGAGAAGAACTGGGTAGGTGAGAGAGAGAGAGAGAGAGAGAGAGAGGGAGAGAGAGAGAGGAGAGAGGAGAGAGAGAGGAGAGAGAGAGAGAGAGAGAGAGAGAGAGAGAGAGAGAGAGAGAGAAGAGAGAGAGGAGAGAGAAGAGACGAGTGAGGAGAGAGAGAGAGGAGAGATGAGAGAGAGAGAGAGTGAGAGAGAGTGAGGAGGAGAGAGGGTGAGAGAGAGAGTAGGAGAGTAGGAGAGTGAGATAGAGAGAGAGTGTAGAGAGAGAGAGGAATGAGAGAGGAGAGAGGGGAGAGAGGAGAGAGAGAGAGAGAGAGAGAGAGAGAGTGAAGAGAGGAGAGGGGGGAGAGAGAGAGTGGGAGAGAGAGGAGGGAGAGAGAGAG
>OLKM01000069.1:495364-605364 GCA_900291075.1 Melanogrammus aeglefinus
ATAGCTCTATGTCGGCCAGTTGTTAAGAGATAAGGTAAATAATCAGTTTGGCAATCAAAATAGTGTTTCTATGAACGCCTAACCATCACTATTACAGAGTAAATCATTTGTTATCATTTATGTTTTATTCTGTTCTACCGGGTCTGCTGTGCTGAACATGGATGCCTTTTGTTATCTTTGCCTAATTGTTATTTGCACAAAGCGGACTGTTTGCAAAACAATCTCATTGTGAGCTGTATTATGCAGCACTTTTTTAATGAGTGTCTGGATTAGCTCAAACGTGTCCGGGTATTCAGCATTCATATTGATGGGGAGGGTTGAACATACGATAACATTTGAGTTTGAGCCAACAATGTTTTTCGAGCATTTGCGTCCATACAGTTGTTCATACAACGCGATGCAAGACCAAAAAAACGACGCAAGATAATGGAACTGCAATGTTATACAGCGTAATATAATGAAAGACACTATCACAAAGACATTATCGGTAAATGTAATGCAAATAAGGGGACTGATCCCAGTCAGGAATAATGGGCTTCACAGCAGCAAAAGGGCAAAACAATAAAATGGATTTTTAAAAGAATAATCCAAAATATGCAAAGAACCTCCATTTTTTTTTTAAAAAAAATACATTCATTCACACAATATGAGAAGTACAAATTAAATGTAAAACTATAGGAGGGTAAAACACTGACAATGCAATACAAAACATGCGACACATTACACACTCTATATCTCACTGTTTGTGATAAACCCACACTGTGTCTTACCTTGTAATATCTCTTTGCCTGTGTGCCGGGGATCACTTCAAGGTCTTTGAAATTGGTGAGGAGGAGCACGACATCATTCTCCAGAAGGTGCACGAGTCCAAGGTGAGCAACTGCGGGGCTACCTTCTCTTTTATAGCTTTAGCAAACATTTCCTAGAACATCGCTCAAACATGAGGTGGCAGCGGACTCAGGTTAACATTGTGGACTGGTTGGCTTCACATTCCTATGTTTTAGAGTTTTATTGTATCCACAATAAACGTAGGTTCATATAGACGTCAGGAGAATATGGTGATGGTGATGTCAGATTTAAATATGCAAGGAGGCCAGTGGGTGGAGACCAGTGCCCCAATTGTCATCGTGGGAGTGCATGATTATTATTATCAAGATTTTACGATGATAACTATTATTGTGAGTACTATTATTATGAATAATATTATATTACCAGTTCTCAGAACAACCTTTCATACATTTGTATTGTTTCCTGCTGCTTTTATTTTTAACAAACTTGAAGTGTAGGCCTACCCCCTGTTTCTGGAGAAACAGGGGATTATTTTTTTTGATAATCAGAATTCGAGGAAGGAGGTTGGACGTGTTATCCCCATGGTTACGACCCACAGCAAATTTCGTGATGCTTATTTTCTGCGAGCACCATCGTTGTGTATGAGTGTTATAATGAGCAATGTTGTGTGTGTCAGCGAGCTTAACCCTCTCTCCCCATCAACATCAACCGATGCACAGAGGGAGTTCCACACACACACACACACACACACACACACACACACACACACACACACACACACACACACACACACACACACACACACACACACAGCTTCTGTCGTGTCCCTTTGTTCTTTCGCAACATCAAAGTTCCAAGGCATCATTTTCCCTTCATGTTGTAATTAATGCGACTTTAGTTTGTAGTCGGCGAAGACTAGCAAAAGATCGGCTTTTAAACAATTCCTCTAAATGACGGCCTTATGACAAAAAGTGACAAAATGGCAAAGATTACTATGTTGAAGACCAATAAGACATATTGCCGTGTTAAAAACTATTTGGGTTCACTGCTCCTTTAAGTGGTGGGACGCTCAAACAATGTGTTAACGTAGCATAACAGGTACTTGCTCAACAGTGGTCGTTACAAAGAACAAGCCGGTTGTTAAACTCTGCATTGTGTACATTTGCTTCACAGCGAGCTTCTTTCTCTCTGAGGGTGTCTGTCATTAAAGCCAAGAATCTCATGGCCAAAGATGCAAATGGTAAGTCCTTCTCTTTTATTCAGTACATTATCTTAAGTTTCCGACCCGTGTCCCTCGCAGCAGACTCGTAATTAGTGTTATGAGCAACAGCTGTGTTTGTCCTACGATGGAATAACCAACAATCACCCGCCAAGGCTTGGGAATCAGCCTTTAAAGAGCGAAACACAAGAACATTAGAACACAACGTATAACCAAACATTTGACCTTTCAATGGTCCAATTATGAGTCCCATTTTGAGTTCAATTAGGTTAACAGGACTACACCAGGAAATAAATGATTAATTCACTTGATTGGGCAGGGGAGCCGACCCTTATTACCTTTTCTGTTTCATGACGGCCCCTATGGCACGCTCAGGCTACAGCGACCCCTATTGCATGCTGGGACTTCTGCTGGGCCAGAACCCCAGAGAGCCCGAGGAGAAGAAGGAGAGGAAGTTCAGCTTCAGGAAGAGGAAGGAGAAGCTGGAGACGCGAGCCAGCACCAAGGAGGTGCTGGCGGCCACGTGCATCCAGGTGACCGAGGTCAAACCCGAGACCCTCAACCCGGTCTGGGACGCACACTTCGTCTTGTGAGTACCCTAACGCGCCTCCGCCGCTTTCTGGTGGTGACCGTAAGCAGGGGCTGAAGCAGTTTAGCCCCTCTGGGGTGGGTCATAAGCAGTTTGTTTGTTAGTGAGGAAATGATTCATGGTCGTCATGAACGTTATACTGTGACGGCCTAGTTTCTCGTCTGTGATTGATTGTAGTCCGTCTTCTCTTATATAGTCAAGCACTGAATTCAGGTTTTTCGTGTTTGTATTACCCAGCAAAAGTGGCTTGAGATGTTCTTAACCTCCTGCCTTTTCCCTCTTGCGGTTAACAGTGACATCGATGACGTCCACAATGATCTGCTGCATCTCGATATATGGTCAGTGGTCATTATGAATAAACAACACATCCCTCGTCCTGACGCAAGACTAGGTTTCCACTCTGGTTGGCTTGCTCTCCCGGTGGACAACTCTGGGCTTTATTCACGATGGAGTGGGCAGACACTCACCTGCTGATTCCTCCTTAATCCCTGACTCGCTGTCACTTCTCCCGTTCATTGAGACACCAGTGTATTGTTTAAAGCTCATCTTCCACAGAGCCGCCTCCTCGGTAAAGCCTTCTGCCGGGACCTGCGGTAACCCCTGTTGTTCGGTGGCATGACTGGAATTAGAACTGATGTTGCTCATAAGGAGCAATGTAAGGCTTATTTCTTTCCCCCCCCCTAGCTATTGCAGACTAAATCTCTATCTGGCTTAGGCTGGGATAACATCTCACAACCCTTTATCGAACACGGTTGTTATTTCAAAACTGGGAAACGAAATGTGTGGATTCAACGAGAATTTCTTTTCATTGGACAATCTTGAGGGGGGGGGGAGGAAAGTAAGGTTCGGACAATAACGAAACAGCACAATAAATCACACAGCTGTGAACTGAAGATAATGTGTCATAATTGATCTTGTGGTTCGTTCTTTCTAAAGGGACCACGACGATGACGTCTCCGTGGCTGAGGCCTGCAAAAAGCTCAACGAAGTCAGCGGCCTCCGGGGGATGGGCAGGTAGAACCAAAACGCCATTTGGTTTATGTTTTCCGTTCTACCATTGAGCATAGGCCTATATGTTTTTTCTTAAAGGTTACATGTAGCTTTTTAATACCTTCCCTCTGTCCTTCAAAGTATTCTCGCTCTTTCCAGCAGTGAGGATTAATTAGGATTAATTAGTGGCTTGTTCAAAAAGAATATATTTACGATCACATGGCCCCACCTATGGTGTGACGGAAATTTCATTCCGACTTTGCTCCGTTAAGTCCCTTGATAATCCACATTACCTGAGTTCAAAAATGGAGGCCAAAATACTCTGCCACTGGAGACTGGGTTTCTTATCCCATAGAAATCACTGAAAGAAATGGAACAGCCCACACAACCTTGATCCTCACAATGTGTGTGTGTGTGTGTGTGTGTGTGTGTGTGGATGAAGTGGTATAGTCCACACAATTGTCTCACAATGTGTGTGTGTGTGTGTGTGTGTGTTGGGGGGGGATACAGTTTTCTTTTTTTCAAGGATTTTAACAAGGATCTAAGACCAGAAGTAGCCCAGCAGGATATGCTTATATACGTCTTCAGATTGATTACAGATTGTGGTTTCTAACCCAGATATGAAGTAGCAGTTAAGGTCCCCAGCTCAGGCACTGCACGTTCCCATAGTAACATGACATTTGATCTTCTCCTTAGTCTCCTTTCAACTCTCACACCCTTGATATCCCCACCCAGACTTCCTGACATTAGTTATCAGAATGTGGCCACATTCTCTATATATAGAATGGAATATTCAATGTATGAATAACCCTAACATAATGCAAATGTTCTTAATAAAAAAGAAATATAGCCATATAGCAATCTACATTTTTCCTTGTACGTACCCAGCGTCCGATCGGTTGGTATATAGTAACAAACGTAAAAAATCGAATGATAAAGCCACACTGTTGGTTGTCCATACGGTGACGCCATAACCCCTTCCACGCACCCGGATGTCCTTATTTTTCCTATTTCTTCGTGTAATCAGGTATTTCAAACAAATCGCCAAATCGGTGCGCGCCAACGGATCGGCGTCGTCGGGCTCCGAGGAGAACGCAGACGACTTCCTGGGGTGCATCAACATGCCCCTGAACGTGAGTCCCCAACGCCACGGCAACGGCTCCAAGCACTGAAGCATCGAGCGACAAAGATCACCTGAAGTTGTTGTTGCTGTTGTTGTTGTTGTTGTTTTTCCTTCACAGGAATTACCCGTGAGCGGCTTTGACAAGTGGTTCAAGCTCGAGCCCCGATCGAGTGCGTCTAAGGTTCAAGGAGAGTGCCACCTCATCATGAAGCTCTTCACCAATCAGGTGTGCACATACCGCCGGGTATAGATCTGCTGTATGGACTTACATGCGGACAGACATGTTAGACATTTCATGTCAAAAGAAGATGGAGGTAGGAGGTGAATTGCACGCTAAATATCTGCGGAAAAACAATTTTTTCCCAGAGGGACACAACCTTGACAAAGAGGGAGACCAATGTGGCCATTCACAAGAAGTTACTAACCCAGATTCTGGAGTATGAGCATGCCAATGTAAAGGTAAGTAACAACGACAACATCCACCACCACAACAACAGCATCGTGTCCTCGGTTTGGTCTCTGGTGATGGTGTCTGGGTTATTAGCCGAGGTTTAATTAGCCTCCAGCTGCTGGAGGTACGATTGGCGGGTCATTAAGAGAAAGCAGAGAGCAAATTTATAATTTAAGCAACTAGCGAAATGCCTCTGTGTTCCCTCCCTCCGTTACTCCACCATCAAGAAGGGTCGCGATCCACCCACCTGTGGTGGAGCTATGAGGCCAAGGCGTTTGAACGCTAATGTGATTGACAAGCAGGATGTATTCGATTGGACCAATCAGGAAAAGGGATGCCGATGGAACAGAAACGGTCCGGGAGCAGTCAAAAAATATAAATTGGCTCATTGACACAGAGCAAGTCACCCAGAACAGAAATCCTCACAGAGCCTTTCACTCGCTAATAGCTGGCGAATCTCTGTGACATTGCTCACTGAAAAAAACAACTCATATTACAGCCCTTAAATCCTACCTAGGACACATGCAGTCTCTTACAGCGCGAGTACACCTCATTACCAGTACACCCATTGCGTCGTGATGAGCCTCATTATGTGCCGTGGTCTTTCAGAGAGAGCCCTATAACTGGAACGGACTGGTGAGCCCCCCCGCCTGGACCCTGCTCACACACCACGCTGTGCAGACAGACCTCTCCCCTCTGCAGCAGGCCATTATGTAAGCCTTAGCATAGCACACATCCGCCCGGTAGCGCACACACACACACACACACACACACACACACACACACACACACACACACACACACACACACACACACACACACACACACACACACACACACACACACACACACACACACACACACACACACACACACACAGAGAGCCGCAGCGGGTTTATTGGGTGGATGAAATTACACTATCCCACTCTGCTGTGAAATACACTACTTGAAATGCTACAAACATACCACACGCACGTTGGTAGTTACTGTAGTTTTTTACAGCTGAAGAGGCCACACAGTAGACCACATAAGACACACACACACACACACACACACACACACACACACACACACACACACACACACACACACACACACACACACACACACACACACACACACAGACTAATCCAGTAAAAGCTGTAGAGACACATACCTATAGTACAGAGGCACCATACTACACCTGGATATACACCTACACACACACACACACACACACACACACACACACACACACACACACACACACACACACACACACACACACACACACACACACACGTCACACCTACAAACACACAACCACACACATACACACACAACCACACGCTCAGAGGGTGGGGAGCAAGTCGCTGTGCAGTAAGACGTTTTGTGTCTGGTCCCCGCCAGCCGCTGGCAGTGCTACAGCAGCCACCACCGCAGCCAGAGGCTCTGCTACTCCCTGCTGCTGCGCCTCCTGCGGGCCATCGACGCCGACTGGGACCCCCCCGCTGTGCGAGGGGACCTGGTGAGTTCACACATGCGCGCGCGCACACCCACCCACCCACCCACCCACCCACCCACCCACCCACCACCCACCCACACACACCACACACACACACACACACACACACCACACACCCCACCACGCCAGCAGGTTACCGCCAGCGAATCGCCCACCTCTCATCCTCATCTTATTATCTCCTCCCCCTCCTCATCATCTTCCTCCCACTATTCATGTCCCTCCTCCCGACCCTTCTCCTCCTCTTCCTCCTCTTTCTTCCTCAACCTCCTCCCCCCCCTCCTCATCATCTTCCTCCCACTATTCATGCCTCTCCTTCCGACCCTTCTCCTTCTCTTCCTTGCCTTCTTCTCCCTCCTCCACCTCCTCCTGCTCCTTATACTCGCCGTTCTCTTCCTCTTCCTCTTCATCCTCCTCCACCTCCTCCCGCTCCTCCTAATTCCCGCCGTCTCTTCCTCTACTTCCAACTCCTCCTGCTCCTCCCCTTTCTCTTCCTCCTCCTCACCATCGTCCTCCTCTTCTCCATTTTCCCCTCCTCCTAATCCTCTTCCTGCTCCTCCTCATCCTCCTCCTCCTGCTCCTCCTCATCCTCCTCCTCCTGCTCCTCCTCATTCTCCTCCTCTTCCTGGTCCTCCTTTTCCTGCTCCTCCTCCTCCTCCTCCTCTTCCTGGTCCTCCTTTTCCTGCTCCTCCTCATCCTCCTCCTCTTCCTGCACTTCCACCTGCTCACCATCGTTCTCCTCTTCTCCATCCTCCTCCTCCTCCTCCTCCTCCTCTGCTCCTCCCCCTACACTTCCTCCTGCTCACCATCGTTCTCCTCCTCTTCTACATTTTCCCCCTCCTCCCCTCTTCCTGCTCCTCCTCCTCCTCTTCCTGCTCCTCCTCCTGCTCCTCCTCCTCTTCCTCCTCCTCCTCCTCTTCCTGCTCCTCCTCCTTCTCCTCCTCCTCTTCCTGCTCCTCCTCTTCCTGCTCCTCCTCTTCCTGCTCCTCCTCCTCTTCCTCCTCCTCTTCCTCCTCCTCCTCCTCCTCCTCTTCCTGCTCCTCCTCCTCCTCCTTCTCCTGCTCCTCCCCCTGCTCACCATCGTTCTCCTCCTCTTCTACATGTTCCTCCTCCCCCTCCTCCTCCACCTGCTCCTCCTCCTGCAGGAGCGTCAGCTGTCAGACAGCTTCAGGCTGTACACGGAGCACTGTCTGTGTCTGATGAAGAACATGCGGCAGGTGTTCCCCTGCACCAGCCCGGCGGCCATCACACGCTTCGAGCTCATGCTCAGGTAAAACTTAAACGGGAAGAAAAGTGGTCCCTAGTGGGTTTAAGGCAAGGGTTGGCAATTTAGAGAAACAAGACAGGGAAAGCTTCATTTTAAAAGGTGTCAACCCCGAAAAAAGAACCCACCTCACTTCAGGCCTCCCTACGTAGCTAAAAATACACCAGATACACCAGACTCGCTCGCTAACTTTAGCAATAAGTCTGTGAAGCCTTGGTGAAGACTCTGATCATGTGCTAAGTGTTGATGGGCTGGAACACGGTAGGTAGGTAAACCATTCAATCATTTTATTGATCTTTTCCAAATTAGATTATTGGACGGGCTTATTACAGGCCTGTGACAGCAACCGATAATAGATTTACTTCATCAATTTCATTGATTTATTGTGTCTCTCAGGAATTCCCAAAAATATGAAATGAAAGGTTCTTAAATAATTGCCTACTTTAAGAAACCGATCTAAGAACGAAAAGGATTTTATTTTTGATAGCTGACACTAAAGAAGTACTTTGCAGACCAACTCGTTTTTTATATACTATATCTCACAGGCAGTTTTGGTTTTCCCCCCTGAAAGACCCATTACTTAAGACCAGTGGAGCCGGGTAAATGAGGGAGGTTCAAAGGCCACGAAACAGGCCAACCGTGCATTTCTGACTCATCAAACACAATGTCCAACACAGTTTTCTTGCAGAGGTTTAGATCTGGGTTCAAAACCCAGTGTCTGCAGACTACTTTTAGACATCTTTGAGCAAGTTAGGCTCTCCCCCTTGGCTTCATCTTATTTGAGCTATTATAGAAGTAGAAAACAATCCAGTCGCTCTGGATGATAGCTAGATGTAAAATCTTCAATAGAATGGTATTCATGAAAACATGATTGTTGTTGAAAAAGTAAACCTAGCTTTCACCACAGTAGACTTGGTGTCATCACACATGGCGGTTATTTCATGCCAGAAATACACTCAACCTTTCCCTTGCATAGAAACTTGGACTACACACAGTGAGTCTATCCGACTCTATGGAGGAGTCAATTGGAAAGTGTATACCACAAGCTACAGGGAAGCTCCAATTGCTCACTGTGTGAGTGCCAAAGAAATCCAAAGACATTATTTAGGGAATGTTTAGAATGAGGTTCGCGTTTGCCGCATGAAAGACACTTCAGTTCAAAGTCCCGTTGCACACATGCACGTACAAGAAACTACGGGTGACAAATAAAGAAATGTATTCTCCCGCCACTGAAAAATAAAATACATTTTCTTTGTGTGTGTGTGTGTGTGTGTGTGTGTGTGTGTGTGTGTGTGTGTGTGTGTGTGTGTGTGTGTGTGTGTGTGTGTGTGTGTGTGTGTGTGTGTGCCTATATTTTGTGTGTGTATGTGTGTCCATACGTATGTGTGTGAGCATGCATGCTTGCCTGTGTGTGTGTGTGTGTGTGTGTGTGTGTGTGTGTGTCTGTGTGTTGTGTTGTGTTGATGTGTGTGTGTGTGTGTGTGTGTGTGTGTGTGGTGTGTGTGTGTGTGTGTGTGTGTGTGTGTGTGTGTGTGTGTGTGTGTGTGTGTGTGTGTGTGTTTAGGGGTGTTGGCTACATGCAGAGCATGCAGGCATTTAAGACTGTATGCCCGCTTCGAAATGAACTGCACATGGACATCACCACCGTTATTAAGGTAAAGTCAACGAGACATATTGAAGTGGGCTTATCTACATTTACTTACAAATTTTCCCGTCCATTTTTTTGAACAGAAAGGAACAGCGGAGTGGTACGAAAATATTATCTCACAATACAAACCAGAAGAAGGGGTGAGTTTATTATATAAAAAGAAGGACGCTTAACGCTGTTATTTTGTCTGCTAAAAACCTGAACCCTGAACAAGTCTTAACAGCCTGAAAATGACTACACATTTATACACTCTCATAGTCCCACACACTCCTTCCTTCTACTACGTTAGCCATTGGATCATTGTGCTAACGTGTTCTGTGTCTGTTCTGCATGTGTGTGTGTGTGTCCCCCAGTCTCTGGAGGAGCAGCTCAAGAGACTGGTCCATGTGTTGGATGCAGTGTGTGCGGACGCGCAGAAGGCTCACCACACCTACAACAAGCTCTTCCACAGGTCAATCCGTTAGCCAATCAATGTCCACCGTATTGCAGCTCGATCGATCCTAACCGCATGCAAATGGACCGGTTGACATTTAAAAAAAAAGTGTTGTCTTTGTTTGTTTTTGTTTCCCACCCGACGCTTGGACTCACACAGTGCCGTGAAGGTGGACTTCTTCAGCGTTTCGTACCGGCAGTTGGAGAAACTGGTAGGGGTGTTAGAAACAACAGCAACCGTTCAGTCGTTCAGAAATAACAAACTCTGGAGCGTTGCTTTTGTTGTTGTTTTTTTTTTTGCTAATCAAATCAAATATTCATCCGACTCTGTGAGACTCCCTGCGTTTGTGTCTGTGAGGGTATGCATGGCTAGAGAGAGAGAGAGATTTATATATATATATATATATATATATATATATATATATATATATATATATATATATATATATATATTATATATATATATATATATATACAGTATACTCTAAATAAGTGCTCCTTCAAGAACAAATTAAACCTTCACTTTCCCATTCATTTACAGCAGACACTTTTATCTCAAGCGTTTGATAAGTGAGGCTTAGAACAATCAAAAGCACAGAGTTTGGGAACACAGCTGGTAACAGCAGCGCTAGGAATCAGAACAAACGTGTCATTAACGCCATCGGATTGGATAATAGTATTAGTTCCATACGTACCTATTTATAGCTCTGGATTCCAAAATGCATTGAGTTGTTCTATTTCAACGCACTCCTCCACTGTTCACATTATGAGAGGATAAAATCCTAAAAAAATGCATTATTTTCTCCCCTTACGTTCCTCAATGCACAACACACTTGTAACCTCATATTTTACAAACAATTTTGTAGCACGGCTCTCCTTTGACCTTAATCTTCTAGGACTGCTCGTGGCTCATGTGCCGAGATAAGAATGAACCCATCAGCGACATAAAACATAACCCTCTGAATCCGACTTGGCATCCGAATCCCCCCTGCAGGTCGCGGATGACGTGAACATCGCCATGGAGCGGGTGTGTGGCACCCTGGAGCAGGAGAACTCCAAGCTGACTCAGAGCATGGGGGAGACCATCTTTGAGCTCTTCATCTCCCTCAAGATACTCAAGGGTTACCGGGAGTTCCTGCCTCTCAAGTGAGCCCTGCGTCAGCTCGCCGCTCTGTTTCCTAAACGTCCGCTGCTGAGAGGGAGTAACGCCGGAAAGTCGTGATGCTCGTTGGCTGTCGGCGCTTGTCACTCACAGAAATGCAGTGGAGCCCTTGGGCTCCACACAGGTTTATTATTACATTTTTGTGTAATATTTGATTCAGTCCACCGGGATATGGTTTTTATTTTTGTACGCCATTGGGTTATTGTCGTACGGGGAAGGTAGCGCTATCATCAAACTGATAACAAAACGGGAAAAACTGCTTTTTTGTTTCAAACAGGGATGCTAAAATGCTAGCCCTGACCGGCTTCCATAACTGGTTCAAGTCCTCCATCCACAAGTGGCTGCAGATCGTCCATGAGCGGTCAAGCGATAGGATCCGTCGTGCAGTGGACATGGATAAGGTAGGAGATGTCTCTGTCTGTCTCTGTGTAGCTACACACAGAACAGTGGAGTAGGTATGGGATGTCCCTGTGTGTCTCTATGTGTCTGTAGATACAGAGCAGTGGACAAGGTAGGAGATGTCTCTGTGTGTCTCTGTGTCGCTATACACACAGAGTAGTGGATAAGGTAGGAGATGTCTCTGTGTGTCTCTGTGTAGATATATACACAGAGTAGTGGATAGCTATTCAACCTCCTTAACAAGTGGGCCGAAAAGGAAAACCACTAGGGGTTCATGGGCCACACAGAGTAACACTACATGAATGAATCGCTACAAATAAATCATACTTAAAGTAGTGTTAACTTAATATATATAGTACTACTACATGGAATAAACTTGTCAGACGCATTCCTTCCTTCTTCACTTTTAATCGTATCATTATAAAAGATTTTGTTCTCACGTATTTTGGACACGTATTAAGAATTCAACAATGTTGTTTGAATCATCACAAAACAGAACTACTGTACATATGAGATATTTTGAGCAAGTGAGTCAGTGAGAAAGATTGTACTGCCTTGTTTGCCTAGTTTGGCTCATCCTGAGACACTCATGCAGCTTCTTATAGGTCCCTTGTTCTGATGGCATTCATGAGAAAAGCTAGACTCACACGTATCGGTTGAGCCAAACATTGTCAGTTGTGATGCCAGTCAAGTGATGCCAGTTCTTGATTGTGGGGTACTGATACTGGCTAGTATCACCGGCTATACACAGAAACCTGATTTGCATGCAACTATGTTTCTCCTTGTTTTATTTATTTTTTGCATGCAACCTCTTGCGGGCCAGAAAAAAATCAAGAGGGGCCGAATTTGGCCCACGGGCCGCTAGTTGAATAGGCCTGATGTCTCTGTGTGGGTTCAGAGTAGTTACTCCTGGCGGGAGTTATGGAACCGGGATGCCCTAGGGATGCATGAGCAGGATCCAGGAGATAGTTGTAAAGATTTGATTTGATTAATGATTCATGCTTTTTTAAAACCTACAGAACATAAAAGACACGTCAAATAGTCATATTGGTATATACAGTCCAAGCTTCTGTAGGTAGGAAATTGATAATTGAAAAGAGAGAGAGCTGAAAAGAGCAGAATAGTGCACGAGTTTAAACCCAAAAACGTCGCCACCATCTCAAGTGGTCTAAAATCGAAACTCTGTCTTATTACAGAGCCAAGCGCCTTCAACTAGAAACAGATAATCTCACGGCACATTTTACTCACTTAATGGCTGATGGATGGCTCTGCAATTTCCCGCAAATTGCACTCGGATAGTCGGCTCTTAAATTGAACAGAGAGCACCTTTAAAGAACCCCCCATTTTACCACCCGGTGTGGCGTTTGACGTGTATGACGGATCTATCAGTCTACAGGCCTACAGTCCAGTGGGTATACTGTCTGGTAGCTTGATCAAGCTGACCGTACATGAGGGTGGACTCTCCCATGTCCAAGCCACTAGAGGGTAGACGGTGAAGTGGCTTGCCTAACCACATTGCACCCGGTGGTAAAATAGGGGAACGGAAATAGAAGTTGGTCCCAGCTTCTTTAATTTAAAATGCCTCAAAGCCTCTAATGTATTAATAATGGTGCAGGATTAAAAATGCTAAATTATTATTATATCATACACAAGTACAGCATTTGTTCAAAGGAAGACATTTCTAGTTTGGTGTCAATCCTTGAGTCATACTGATGAGGCTGTGGGGGAACATGAGACAAAAAAAGGTGCATGGCAATCACTTCAAATAGAGTATACCAAGCCTTTATACTGCACACAACTTGCACATCACAATGCCTCATGGGATTATCTTTTTTTTAAATGAACATAAAAAATATCCTGGCCAACTTCATATCTAGCTATACAAGGATCATCACGTTGTGATGTCACGATGTCCAAGCCCTATCGCTAGAATGGGATTAGATTAGATACAACTTTATTAATCCCCCTGTAGGAGAAATGTCTCATTGCAACAGCCCAGTAGCAGTGGAAAAACACAGGACAAAAAAAAGGCAATACGCTACAATAAAAATACAAAGCACAAATGCAAACAAAAATCTACGCTGAGGTTAATGATAAACTAAATGCTAAAGTAAGGACAAGTCAAGACAAACAGAACATAAAAACAACAAACAAACGGAATAAACAATACAAATGATAAATTATAAAGTGTCAAGTGTTAAGTGTAAATTGTAAAATATTGACCTGATGTATGGAGCCGCTCACTGCCCTGGTTGTTGTGTCGGCGGGCAGCTAGAGCCCATGCTGCAGGGCCAACACAGCAGCTCCGCGGAGGAGGTGACGGCCTGCTTCAGCCAGGTCCGGGAGATCTGGTCCCAGCTGGCCTGGCCTGATTCGGCAGGAGCCTTCATCTTTGTCACCCGCCTGACGGATGTGAGCCCCCAACCCCCACCCCCACCCCCCCTCCCGCGCGCACCCACAAACTAACACGTAGACACACACACACAAACACACACGATACGCACATTCAGACGTGCACCTCCTCAAAAGCTAAACATGAGATGTGTGTTTGTAGATGGAATGTCCCACACACGCACACACACACACACACACACACACACACACACACACACACACACACACACACACACACACACACACACAGCACACACACACACACACACACACACACGCGTGTGTACACTCGTACAGTAACACACAGCCACATGCCACGAAAAACCTTAAAGATACATGTTAGAGTCACACAATTACACCCGGTTACACACTCTGACAGCAGACACACAAAAAAACACATTTGAACACACACACACAAGCAGATACAAGTAAAATCCATTTAGACACACATCTCTAGCGAAACACAGCTGCATGCAGGGACAAGCACACACTCTTTTAAAAGCCTCTTCAAATGAAAACAATCATAAATTCCTGTTTTTCAGACAGAAAATTGAGGGCTTGCGATTTTGTTGGCAATTACGTCTGATCTGAGTTTTCGCATGTGTTTTCTTGCAGAACTTCTGCAGTGAGGCGGTGTGTTACTCTGAGATGATCACGCGCAAGATAGAGAGGAACCAGCAGGGGCGTGACCACAAGAGCCTCACTGTGCAGGTACTGCCCCTGGGGGGACCCCACCAGACAGTGTGTGTGTGTGTGTGTGTGTGTGTGTGTGTGTGTGTGTGTGTGTGTGTGTGTGTGTGTGTGTGTGTGTGTGTGTGTGTGTGTGTGTGTGTGTGTGCTGTGTGTGTGTGTGTGTGTGTGTGTGTGTTGTGTGTGTGTCTGTGTGTGTGAGGTTGTTTGTGTGTATGTATGTGCACCCATATGTGTGCGTAAGTGTGTGTGTGTGTGTGCACCGACGTGGTTGGGGAAAAACTCTGGGTAAACTCCAGAGGGTTGGATTCAGACATTTGCGTTCACACATACAGCCCCAACTTGGTATTATTATTCAGAGAATGCCAGACTTACGGTGCGTGTGTGAAAGGCCTATAAATGACCCTTTTTTTATCAACATCATGCTCATCGTCGTCACCATCTCCCTGATGCAGACTAGATGACGGTTGACCCGAAGGCCGTGTTTGCGATAGATGTGTGGGTGTGTGTTTTAGCACCAAACCTTTGCACATCACAGTCAGAAGCGTTACAAATTTAAACGTGAATAAATCATTCATAATAAATTAACCCTTGCATTTGTGTAATTAAAAGTGCGCATAGTTTAGGTATTAAGTTGTGAAGCGTGCATCACTTTTTTCGAGATTAATGAATATTAGTAATTAACTTCTTATTATGAAGGGTTATCAAGGTGTGCACTTTTTACATCAGGGAACGACATTCCATGAAACCCATTGGAGTCTCACGGAATTTCAGCCTTTCCTTTGACTTTTGTCAATCTTGTCTTCCAATGTAGTGTTCTCAAATACGAGGCGGAGGCAGTGTCTAATCCATGGTTTATTCAACCATCAACCCCAAACGCATGCTATAGTAATAATGGTATCTCCACGGTAACCAACTTAACGGTTTCTACAACGCGAGACCCAAACATAAAACATAAACAAAATAACCTAGCAGCACAATTTCAGCCTTTATTCCCTTCAAGCCAATTCTCCTCCTGGCTACGTAGCCAAGCGGCTGACCAATTTCCCAACACTTCCGTGGCCCAGCCAGTGACCCCTTATGCCCACTTGTGTTACGGCGACAGTTAGGCGACGGTGCAGATGAGCGGAGCTACGTACGTTTCAGACTTTGATGAAGCACAAACTACACTAAAACTGCAATGGGGGAAGGATTCAGACCAACAGCCTTTACACTAGATTATTATCGGACGTTGGAAGGTGGTTAATGTTTAGATGATGTTGATGATGATGATGATTAAAGGGATACTTCAACGATTCCGAACCGCTGTTCTATCATTATAAAATCACCATTGTAATATTAAAAAAGAGTTATTTTTCCCTCATTCCCTCAAATGCACCCTACACGTTTTATTTTTGTAAATAGTTCATATTTTTTCATGAATAAAACTTCAAAAGCATGTTGGTTGTTGCGATTTGTTTACCAACCCAATGTGTCGCTATACTAAAGTAGGCCTACTGTATAAGATAAACACTTATTTCAACTTGGGAGAAAAGGTTCAGTACAAATACTTGAGATGCTAAGCTACTGTAATTAGCTCATGTTTTTATGCTGTACAGTAAAATGTAAATGATGCGTAAGTCTAAACTAGTCAACGTATCACAGGGATATGTTTAAAAGCAGCATTGCAGTGAGCGCAGTGCACTGTGGTATTTGGAGGATTTCAAACTTTTGAGCCAGAGAGACACTTTCTGCCTTTTCTCAGGCTAAAATGAACCGATTTTCAATTTTTTTCTGCACATTTATAATACATATAATTATTTACTTCATATAACCTTCATATCGCCACCGGTGAAGTATCCCTTTAATATTGAATACTGAACATTGAACACAAACGTTACACCAACAAAACACCAAAACGCAAAATGTAACCGAGAGACTGCTCTCGCAAGCCGTGGCACACAACAGCATAATAACCCCCGGCTATACATCTGCACTCCTTATTCTCCCCTCCAACTCAGACTCTGCGTAGACTTCCTTCCTTCCTCCTTTGTTTTTTCTTCACTGCTTTTTGTCCCCTTGCCTCCTTCTACCTTCTCCCCCCCCCCCCCCACCCGACTCCCCCCTACTGCCTTCCACTCTTCTACCTCTCCTCTGCCGCTGAACCCAACTGGGGGGGGGGGGGGGGGTGGGGCGGTCTCCCTCTCTCTCCCTCTGTCCACCCCTCTCTGCTAGCTGTGCATCGCCCTGAACAACATGGAGCGGGTGCGTCTCTTCCTGGGCCACCTGCCCCGGGACCTGGAGTGGCAGGGGGTGGAGCGGGCCATGGAGGAGTCGTGCGGGGTGGAGGGCAAGGAGCAGGTGTACAAGGCGCTGAACGGGCAGCTGTACAACATGGACCTGGACCTGCAGAGAGAGGCCCAGCGCCTCATCACCCTGCTCACCGACAAGGTAGCGGGGGGGGGGGACACAGCCGCGAAGCGTCTGTTCTGTTGCAAGGACGCCTGTGTGTGTTTGCAAATGCTTTTCCGATTCTTTTTTTTAATCGGTAAATGTCCCTCTAATGGCTTCTTCCGAGGGACATTGTACCAAACACAGAGGTCACTGTAGGACAAAGACAGGGGTCACCATAGGACAAAGACAGAGCTCACAGTAGGACAAAGACAGAGGTCACCGTAGGACAAAGACAGGGGACATCATAGGACAAACACAGGGGTCACCATAGGACAAAGACGGGTGTCACCGTAGGACAAAGTCAGAGGTCACCGTAGGACAAAGACAGGGGTCACCGTAGGACAAAGACAGGGGTCACCATAGGACAAAGACAGGGGTCACCATAGGACAAAGACAGGGGTAACCATAGGACAAAGACAGGGGTCATTGTAGGGCAATCATAGGGGTCATCATCAAACACAGGAGTTATCGTAGGACAAACACAACAGGTGTCACTGGTGACACTAGTTATGGGTCTGCCCCTTGTACGTACCAATGTTTAGGTAGTAGACTCAACTGGTGACGGTAACACGCGTAGAGCATGGACCCTTGTCACAGAGCTGTCATAGGAAGTGTGTAGCCCCCAACATTAACATGAGGAAGGTAGGCATGTGTTTAACATATGTGTGTCAAAGCTCCCTCAATGGTCAATGTGTTGTCTTCACTAGTTGTCTTCAATGGTTGCTACTGCAACCGTTAAACCCTAAAATGAGCGAGCAAGTAATGAGCGAAATACGCCTCTGCCAAAAACGGTCGAGTCGGTTTCAATAAGCGGAGGACAGTGTGACACCTCGTCACCTAATCAGCAAGGGACCAGGCAACCACATCAGGCAAGGTAGTGCAAGCAGTAGCATGTGTTTAACCGAGACACGGAGCGGTTCAATGCAAACCACTGGAGTTGGAGTTTGGTTCTCCTTTCAGGGAAAATCCCCCTGTCAACGTTAGAAAATACATTATCCTGGTAGACTTTAAAAAAATATATATATATATATACAGTATATATATTTAGGGATGGGGCTATGCTGTATTGCTGTCACCCAATACAATCATACTTGGGAGCAGGGATATAGGTTGAATATATGATTGACGCTACCTGGTGTTAGATTTCAGCTTATTTCTAAACTGTTGGTATAGACTCTGCGTGGTGTATTTTTTTGTCGTAGAAGTAATTCTTGAGGTGGAAATCAAGGCCACTTGACTGGTTGGATCAGAGGGTCGAAAAGATGGTTTATTAAAGGATGTTCTACAGAACAGGTAGAGACTTGGGTGGAATAGTCTTAGTGCATGTGGTGAGGAGCAGTCTCCCCACGTGCTCCTTGGCTGTCGATCCCTCTTCTCACCGAATCCAAAGGTTATTATAGGAAATAAAGCGTGAATAACAAAATAACAGATGCACTTGTCTCCCTTGATGAGGTATATGTCCAAGACGATGTCTCAGCAAGGACGACGATCGTCCTTGTTGGGACATCACCAATGGCGGGATGTTGTAAATAACACCTTGGATCAGTAGGAGAGGCACTGGCCTGTTCCTAGACTGAGAAATGTGAACACAGAGATACACTAAAATACACCTCTACACTTGTTACCCATAAATGTCAATAAGGGTAACTATTATCAACTAGTCCTGAACCGATAGAGGCCAATTTCAGTCTCATCCTATGTTTTTAAAACTTGTGGGCATTTAAGTTGAGATTTGGAGCAGGATCAATCCATAGCACTAGACCTAGTTTGTAACTCACTATATTGTGTTTCATTTAAACCAAAATGTTTTAGTGTTTTGTTTTCTGTTTTTTCCGTTTCTTTTATTAGGAAGGTCTGTATAAACAGGTCGATTAAACCATCTTTTTATAAAGAGAGAGACCAAGAACATTTCAGCACATTACAATATCACTTCCTCATATTAAGACTTTTAATCATTAGATTCTGCTATGCTTGTTATCGTAATCCTAGTCACCATAATAGTAGTAGTATCTAAAAGTGGAATTGTTTTCAGTCGGGGAGAGGAAAGCCGTTTGAAAGCGCTGTTGTTTCATGATTAAGATGTGCGAGGTTATGCATAATTACATATAATCAGTGGAATAATTATGTATCGGATCTGTGTGTCTGTCTGCCTCGGGCAACATTACACCTTACAACGCATAACATGAATAATCCCCTGTAGTAGTAAATGCACGTCTGCTTCCGTTTCAACGGTCGGATTCAAATCGGTTGAAGGCACACACAAGACGTTATCATTCCGTGTACCCGGCTACCTCCATTACCAACACAGCTCCAAGGGCGTTGGGGACTGACGCCCGCCCAGGGCGCCAAACCAGGCATCAGAAAAGTCGGTCTCCATGTGGTCTTTTGAATAACAGGTACTTTCATAACTCGCAGATGCTCCCGGAGCTCCGCCGGTACATCCAGCACATCAGCCTGTCTCCGGACTCCATCAACAACGACGAGGTAATGGTGTTGATCACGGTGGAGGCCTCCAATTTTCCAAGCCCCTTCATTTTTTGCTTCATCCCCACCCCCCCACAACCCCCCCCCCGCCCGCCCCCTCTATTCAACCACCAACCGTCTCTCTTCCAGGCGGTGGCTCCTCTCATGAAGTACTTAAACGACACCATGGTCATCTTCACCGAGTCACTCGTAAAGGAGAATCTGACGAGGTAATTATCCCTGTTCCTCCTCCTCCTCCTCCTCCTCCTCCTCCTCCTCCTCTCCTCACCTCTCCTCTCTCCCTTCCTCTCCGCTTCTCCCCTCCCCCCTCGTCTCCCCTTCTCTTTGTATTCTACGGATTAATCATAATTAACCCCTTGTGACATCTTTGCAGAGAAATTTTAACACATAATTATCTCATCCACTCTGATCACTTATGTGAAGCGGGGTTAGAGCAGCCGGTTGGAAGGCGTAGAGTACAGGAAAGGAACAAAAAAACATCCAATGAAGTACAATATATGGATTAGAGTGGATCAAATATATCATATAGCAAAAGCCAGTGAATTATTTAAATGCCAAAATATTGAATAAATCCCTATAATAAGGACATATATAATAAGGAGACTGTCAGGGCCGTGAGGAAAGCAGGTGTGTGTCTGATGGTGCTGTGTGCTGTGTGCTCCCGGCTCAGGGTTCTTCAGAGCATGTGGAGCCTCCTCCTCCAGATGATCCTGGACACGGTGGCGGAGAACAGAGGAGTGCAGGAGGAGTTCTACAACCGCTTCCAGTACACCGTGGAGGTCAGTGCCAACCGGAGCACAGCTCCCCTGAGGATCTCAATGTCCTCGCCCGGCCAAATAGCTGCCGGACCCCCCTAACCTGCTCCTCCATTTGTATGCAGAAACAATGGGTTTCTTTGGATGAATATATTCTATAGGAAGATTTCTTAATAAATGCCCACACTCCTTACCTGCTCTTTAATGACATGCATCTGATCTTTCTGTGAGTCTCCGTGGAAACCAGCGTCTCCTTGGGGAGGGAGGGAGGGAGGGAGGGACAGAGAGAAAGAGACAAATAGAGAGAGAAGGAGGGAGACAGAAATGCACAGATAGAGACAGGGAGCTATAGAGAGAAACAGAGAGGGGGAGAGAGATAGAGGGAAAGAGAGAGAGAAGTGAAGAAAAAGGTTTTATAACATACTATAGAAAGTGAGAGAAAATGAGAGAGCTAGGGAGGTGAGAGATACTATATATATATTTATATATATTTATTGTGTGTGTGTGTGTGTGTGTGTGTGTGTGTGTGTGTGTGTGTGTGTGTGTGTGTGTGTGTGTGTGTGTGTGTGTGTGTGTGAACTCTGTACTGAAAGGCTCTTCATTATTCCCTGGCCAACATAAATCGTCAACTAAATGTAAAATATGTACTAAATGTACTAAATAAAGAAAAGATGAATTAAAATATTTTCTCCCCGGAGTCCAGGCAAAGACATGCCTGTTGGTGGGGGTCCTGTTAGGCAAATGCATCCATCAAGGTGGGGGGAAACAGCACTTCCTGGATATTGGCAGTGTGCTCCGTGGGCGGGCTGGGCCCTCTGCTTTGGCACATGATTATCCCATTAGGCTGCATGGGGTTTCATCCTGTTAGCCTGATTGCTAGAATTCAGAAAAAACGAGACAGACACAAAATGTAAAATAAAAGGGCCTGGACTGCTAAGTTGTTTTTCTGCCGTTCTTCGCAAACACGGATCTGTTTTTTCCGTTCTTTATCATGAATATTATTATAGTTATTATTATTCCAATGTGCCCTACATGCAGACCCTGCTGCAGTTCTTCCACGCCGAGGGAAATGGCCTCACAATAGAGGACATGAAGAACTCAGACCACAAGGTAAGTGACAAACTAGCTTTCACAGGGTAAAAACGTGCGATGTGGGTTTAGGTTGTCGATGAGTTTTCCTCTAATTTGTATTTGTCTTTCACCGGCTTTCTCCTCTGCTCTTTCCTCCCAGGTCCTGGAAGAGGAGCTGAAAATGAACAAGTGCTCGTCTTCTGAGTTGATTGAGCAGTACTTCCTGGAGAAGATCTCCCAGCAGGTAACCTAGTGCTAACGTCGCCCTGGGCCAAACCAGCATTGATCCATGCGAAAGCCCTGTGCTTGAGCTCTGAGGCTGCAGGAGTCTTGTTTTCCCCTTATGACCAGGTAGTACTCAAATTTACCAACGGCAGTCGACAGGTAGGTAGATCTTGCTGGAAAAAACCCCCCATCTAACCATGGCTCTGGCATTAATTGACATGGAGGGAGCAGGGTGGCCTAGTGTTTAGGGGGTTTGACTCCCAAGCCAAAGGGTTCTGGGTTCTTCTCACACGTTACTTTATACTTGGAGGCACCCTTGAACAAAACGCTCACTCCCTACCTATAAATAGAGAACTCATGGCTGTCAGTTTCATCTGGACAAAATGCTTTTGTAACTGCCATGCCGCTGTAATCCACGGACATGGTACTTAAAGAGCAGCCATTTTCGACAATAACAATCACAATCCCGTCGACCCTTTTCAGAGGACTCTGAAGCACACGCGCTTCGGCCGAATCAGTGTCAAGTGTTACTATGACGCCCCGGAACAGCGTCTCACCGTGGAGATCCTCCACGCCGCTGACATCATCGCCCTCGACGCCAACGGTTTGGAACCATTTCTATTTTTATTTTTAGTATATGTTGCTTGAGTCCTTCAGAGGCCGTTCAGGCGGCGCCCTCGTTCAGTCCTGGTCCATAACCAGACAACTCTTTGTGCCCCAGGTCTGAGCGACCCGTTTGTCATCGTGGAGCTGTGTCCCCACCACCTGTTTCCCCTGGCGAAGAGCCAGCGCACGCAGGTCAAACTGAAGACCCTGCACCCGGTCTTCGACGAACTGTTCCACTTGTGAGCTCCGTTTCCGTTCCCCTGTCGCCTGCTGCACAATAACAATGTTTAGTTCACCAATTCTCTCTCTATCTCTCTCTCTCTCTCTCTCTCTCACTCTCTCTCACTCCTCTCTCTCTCTCTCTCTCTCTCTCTCTCTCTCTCTCTCTCTCTCTCTCTCTCTCTCTCTCTCTCTCTCTCTCTCTCTCTCTCTCTCTCTCTCTCTCTCTCTCCTCTCTGGCTATCTGCTCTGTCTCTCTATTCTTGACCCAAATTTTTTATTTAGATCTTGTCTCTCATCTATTATAACATCACAAGTGGGCGTGTCCACCTAGATGTACGCTGGATAGATCAATCTACCAGCCTACCCAGTGGACTGTAACAAACGTTGCTCATCTATCCGTCACACATCTAGGTGGACACGTCCACTTGTGATGTCATAAGGGGCAGATATTCAAAACGGCTTGTAACGGCTAACCTCACACACACCTGGTAGCATGTCATGGGACCTTTAAGCTGTGGTGAGGAGCAGAGAGGCAGTCGATCTGAAAGCACCTCCACTAGGGGAACGTTTTGACAAGCCTATCGATAAAGAACGCCCCCGAAGCACTTGTCATGTTTTTTTTATCCCATTTCCTCTTCCTTTGTGATTTGCGACCCCCACACCCCCCACCCCCCCTCCAGCCAAGTGAGCCCCGAGCAGTACAGACACAGGTTTGCATGTCTGACCTTCACCGTCATGGACTACGACTGGCTCTCAACCAACGACTTCGCCGGGGAAGCCTTGGCCCCCCTCAGTGACTTCTGCTGGCCGGGGCGACCCAACGCATCGGCGACCGGCAAGAGCGTCCAGCCGGTCATCCTGCACCTCTCCCGCAACAAGCCCAGCGGTACCGCCACCACTTTGATTCATATTTAGTTCAGTTTTATTTAACTCCTGTCTTCAGTATTTTAATGTGATGTAAAGTTTCTTCAAGCACTCAGAAAGGAGCTATATAAATTGATTGAATGTTTTTTTTATTATTATTGTCCTTGTTATGTGGGCTCGGTGGATCAACTGAGATGTAGGCAATGCGCCTTTTTGTGACGGCAGGTTTGATTCCAACCCGTCTTCACTGTCCTGTCCATAAAGGCAGTGAAACAAAGCACATACTATATTAAAAAACTGACTTATACAATACATATATGGGAGACGGGTCGGGGGGCAGACAGTAGGTATTGTTTTAAAACGTTTCTGTGCCAAATAATCTTTCGTTTTTTCCCCAAGCTAGCGAAAGGAAACAAATTACATTCATGCACCGTTATAACAATACGATTATGGTTTAATTTCCGATCGCTCTACAAGTATGGAGCCGAATTCATCCCCCATGTGCTTTGGGCTTTAGACTCAAACTTAGAAAGGAGGGGGTTCTCAATCCTTCGTCGAATCTTCAATCATTGCTTCTCCCCCCTCCCCCACTCCTTCTCATCCAGAGAAGCCAATCATGAGGATGCTGGAGGCACGCACGGGAGACAGGGAGGCACAGGAGTTGGTCCGCCGGCTGAAGGAGATCGAGAAGTCCATGGACGAGGAGTAAGGGGAAGGGGAGGCCGCGGGTCGTTCCCGGGGCTCTCCTCTGCAGTACGGCCTGCTGCTCCGACCGCATTTTGTGACCACGTGCTTTGGTACTTTGTTGTAACACGTATGCAATATATGACGTTTTTCTTTGTTTTCGTTTCTTATCAAAATCTATCGTACGTGCAGTCATGATCATGCCAAAATGACCACCGCGCAAGAAGCAAAAGAAGGGAGGTGTTGAAGTGGTCACCGTCCTCCGGAGAGTGTGGAAGTGTCGCGTCGCGTCACTGTGCGTCTCGGCTTCAAACTATATTCGAGAATCTAATGACTAGTTGATACTGAATGTTGCTAACTACTCTATTTTCTTTTTGTAAAGAGTTCATGGTTATCTCTGTCGTTTGTACAATCTTTGATATAATAGATTTAACTATTTTGTGGCAGTAGCTTACATGGAACAGTATTAGTCTCAGTAAGTATTGAATCTATACCTCATACACGCTCATGAGTTGTGAAGACATTCCACGGGACACTGTTACACTTAAACACATTTCTGAAGTTGCATAGGAACTAGCTGACCCAGTATTGACCCACTCAGACGATCCTAGTAAACGGATTCCTAGAGGGTAACGATATAGCAGGGTGTTTTTTGCAGGAGAAACCAGAGGGGTTTTCTTTGCCCTTGGTTAATCACAATACTAAAGGATGGATTGTCATTATTTTGAAAGCCGCTGTAAAAGCTGAAGTGGCTGGAGTGACAGAGGCCATGGATCTCATTCAAGATGACAAGCCTGTGTAGCAGTTTAAAGAGATAGCAACAAAGACATTTGTTTGCTGTAGAAGCTCCTTTTGAGAGTGCCAGAGAGCACATGGGTTATCGGTTTATCATCATTTTTTCCTTTCACTGGACATAACATAATCGTTTGATACTATAAGGCATGTGAGCATTGGAAATGCTTACACACCATTGAAATGCAGTATAAACTGATTAAGGATTTTACACTCTCACGGCTTCTTGAAAGTAGATATTTCCTTATGTTTACAAGTGAAACATGATTACCATAATTCATTATAAACACATGATAACCTGCTAGCTATTTTTTTGAAAGCACAACATATATTTCTCCAGCTCACAAGAAACCATGGCTTCTCTTGTTTTCCAGACAAAGTAGCAATGATTTTTTTTTTATCGATAGCAGCTTAGCTAGCATGCTAAAAGTATATTAGCTTGCAAAGTTTAACTGTCTCTGATGTAGCATATGCAAGCAAAGAAAAAATAAGTACGAAAAATAAAATAAATCTTCAAAGAAAGTCAGCAAAACAACAAAACATCGATATCGGGTGTTTTAATGGATTTTTGTTTATTTTCGGTTTTATTATATTATTGTTGTTTATTGTTTTAATAATCACTATTGTATTCAATCAAGACAACAATGATTGGTGGGGAAATGTGTCTCTGTATCAATGGTTTAAGAAGTAAAAGAAATACAGATTAGAAATGTTTACAAAATGACTAATTAACAAGCAGCCCCCCCCCCCCCCCCCAATTAAAAAAGGGGGCCGTTTCCTATATCGTCGCCGTCAACAAGGTATCAACACTATTGTATTGTAGCAAAGAGAAACCGTTAGTATTTTGCCATTCAATATGTCCTCACTTAATCGTAGCTGCTGTAGTAAGTAGAGGCTGGGCAGTGTGACGTATGTGCCCAGCTGTGAGTGCCTATATGTCCTAGAATGTTCCAGTGGTAAAAAAAAAGTGCATTAGTTAGGACTCCTATTTCTTTGAAAAGAATGCATTTGTTGTTTTCTTTGTACGTTTATTCGTTGACTTTTATAAGATCTTGGGTAGATTATTATTTTTTTCGATGATGATTTCAATGCAAATTAATAAAGAACCTATCATGCAAATTATATAATTACCGAAACTTTTACAATAATTCAGGTGACCTAATTAATAGCCTTGTCAGTTGTTTACATGAACATCGATCTGCTTTTAATCGTCTAAAAAACTACAAAAACATTTCAGCCTTGGAAAATGGGCTTGAACAAGATTTGAATCGTCCTTTTAATAGAAGTAATGCTACTTTTACTATTGAAATGTATTTTACAAAATTATATTATCCTGCAAAATGTAAAAGTTATTGTCTGTTGTTGGTCACAAGGCAAGTGATGAATTCTTATATACATATATATAAAGGTCAAAGGACATCAACGTATGATACTGTTTCTGAAAGTCCATTCTAGACACTTTTTAGGCCTTGATGGAGAGAGAGAGAGAGAGAGAAAAAAAAAACGGCTGTATTTGTAAAAGCAACGGCACGGAATTTGTAGATCTATGGCCGAGGACACCAAACTGTGAACGATTCAATTCTTTTAAACACAGCTTGTCGTGCTATTACTGTTTTGCCTTCAAATTATAAGATATATTGCTATGATTATGGAGTTTGTTTTCACTGTCTCAAAGTTTACGGACCTGTGACGTTTCCTCCAAATCCAAGCAGTGTCATCGATCTTGTTATTGTTCAAGTGAATTATTTTTGTCCATGAAGTATAAATGACTTGTGTTGCTGTTAACTGGATCATTACTCTGGGAGATATATCTTTGTTGACCTTGAATAAAGATTGTATTTAAAACACCACTCTACTATTTTTGTACTTTGTAAGTGGATGGGCCGGAGTCCAGCCCCGCTGAGGATAGGAGATATTTAATCCATCTTCATAAATAATACTAAAATGAAATCAATAAAGTTTTCCGAGCAGCTGTTGCCATTCTACTCAATATCTGATGAAATTGTGTATTTTTGCGAGTTCCTTAAGTAAGTCATGTCTTCCCTTCCTGTATCTTCCTCTCTGTCTGTGCCATCCAGTTAGGTGGCTGGTAGTCAATCAAAGAATCTCCCCCCCTCCCTCTCTCCCCCCCCTCCCCCTCCCTCTCTCCCCCTCTCCTCCCCTCCCCCTCTCCCCCCCCCCTCCCCCTCTCTCTCTCTCCCCCTCTCCCTCTCTCTCTCCCTCCTCTCTCCCCCCCCTCTCTCTCTCTCTCTCCCTCTCCCCCCCTCTCTCTCTCTCCTCTCCCTCTCCCTCTCTCCCCCTCTCTCTCTCTCCACCTCCCCCTCTCTCTCTCTCTCTCCCCCCCCCTCTCTCTCTCTCTCTCCCTCTCTCTCCCTCTCTCTCTCTCCCTCTCTCCCTCTCCCTCTCTCTCTCCTCTCCCTCTCCCCCCCCTCTCTCTCTCCTCTCCCTCTCTCCTCTTCCCTCTCTCCTCTCTCTCTCTTCCCCACCCCTCTGTCTCTTCCTCCCCTCTTTCCTCTCTCCCTCTCTCTCCTTTACCTGGTGACCTTTAATATCTTGCCTCGCTCCACCACAGCAAGGCACAAATCAAACACATCCTTTAATAACAAGCCAGCCCTCCATAGCTCCTCCTATGAGAGATCATAGACAAACACTTGTGTTCAATAGTGTAAATTATGTAAGGCGTGTGTGTGAGTATGTGCGTGTGTTTGTGTGTGTGTGCGTGGATCAATGTATGTATGTCAATACGTGTGTGTCTGTGCACAGTGCACAAGCATTTCACTGTGATAGTGTATATTTCATGCTTTATTGTGGGTGTGTGTGTGGATCAATGTATGTATGTCAATACGTGTGTGTCTGTGCACATTGCACAAGCATTTCACTGTGATAGTGTATATTTCATGCTTTAAGTTTTGGGTGTGTTTGTGTGAGTCTGTAAATGCTTATGTATATTTGTGTGCATGTTTTGTGTGTTTGTGTGTGTCTGCGTATTTGCTTGCTTGCATGCATGTGTGCGTGCGTGCGTGCGTGCGTGCGTGTCTAAGTGTAAGTGTGTCATTGCTTTTGTGCTCGCTTGCACGCATGTGTGAGTGTGTGTGTGCGTTTCAGTGTTTGTGTGTTTGGGTATGTATGTGTGTTTGCCTGTGTGTGTGTGTGTGTGTGTGTGTGTGTGTGTGTGTGTGTGTGTGTGCGCGTTTCAGTGTTTGGGTATGTATACGTGTTTGCCTGTGTGTGTGTGTGTGTGTGTGTGTGTGTGTGTGTGTGTGTGTGTGTGTGTGTGTGTGTGTGTGTGTGTGTGTGTGAGCGCATTTCTGTCTGTGAGCGTTTGTGTGTCCCATGCTTGCACGCTGATCGATACCTTTCATAACGCCGGTCCTCAGTGCTTTTGGCCGGCGAAGCGATGGATCAGGTGGGGAGACGCGGCCGTCATCTAATGGAGACACCATGCCCTCCAGTGAGGCCCTGTGCCCAAGTGCATCCATCCCAGCCTCTGTCACTTCTCAAGTGCTTTTAGTTTTCACCCAGCAGCTGGGGCCTGCACAGCTTGTTTACCTGCTACATTGATTCTCTCTCTCTCCCCCCCTCTCTCTCCCTCTCTCTCTCTCTCTCTCTCTCCCTCCCCCTCTCTCTCTCTCCCCCCCTCCCTCTCTCTCTCCCTCTCCCTCTCTCTCCTCTCTCTCCCCCTCTCTCACCCTCTCTAACATACAATACATTCTAAACAGCCGCTCTTGATTGTTGTCAGAGGAGTGTTGAGTATGACTCTGTGGCATTCATGTGCACTTGTGCTCGATACAGTGAACATATGGATGGAGTGAATAGGTTTCTCTCATAGTGAAGGATTTCTTACAATTCTTGAACCACTAGGGGTCCTCATAATTTAACAAAATGCCCACACTGTCCATTGAGCCGCTGTGTCCAGCAGCATACTGTATAGCTCAGCAACAGTTAAGTGATAAAATTGGTCTGCGTGAATGATGCGGATATAAATACATAAAGAAAAATGAAAAGAAAGCTATTGAACAACTTAATTTTTGAGGCTAACACTTAAGCCAGGCCCTATAGTAAAAGCTTAAAAGGCTTTATTGTCAGACTCATATTTAACTAATTCAATAATTATGAATATGTTAGGTAAGGAAGTTTTACTCAAGAGCAGGTGACACACATTTGGCTAACGAGAAACAGGGAAAACCAGGAGTGAACTGGATCAGGTAACATTAGCGTTGCTTTTACAAAGTAAAAATGTATTGAGCAGTTAATATCCTTTTTAGAATGCATGCTTGCTTTGCTGTTCAAACAGCATTTTCATTCTCAAAGTACACAAAAGAGATATTCTCTAAACTGTGCGATTATCAACTTGGGAAAAGTCATAAGAACAAGAAAGTGAACATGAAGTGGTTTTGCGTGTTCAGGTCACCCTATTATAATCACAGCATGGTTGGGTCCATCCATCCGTTTGCGTTACCATGTGATGTCATCGAACGACAAACGTAATGATCGGCGATGTCCGAGAGGTTGGCTGAAAAGCAAAGGAAACCGGTCCCACCCGGAATCATAAATCCCACAGTGATGTCAGCGGGGCCAGGGAGTCACCGGCACAGCCCAGTCCCTCTGCAGCAGCCTGCTGAGGTGCCTGCTGCGGCTCAGAGACCCTCCCTGCATGAAGACTCAACTCTCCCTATGGAGAGCAACATCCATCCGCTAGGGGGAGGAGTCAACCCTTCCTATGGAGAGCAACATCCATCCGCTAGGGGGAGGAGTCAACCCTTCCTATGGAGAGCAACATCCATCTGCTAGGGGGAGGAGCCAACTCTCCCTAGGGGGAGGAGTCAACCCTTCCTATGGAGAGCAACATCCATCCGCTAGGGGGAGGAGCCAACTCTCCCTAGGGGGAGGAGTCAACCCTTCCTATGGAGAGCAACATCCATCCCAATCAGGTAGAGAACCAACAACACTCTCAACCTATTTATAAAAATGTCAAAATTGTTCATGGAAGATTGACATTAAAAAAGATACACTTTGCAACTTTAATTCCAACGACAAATTAGTTTTATTTGATAGTCAAAGTTCAAAACGTTGACTTTGAAAGGGAAGTAAATCCTGGCTAGACTCAAATGCCTCACGGGAATGTTTAATGACCTGTCTATGCCAACTGGAAGGATTTCAACTTTTAAAACTGTTTGGCTGGCCTGTTCTATCATGCCTGATCACATGAAATAACCGAGAGGCTATACAACAGACATATATGTCATCATTTCTTTTCATCTACTGCACCATACAGCATCCACAACCACAATGGTAACATTAACGAAAGACCCTGCTGAGCAATATACAAAACAGTAAAACCTATACAAAAATGAAATCCTGTAAGCTCATGTTGTCCTCAACTCAAGTCCGGGGGGTACACCCTGAGTTGGGTTGCATTTCAAAACTTAAAAGAAACGAAAAAAAAAAAAAAAAGGTTGACATGTTATGTTATGCAAGAAAAAATAGTAATGGCCCACTATATGTCCAACAGGATGGGCGGAGTCAAAGATAAAAGCTGAGCTGTGTGTCAGACAGCCCGGGTGCTTACTCTGGGCTTGTTTTGTTAGTTTAGACAGTGGTGGGTGGTGGTGGTGGAGGGGCTGGGGAAAGGGGGGTGGCGGGGGTGTGGTGGTGGGTGGTGGGGGGGGGGGTGGTGATGAGGAGGAGGAGGAGGAGGAGGAGGAGGAGGAGGAGGAGGAAGGAGGAGGAGGAGGAGGAGAGGAGGAGGAGGAGGAGGAGGAGGAGGAGGAGGAGGAGGAGGAGAGGTTGCTGCCTGGGACTGTGGGTTTTTGATCTCCTGGAATGCTGGCTGGCCTGCTGGCTTTGGCAGAGACATTTAACAGCACCGGTGATCCGACAGTGTCTTATCTCTACTCAGACATCCCTAATCCCCACCCTCCCTTCACCATCCCACCCCTCCCACGCCTCCCCCCCACACAGAAGTGATACACCGGTACACCCACTGCCAATCCTATTCCCAGGCCCAGAATAGAATCAGGTGCTCTCTGCCTCCACTCTCTCTCCCCCTTTCTCCCACCCTCTGTCCCTCTCTCTCATCATCCCTCTCTCTATCTCCCTTTCTCTGTATCTCTCACCTCCCTAGCTCTCTCATTTTCTCTCACTTTCTTCAGTATGTTATAAAACCTTTTTCTCTCCCTCTCCCTCTCCCCCTCTCTCCCTCTCTCCCTCTCTCTCTCTCTCCCTCTCTCTGTGTGTATCTCTTGGTCTCCCTCCAGTCTCTCAGATAAAAGCATACCCACCTGTAGCACTGTTCAATGGGTTCTCTGTGGCTCACTTGTTCAGATTGGCACCATGAAGGCCATTGATGACATATTCCTTGTGTGTTGTCGTGGAAATGATCTTGTGAGCATGAAACACTTATTTTTATAAGGGCAGCTCGTGGAGAGGCAAAGTGATAATGTCAGATATCTGATCGTTGGGTGTGTTGACTTGCTAAATATGTATTTTGAAATCTTATACTTCAGTGGTTTAACAACAAACTGCTCTCTTTTTGCCTCGCAAAATTATCTTTTACATTGCTCACTAATTAGCTAGCTAACTAGCAAATGAATTAACATTAGCTTAATTCATGGCTAAACACAAACTACAAATTATGTCTTCCTGTAAAAATGAATTAGACCCCTGGAAAGGAGAGGGTTTTACAGATAGGGATGTCCTAGTTTAAATGAGCTTGAATTCTGGGAAAATAAATGTATGAGTTCATTAGAAAAGGAAAGAAAAAGCAAGTTAATTTGTGAAAGGCTGAGTCCACCCGCTAGGGGGAGGAGTCAACTCCCTATGGAGCGCAACATCCACCTGCTAGGGGGAGGAGTCAACTCCCTATGGAGCGCAATATCCACCTGCTAGGGGGAGGAGCCAACTCCCTATGGAGCGCAATATCCACCTGCTAGGGGGAGGAGTCAACTCGCCCTAGGGGTAAGAGTTATGGATCGCAACATCAACCCGATAGGGGGATGAGTCAACCCTCCCTATGGAGCGCAGCATCCACCCCCTAGGGGGAGGAGTCAACTCTCCCTGTGGAGCGCAATATCCATCCGCTAGGGGGGGGGAGTCAACTCTCCCTTTAGGGAACAGTCATCTTTCCCGAGGGGCAGGACTCAACTCCCTATGGAGTCCAACATCCATCCGCTAGGGTAGGAGTCAACTTTCCCTAGGGGGAGGAGTCAACTTTCCCTAGGGGGAGGAGTCAACTTTCCCTAGGGGGAGGAGTCAACTCCCTATGGAGTGTAACATCCACTCACTAGGGGAGGAGTCAACTCTCCCTTTGGAGCGCAACATCCATCGACACTGCTACTTTTTTGCCTCACAAAATTATCTTTTACATCGACAATTAGCTCTCTAATTAGCAAGCTAACTAGAAAATTAATTAATAGCTTAATTCATGGCTCAATATAAACTAAAACGTATGTCTTCCTGTTACAACTAGTTAGACTCTGGAAAGGAGAGGGTTTCACAGGGATGGCCTAGTTTAAATGAGCTTGAATTCCGGGAAAATAAATGTATGAGTTCATTAGAAAAGGAAAGAAAAAGCAAGTTGATTTGTTCAACGGAAAAGGCCAAGAGATGTCAAGGAAACGAAAATGGGCTAGATTTCCAACGAATTCTGAAAATCTGTGGTGAGTCATTTCTTGTTCAGCTTTCATAGTTGAAATACAATTGAAAGCCTGAGTCACAACCCTTCCTCTGTCCTCATGGGACTTTATTTCGTCCAAAAATAAGTGTATTACCGTGGGGAGTGACACAGGATGCTGCTACTGAAGCATTGTGTGGCATCTGTTGACAGCCCTTCTGTCTTCTGGAGTCAGAGGTTACTAGCACAATGATTCACCGCAGAAGAAGCACCTTAACCATGTTGTCAGTTTGTGGTCTTTTGCAGTGGGGATGCTACTCTGTCATTTTCCAGAGATTGTACCTTATTTTTTTGCAGGGATCCCTCCAAGATCTCCATCTTTGCGATGTAGAGGCTCCACGTTTACATGAGGACACTAAGGAACATTTAGAAACTAAAGTAAATTGCCAATCATTACAAAACCTGAGATTATACTGTCTGTATGATAGCACGGCATTTAAAGTGTGGCACAAATTAGACGATGTGTACATCCATTGCTGCAGAGGAAGTACAATACCTTTTTTCTCCTGCATAAGAGAGCAGAGAAGGTATAATAGTCTATAATAATAATAAGGAGAGAAGTACAAGAAGTAAAACATATCCAAATATAATATTTACATGATGTACCATTCTCTAAAATCCCCCCTTTTCACACATGGTCCTACTTACCACAATTCTCCCATAAAAGGAAAATGGTCACATGATTCTTACCACGTGACAAATATGCCATGAAACAGTAAACAATTTCTGAGAGGGACACAACAAAACAAAAAAAAACACTTTGCACCAAAGTCAAGCCCTCTCGTTCACGCCACGTTAATTAAATGTGGGCTTCAAACGCAGACCAATGTTTTACAACCCTCACACAATGCACTCAGCAGGGGAGCATTGTCCACCAATCCAAACAAATATTTGACCCCTGCTAAATCACAAGCTCTAGTAAGAGCAAACAATCAACTTGAAATTAGTGTTTTGAGACTAGTGGTCATTATTATTCACAAACATGACGTACAATAACATAAAGGAACTCTGGTGTTTGTAATGCAGAAATGTTCTGACGGAGAACACACTAATCATCTCAACAGTGTGGGCCAGGCGGAGATACAATGATCTGAAAATACAGCAAGCGATTCGTAGCTTCACCTGATAAGTAAAGGTAATCCGATTTCGGGATTGTGGTTCTACCGAGATTACTAAAGGGGACATATTATGAAAACAACACTTTTCCTGGAATCGGGGTGTTGTCTGTGTTTGGGTCTCTGGTGCTCCCATACGCATACAAACCTGGAAAAAAAGTCTGTACATGATTTTTTGAGTGAGATAAGCATTTCCGAAAGTGCCCTGCCTACAGTTACCAAACGAGCGAGTCAGTTTCGGCGCAACCTCCTACGTAGGAAGGGGGCACATTTGAATATCATCTCCCCCTTTCCCATCCCCCTCCAATTAGAACACAGCCAAGATTTTGTGGACCAGCGGACGAGCGCTGCCGGACTGCCGGCGCGGGGGGGAGTTCGGGGGCCAGCTTCTTCTCCATGCTGTGGTACTCCGACAGCTTTGCATTAAGGTGCTTGCACACCTGCCGCGCGGCGACCGCCCTGATAACCACCTCGCTGCCGGAGGGTTCAGCGCGGCGGTGTGAACGGCCAGGCGTTTTTTTAAAAGCGGCTGCTGTTGCTGCCGCTGCCAAAAGTTTGAACACGGGGAAAGCTGAGCACTAGGGCCAAATCTGTGCGCGTTCAGATGGGCGCCAACCGCTTCCTGGTCTACAGCCTCCCCTCTGACGCCCTTCCCTCATTGAAATGAAGGTGGCGGCGGTGTGAAAGCAGCTTTAAAGCTACAGACACCAGAAACAGCGCTCTCAAGGGAGTAAAACAGAGGGGAATAGTGGCAGGCGAGATTTTTTTTCCTAAAAGCTATTTCCAACTAACAGCTTCAAAAACATGTTTTCTGGAACTCATATGCTATGTTTACTTGTTGGGAAAACACCATAATATGTCTCCTTTAAAGTAAGCTTGCCAAATCAATCAACAGTTTGAGTTGAAAGGAGTTAGTCGGAAAAGTAGACAAAATACTGACGGGGTTCGTAAGAATACTCAGATCCTGAAATCCCTGCGTCGTGTCAGGTTTCACTTGTAGAGGTTTCACTTGTAGAGTTAATGTATTGCTTGGAGATTTAGAACATGGACCAACAGTGTCTGCCTTATAGAATCAAACACTGGTTTTATCCCTGTCGGCACATCAGGCCTCAGCAGCTTGAATTGTGTTCAGTCCAAGTAAAACATCTGTATCTGATTCCCAGAATCGTTGCCTTTTCACTATTGCTTGAATATATACGATACAGCCATCGACGTTAAAAGGCTAGGCCTACTAAGTCCCAGACTTAGATCATGTCCCAGACATGAGTTTAGACGTCTGTCACTACACAATTAAATCCAAAACTATAACTTTTACCAACAGTACCCAAGAGTGTTTTCCCACTTTATCTTATTCAGGATGGCATGTTGCACTGTTGACAGATAAATAATAAATTGACCTGATTGACATTTGACAAAGCTCACACAACCATTTGCAAATTAAGGCAACCACAGCTCACAAATACTAATTTTCAGGGTTTTCATTTCTTCTCATACGGCCCGTTGGACATGGGTGTGTGGGAACGTGTGTATATATACAGTATGTGTGCATGTGCCTGCGTGGCTGCTTGTAGGCATGTGTGCCTGCGTGTGTGCGTGCTTGCCTGCACGCGCGCTTGTGCGTGCGCGTGTGTGTGCGCGTGTGTGCGGAAGGGAAGCAGGTCGCAGGTGCCTTGGTGCCGGCGGTGGCGTCAATGTAATTAGGGCCCTTCAGAGGGCTGCCCATTCTCCGCCCGCCACGCTAATCAGACCGGAGGAGTGAGGAGAGAGAGAGAGACAAACACAGCAGGTCTATTGTGGATCCCGCTTCCTCCATCCCATCCTATCCCCCCCGACCCCGCCCCCCTATCAGCCAGAGTGTAGATGATGTCGGGCAGCTCGCCCCAGTGGAATGCCAGCGGAGCCGTGATTAGAGCAGCGCTGGTGGATCTCTTCCACCCCCCCACTCTGTGAAGGATTCAACCACAGCGAGGGGTGTGAGCCCCGGTTCCCCGGTCTCCCTCGTCACCGTGATCAGCACTGCGGGGTAAGATATGATGACATTGTTGTGCGCGTGCGTTGCCAACGAATGCAGTCCTGTTCCCACAGTTACGCCTTGTTCACACTACATGCATCCGTCAACGGATGGCCGAGGGCGTGTCTGACGTATAGGGGACGAGTCTCTGTAGACGCATACTGCAGCCAATCAAATCGCTTCCCGCTACAAAGCCGATGTGTGGATATAAATACAAAAGATGACACAAACAACAGGTGACTAGAAACAATCCTATCATTTCTTGAAAAAAATATAGCCACAATGCATTTCACGAGCGCCCAATGCAAAGTCAATGAGATCCGTCGACCGACGGCGGTAGTGTGAAGAAGGCCCCACAATGTGGGCCTATAACCGCTGCACCGGCCGTATTCGGAGCCAGACAGATTATATGTGTGTATATATAGATATAATATATGTGTTTGTGTATAGGCCTATATATATTATTTTGGTATTTTTTTATATTAACTTCTTTATGTATGTCAACTATATGGATAGGGCTAACAATAGAAATAAAAGTAAAATAAATGCGTGCTCTATAGGGTTTAAGTCTGGAGATTGACTTGGCCAGTCGTCTAAAACCTTCCACTTCTTGCCCCTGGTGAACTCCTTTGTTGTGTTTGCAGTGTGTTTTTGATCTTATTTTGTTGCATGATGAATGATCTTCCAATCAGTTTGGTTGCATTTTTCTTTAAATTGGCAGACAAAATGTTCCTGTAGACTTCCGAGTTCATTTTGCTGTTGCCATCCTGTGTTACATCATCAATGAAGATTAATGAGCCCGTCCCAGAAGAAGCCATGCAAGCCCAAGCTATGTCATTGCCTCCACCGTGTTTCACAGATGAGCTTGTATGTTAGGGTCATGATCCTTTGTTTCTCAAAACTTTAGTCTTTCCATCATTTTGGTAAAGGTTAATCTTGGTCTCATCAGTCCATAAAACGTTGTGGCAGAATTTTTGAGGCTTGTCTCTGTAGGCTACTTTTTAGCAAAATCCAGCCTGGCCTTCTTATTCTCTTTGCTAATAAGTGGTTTGCATCTTCTGGTGTAGCCTCTGTACTATTTGTTCATGAAGTCTTCTGCGAACAGTAGATAATGACACCTTCACTCCTGCCCTCTGGAGGTTGTTGCTGATGTCAACAACAGTTGTTTTAGGGTCTTTCTTTACAGCTCTCACAATGTTTCTGTCGTCAACTGCTGTTGTTTTCCTTGGTCTACCCGTTCAACGTCTGTTACTTAGTACACCAGTGGTTTCTTTCTTCTTCAGGACATTCTAAATGGTTGTACTGGCTATTGCCAATACTTGTGCAATGGCTCTGATGGATTTTCCATCTTCTCTCAGCTTGACAATTGCTTCTTTTTCACCCATAGACAGCTCTCTAGTTTTCATGTTGGTTACACCTCTAAATATAATAATGGCAGTCTGCACAGGCCAAACCCAAATCTGAAACTAAGCATAGACATTCAGCGCTATTTATTGTTGGAATGATCAATGTAATAGGACACACCTGGGCAACAAAACACACCTGTGAGTCACATGTTCCAATTCTTTTGCTCCCCTAAAAATGTGGTGCTCCTTTTACAAATAATGCTATCTTCTAAGTTATTTATCGGATCCAGATGTAAATACCTGGAAATAAAAGCTGAAATGTGTATCTCTTGTCTCCTAATCATCTTTTGGTGTCAAACCCAAATGTTTCCAGTCTACAGCAAATATAAAGGAATTGGCCTCACTGTTCCAATACTATTGGAGGGGATATATATATATATATATATATATATATATATATATATATATATATATTATATATATTATATATATATAATATATATATATATATATATATATATACAATAAAACATATCATAATTTCATATGCAACATTAATAAATATATGTGTGTATATATCTATATATAATATATATAGTTTAACATAACTCTCTTTGTTTTACTGATGCCCCATGATGCACAGCGATGAACGCCGGCGGCTAACCCTAATGAGCTGTGTCTGATGTACGTAGTGCTCTTGTGATGTGGCTCGTCTGAGGGTGTTTGTTTATTCCAAACGAGGAGGAAGGAGATAAACGTCTACCGCGCCGGCAGTATCTTCCCCCCTCTTTCCGGGGGGGCTTCTGCGGCAGTTAAAACATTCGTCAGGCGGTGACTTCCTGCGAACACAGGACAGGGCAATATTCCGCTGAGATCTTCTGGGAGGCCACAGTCGTTGGAAACTGTGGTCTAGTGTAGATCCTTCCTTCGGGGCGTCTGATGAGGAAAAGGACGAATGCATGGGAATCAGTCGATTGGTTTGTCTTCATGATTACAGGGTCATCATTGTTAATACAGTTACATATAAGTGACGCTAGTATCTAGCATCACACATACGTTGTATTTTGAGCAAAGAGGTCCAGTCCGTTGTGATACATTTTCCAATAGTTCATACAGCAGGACCAAACTTGCTGCGAGCACTTTTAAAAAGCTCCCTCCGTTCTGCTATACCACCCACGAGCATTTATTGTGTTGCGGAGGGGACCACCATCCTAGCGTTTATCCGTGCGCCGTCCGCAGTGTTCTTCTGTCCTCAGACCGAAGGTCTAATATCCTTTGGTTTAAAGACCTTCCTTATCCCCCCCCCATGCTCTCATTGTGGCGGAGAGTAATCTTTACTTCATTTCCTAGTGCAGTGGGCACCTACGGGGGCCTCCAGGGGTCAAGTGGTCAGCGGCACAGCCACAGTGTATACAACAGCCTTTTGATGTCGTCGATTGGCCACTAACCAACAAAGAACAGCGTCTCCATGGCGAACGTCGGTGAAAGAGGAAGAATGTGACAGTATTCCCTGGTCTCTTTTCTGCCGGTTCAACGCGGGGTCAGCAGACGCCTTTGAATCCTTTGATCGGAGACGCCGGACAAAGTCATGTGTGGCTATTTAGTGATGGGGTATATACTTTGTTTCATCCAAAGTGACTTACCACTGACCTTAGAACAGAAAAACATGTCATTGAGAAGCAGGTTCGACTAGGCATCAGGGATAACCTAGAAGGAGACTGCAGATGCCGGGAATCAAACCCAGGACTTCACAGATGAGATGAGTAACATAGCCACTATTAGACTATCCTGCTGATGATCTGGATAACCTTTTTGGAAGCAGGAAGTGAAAGATTGGGGTTCCCAACAAGATCTGAACAGATAAACTTGATACGAGAAAGACCACACAGAAACCAAGGAAACCAATAACAACGCCAAATGGAGCACATGAGACTGCAGTCACATTCATTCTAAACTCTTAGAATGTAAAAGGCTTCCTTAAGTATATGCACGTCTTTGATCTGTTTGGCTTAAGCTTCTTTAAAGTGTGCTGGCTTTTATGGTGCGCCAACTATTCAGTTAGCTTGGAGGAGTTCCAGTCAGTTGACCTAAAAGGCCCTAGTGCTATACATTACACTGGGCCGCAGTGTGTGGCACCTTTGCTAAGCTAATCGTGCTGCTGAATCTCCCTACTCTATCCCTCCACAAAAGCTAATCCTTGTAAAGAATTGTTTAACTTATCTGTATTAAGATAGATTTTACGTAATACTTTTAAATTGGGATTCTTGCACCAGGTATTGGTTTAAGTCCCAATGGAGCTCGAAGCGATATGAAGCAGAAGATAGAAGGAGACATTGCAGGCTACTTTAGCTTCCTTTTCATTTAGCTCTTTCAGTGTGAAGGCGCTTCTTCGTAAAATTGTGTCTATTCCTGTGACGTTCATGGCTTCTGATTGGAGGCTCCTCGGAAAAACGGTGGGAATGTACCAAACGGTCACTCCTAAAGGGGAATAAGTGAATGTGATTCCAAAAAGGGCCCATTCTGGGTCACAGTGTAGTGTGGGTACAGTTTGTTGTATCTTACAGGCGGTCCGCTGAGTGACTTCTGGCTCTCATGCTCTGATAGTCCTCCCCCCACCCACAAAATAAATGACCAAAAAAGTGGAATGAATCACATTCTCTCTGAGGGAACATATGCTAGGGATAGGGGTGAGTGTGTCGGTTGGTTGTTGTTGTTTTTATATGACACGGGGGGGGGGGGGGGGTGGGGGGGGGGGGACAGCTGTTAAAAATGTTATGCTGCCTCTCGATAAAAGCGCACAACTGGTTCTGATGTCCCCTTTTTCCTCTCTCTCTGATGGTCTCTTCTTGTTTCTTCGGGCATCCTGTGGGTTTGGGAGTCTGTACCCCATTGGAATGAACCCCAGGTGAGGGCTGGATGGTTTCACTCCCTCACCACCCCCCCCCCCCCCCCCCCCCCCCCTTACCTCCAAGTCATGGATGTGCTCATAAAGACCCCCATTGTGGGGGAACATCTGCTGCCATCATTGCGGTACAAAACCTGACTTGAAGAGCATGCGCCGTTACGCAATCGTGCATTTACAGATCTATCTTTGTATGCATATATGGTTCTTGGTGGTGGGAGGATCGGAACGACGACAAATTGGTCGACTTTTGATGAGTTGTGTCACGACCAGGTCAATAACCTGGTGTGTCACCAGATAATACCTCCCACAGCTGTCCTGTCTCTGTAAAAAGACAGCTGCTTTCTAATGGGAGCATCGCGCTATGGTGTGATAGCTGTGGGAGGAATATCAACATGATGACACAAAAACTATGTTTTTATATACGTTTGGAGATGGAGTGGGAGGGTGTACATTAATTCGACGACATAAAAAAGAAGGTGAATGTTATTATGCGAGTTACGTTGCAGACACTTTAAAACACATTCATTAAATGTTAAGAGTTGTGTTGGATTATAGTGTGAATGGGTTTGCTGACGCACAATTGTAATAATAAACCACATTTATAATAAGAGCAGATTTTTAGAATGAGATGTTTAGATCGGTCGTGATTCTTCTCGATTCTGAGAACAACTCTGTGGTTCACCGCTCTCGAATTTCACTGCCCCAAGAGAAAGATAAGAATTGAGGTAACGGTTTTATTTTTGTAGGTGTGTGCATGTGTGTGTGTGTGTGTGTTGTGTGTGTGTGGTGTGTGTGTGTGTGTGTGTGTGTGTGTGTGTGTGTGTGTGTGTGTGTGTGTGTGTGTGTGTGTGTGTGTGTGTGTCGCCCGTTTGGCCCGGGCTTTAGCACAAGTCCAGCGCTGCTCCTGAGGCCTAACTCAAAGCCTAATGGATGTCATCATCGACTAGCAGGACCACCATGGTCGGTGCCAACACTTACACTCTGCCCCGCTCCACACACACAATCACACGCACACACTGAGACACTCACACATGCACACACACACACACGCACACACAGGCAAAGAAACACACACACAGGCAAACACACGCACACACACACACACAGGCACACACACACCTACACACACACACACACACACACACAGACACAGACACACACACACACACACACACACACACACACACACACACACACACACACACACACACACACACACACACACACACACACACACACACACACACACACACACACACTTGATCCAGCAGTCAGTCCACTTTGTGTTCATTGTGGTCCAGCACTGCACTGTGTTTTTGTGTCATGTGGACATCATGCGGTGAGCTTTTCAAAAGAACCTGCCGTCTAATATTCCAGCCCTGGATTCAGAGCAGCCCGTTCTCTCTGGTGCACCATAATCACAGAAAAAGAACATGTGCTCTAGTTGTAGGGTAGATGGTAGGTAAAACGCTTAAAATGTTATAAATTGTCCCTGAAAAAAATAACAACTTGCAGAGCAAAGTGGATCTTCAGAAGAAATAAGGTGTGATTTAAATTACAGAACACCATTAGTTCATGAGGGTTTTTATTGCAAAGTTGGTGTGAGAGTGCTGTGTCTTTCCATGCGCCTTTCATCCTATTAATACAAATTCCAATTTCAAATGCTCGCTTTTCTTTTTACCAACAGTTAAAAGCAAACAACCGAGACACAATAAATCAGACTACAAGGTTAACCAATCAATGCTGGCAGTTATTCTTTCAATTGAACACGCCTAAAAAAGAACCACAACTTGTAAAGGATCCTGACATTTAAGTTCCTGTTTTTTCAGCAACATGTGTTTTTTATTATTTATTTACATTTTGTAATGTGTTTTCTGGTTTTTTTGGATTGCAATGTACTTTCGACTCCACCCTGCTACTCCCTGCTTTTCTTTGGTTTGCTGTCATCCCCTGAGTTTGTGAACACACCTGTTGCTAATGTGTGTTGATTGGTTTGTGGCTACTTAAGCTCAGTTTGCCCGTTCAGTCTCTGTCGGGTCGTGCCTTTATGATACCCGTGCCTTGCTGGGAATAAACTCAGAGAAAGTTCTTGAAACCAAGCCTTCCGTCTGCTATTGAATCCTTTTCTACTAAAGCCTAACACAACTGTAGATCAGAACATTTCATTCTTTGTCAAAGTTAATGAAGCCTTTCCTGCGGCCGACCGCAGTACTCCTTAGAGGGGGAACTGTACTCTCCCTTGGGAGGGGTTATTAAAACAAGGCCTTCTGACAAGCACGCATGATATAAGTGCAAGTAAATGCAGGGATCTGCCCTCTGGCTCTAATCAGCAGCACGCTATATGGAAAGCACCATCTGCTCACCACGCGATACAGATGCCTTGTGTTAAACTTGTCTTGTGCTATACCAGTCGTCGCCATTGCCTGCTACTTCCAATAAATGCCCTTGTGTTTCATCTGGTTTGTCCTTTAACACAAGTCGTACCGAGAAATCATTCCGAACTGAACTTTACCTCTCCCTGCCCCCCACCACAGATATATTGCGATAAAGAGTGGTAGACAGTTGTAACACGGGCTAGTTTGTTTTGCCGACGAGTTAAACGTGTGCCGGCTGATGTGGTGGCACAGCAGCGCTTAGAAATAGCATAGCATATGTTCCGTCCCTGTGGTTTGATTATAATGTTGCGTTTTGTTTTTTGTCATTCACACAGACCCAGAGACACCCCAGTTGTTTCTAACGCTTGTACGTTTCCCAGATCTAATTAATTTCCTCTGCGTATTCCTCGCAGTCTTGTTCCATGGAGATGTTAAAAAGGAGGCGACTGGTTTGAACTAGTTTGTGATTTACCGGAAGAAGTGCATCCTCGCCTCCCATGGTGCTAATGTTTACCCTTCCGTCTCCCCCCCCGGGGCTGACTTCCTCCAACACCTCCCGGTTAAGATGTGCAACTGGAAAACCGGCCCAATACTTGGCAGACTTCAAAGTCAGGAGGGAAAGGTGCCTTGTGTTGACATTCCCAAGAAAGGCCCTTTCTTTGTAAATGTTGCACACAGACACACACACACAAACACACACCATGACACACACACACATGCCCACAGCACGCACCCATATACACACACACACACACACACACACACACACACACACACACACACACACACACACACACACACACACACACACACACACACACACACACACACACAGATGCATTGCCATATATCGGCCCTCTGTTAGTTACAAAAATAAATCTCTAGGCAACCTATTTGTTTCTGTTCTTGGCAGCAGGCTTCGAAGGTCTTTGGTCTCCCTATGGAGATAAAAGGAGTGACGCTGGTCACGGTAGGTTAACAACCTTTCTTGAACAGTGGGGTTAACCTCTGGTTTCTTCAACCCAATTTTCTTTCCATTGCTCAGTAACAAAATGGCAAGCAGTAAAACTACATCTCTTTATTCCTTTTCTTTTTTATAACATCTACATGATCCGTGTATTTGGAACAATAGAGTGAGACTGACTATAGAATGTGTCAAGCCTGGCAGCAGGGAAACTCTTCAGTTAGCTAACAGGGGTAAACAAAACAGATCAATGGTTTCCAAAAGTGGGCTCGTAAAGTGTGGTTTATATTCTTAAATCACACCAGGTCCCACGAATGAAAACAGGCATACTGAACCGTAAAATGAAGAGACTGGAAGCAAATACAGAATATCTGGATTGTTTTCCAAGCAAAGACACGACAGAAGGAGAAAACGAAGAGCAAGGCTGTTCTTTCGCCTACAACTCCTCTCATGTATGTTCTTTTGAAACAGCCTCAGACACAGAGAGCATTCCTGATGCTGTTGAACTTAACGGGATCTTACTTTTGACCTTTCCCCCTTTCTCTGTGATCTCATTCACAGCACCACAGCATACTGTAGCCGGCTGTTCTGTCATTATTTTGATTGATTTCTTTAAACTTGCGATAGCACATGGATTTCTGTGGATGTCTAGGATCCTGTGGCAGCTGAACTATATAATCGAGACTCGCTTTAATCACAAGGAGGGTAGTCTAGGAAGTACACAAGCAGGATAGGCCTACTTAATTAGCCGAGCAGGTTATTCTACTAGTTAATTAGTCTACCAGACTAACCTACCAGATTCATCTAGGCTATCTCGCTGCAAGTATTTAATTAGTTGTCTAGAAGGAAGGATAATAACCCTAGCATGATTACACTATCAGGATGGTCTAGTAAGATAATTACCCTTGCAGCAAAGCTGGCTTACCCTGGATACAGAGAAAAACATGGATTGAAGTGATGCCTCTAGCTGCCTAACAGCCGATTTAATGATCATGTGTTTTGGTTTTAAGTGGAATTGGAACTTAAAGTGGAACTTTATGAGGGCCTGGTGAATGAGGTAGATATAAACAGATATTCTGGCGGGATACTGATCCCCCAGGTCTTCAGCAACATAAATTATATCACCTTATTAAACTCTTGGTGTAAACACACACACACACACACACACACACACACACACACACACACACACACACACACACACACACACACACACACACACACACACACACACACACACACACACACACACACACACACACACCTCTAGCGACTGTAGCCCAATCACAATCGCACCTCCAAACAAAGCTCCCTGCAATGCATTTATAAAAAAAGACAATAAAGTGAAGCAATGGTAAAGCAAAGTGAAGGGAGAGTCCACAGGGGGCAGTTAGAGGAGAGACTGGGAGTTTCTAGGCAGGCATGACCTCTGACCCCTAGATTTGTTCAATGTTCAAACCATCAATCTTTGTAAAATTACAAGAAAACAAACATCCCCAGACAGAGAGAGATAATCATGGGAGGGTAGAGGATTTGAAGAAAGTGAGTGAGTGAGTGAGTGAGAGATATTTCCGTTGATAAGATGTAGAGAAAAACGAGTAGAGAAATAGGTTTTGGCTGCTTTCATGCGCTGCCTCAGACAAGGCTTGTGAACAATGGAGCCTGCGTTGGATTTAATGGGGGGAAAGGGGCCCAAGAGAGGGGCGCTGCCGAGGGGCCTACAGCTATAGCACACTGCAGAAGCACTAGCATGCACTCAGAACCACCATAGAGTTCAATAACTGTTTCATTATCGACATGATGTTATTAATCAAGCATGGTGCATCGTGCCTCAAGGTCCTGAACTTCTGTTTTGTTCTGTTAGGTTTACTTTGTTTTGTTTTTGTTCTTACAGACGTGTGACTGATACTGAAACGTAATCTCCCTGAAATAAATAATAAAAAGTGTGGGGGGGAAAGCTCGATGGACTGCAAACGGATCTGGAAGATTACATTTAGTTCCATCTCTTCATGCGGCTTGTATATGTTTCTTTTTTTTCTCTTGGCAGTGAGAGGAGTCATTGTGTACATAATGAAGTAGCAAATGATTAATCTTGTCTGAATCCGTTCCAGTGATCATCCCAGTCTCCTAGGAATACACTGTGACCACTCTGTTGAATGTATTCACTTTAAGTTGTCTCAATTCCTTCTTTCTTTTTACAAGGTTGCCTGTTGAGCAGCATATAATATATTCAGCACGAAACACAAAGGAGACTTTAGATGGAGTTAGAAAAATAACATTTACACGATTTTCAGTTCCGGGATGCAAATCTCCAATGGCTTTTTTTTTTATACATCTAGAAGTACAAGTATGTACCTTTATACTCTTGTGGAAATAATACGTGCAGTACATACACTATACTGAGGGAAAGTGTAATGCCTATTTACTTCTAACACAAAGTCAATCAAAACGATTCTGCATATCTTAACCGATTACAAACGGATGGCCTTGGCCATTGTGAACGTATATCTCATATCTCATATCTCGGTTGACTGCGGAACGTGTGGTCCTTTTGCTGTTGCGAGTTTTCTACATGTGTGGTCTGTTTAATCTAGATGTGTGGTTACTATTTAGTTCACCACAAAGACACCTAGAGATACATCTTTTATCAATTGTGTTCTTCACAAGATTCAGTGGCAGAGTTGAAGCACGTGCTCAAAAAACACAACACGAGTTGAGCAATGTGAGTAGGGATGACGATACGCGCAATTGACTTAAATTAACAACAAAAGTCTCGAAAATGTTACCCTGTAGGGCCTACCAAATAAATCGGGAGACAAAAAAAAAACGTATTTGTTTCGCAATGCGCAACGATTTGCCATTCACACATACTGTATATATAACATTGTTCGTAAACATCCGTAGCAGTTTAGAGGTATAATCACTCACTCCACTGTGTGATTCAAAGGTGTTTTCCTCTTGGAGCGTTCCTGGAGCCTGGCTCTGTGTCAGAGGCCAATCACCTGGCGCTCAGATGCTAGACCTGGCTGCAGACACACGCTTAACCACTGCAGTCTTATCTGATAGTAGGGAGGCCTCATCGCTGCTCCGCTCTGGCAGAGGAGAAAGAGAACAGGGAGGCGAGATAAAGATAAAGATAGGGGTTGGAGGGATGTTGGGGAGGATGAGGGGGGGGGGTGTCTTCTTCGTAAACATTAATAAGGTTTTGTTGTGGCCCTCCCATATCCCCCCCCCCCCTCGTTTGCCTATGAGCACTGCTCGTGCTATGATGTTCTTGTATATTGAATATATTTTGCATTTTGTACTTTTGCACATTTATACTTGTTTTTTAATCTTATTCTATTTGCAACATGGTGTTTGCTGCTGCTGGAGGTGCAATTTTCCAGAGGGCACTTTCCAGAGGGATTAATAAAAGTCCTATTTATCTATCTCTATCTATCTATCTAACTATCTACGCTACTAACAAATGTGGTGCATAGTCTGAGCGGGGGGGAGGGGGACATACAGTATTTACCTATATGCAGGCTTGCTGCAGCACGCATTGGATCAATACTATGATGTCAACTGATATGGGGTGTCTGCTGAGGAGGCGTTATCAGGAGAATACGCTGACTGCTGAGGCTTTAAGAATAGCCCCGGCCACAGGACTGCAAGGTAATGTTGCCTTGCTCCTCTTAGAACTATGTGACACCATAGGTGTTCCCAGAAACGTGAAGCTACTTAATAGTCTTATACATACACGCGTAAATCTTCCACGGTCTCTCCGAACCGATTCCCGGGGCGTAGCTAAATCCTTTACCGAGGTCATGAGTGTCTAAGAACTGCAAGATATATGTGTGCGCTTTATTGCCCATGGAGATCGTTAGCATTTCATAGTCTGATGTTTTTCAGGCACTTATGCAAACATCCACGGCATTTCAATTCTCCACACCTTCTGCAGTGAAGCGGATTGCTGGGCGAGAGCCTAGCTGGATGCGGCGCCATGGACTGAACACAGTGTCTAACTTCAGTCTCTAGACAACCTGGCCTGGGAGTCTGCCTCCCTACGGGGAGGGGCTCTGTTTGAAAAAAATCATAAGAGATCATAATCGTTCACTTCCTTCCTCTTCCTCCTCCTCCTCTCCTCCTCCTCCTCTCCTCCTCCTCCTCCTCCTCCTCCTCCTCCTCCTCCTCCTCCTCCTCCTCCTCCTCCTCCTCCTCCTCCTCCTCCTCCTCCTCCTCCCCCTCCTTCAAAATAAAAAGCATAAAACATCAAACAAGCTTTTCACGGGAAACGTTTGTAAGTGCATTCAATAATGAAGCATTGTGTAGCTTGAACAAATACTGTGTCAAACAGGATATATGTCCTTGCTTGTTTTGAGTTTTTCGCTGTACCTAGAGGATCTAGAGGACGTACCGCATTACCAAATGACTCTGATGGGAGGCTTCCTCTGTGGCCATCCTTCCAGCTCTCTCTTCATCTGTCTCTCCCCCTATCCCTCAAAACATCTCTCCATCCACCCCTCCCTCAAGCGCGTCCTCCCTCTCTCCGTCTCTCTGTCCATCCCTCCTGCCGTCTCTCCATCCATCCCTTCCCCAATTATGTCCTCCCTCCCACCCCTTTATCCGTCCCTCAATCCAACCTTCACTACCACCCGTCATCCCTTCATCCTCTCTGCCATCCTCTCCTCCCTCCCCCTCTCCATCCATCTCCTCACTCCATCCCTACTCCCTCCCGCTTCTCTCCCTCCATCTGTCCTTCTACCTCTCTCACGCCTCTCGGGGGGGGGTAGCGACAGCCGTTCAGTACAGTTGAATTCCACATGTGTGCTTCCTCTCTGTGCCCCTCCTCCTGCACAACAACACCTCCGCTACGCTCCCTAGAACACGCCTGACTGCACAGACTTCTGGGTGATTGGCTGAGGCTGAGCAGCGTCAGCTGATGGCGGTTGGATTGCTGTGTTTCAATGGCTCCTTTCAACTCCTTTCATCTGTACCTAAGTCAAATAAGAAGTGGGAGGAAAAAGTAAAAGCAAAGGAACACGAAAGAATGACCACAACTTTGCATGGATGGGTGCAAAACACACACGCACACTCACACGCACACATTCACATGTGCAAATGAAAAACACACATTAACACGCACACTCACACTTAAAGACACACAGACACACATACAGACACATGCAGACTCACACACACGCAGATTCACATACACACACACACACACACACACACACACACACACACATACACACACATACATACATACATACATACATACACACACGCACACACACATGCAAACGCAAGCAGGCACACACACACACGCACACATACGTTCATACTCATGCACTCAATGAAGCAGACATGTGCATAAATATCCACACACTCATACACACAAAAGCCGCACGTCCACAGATATGCACGCATACACAGTGGGAGGTAAACCACAAGGTGTTGACATGAAGCCAGTCAGTCACACTGAGGCCCGATTTAACCACACTGAAGGAAATGCTTAGGATGACATCCAAACCACAACACACACACACACACATACAATCCTTGCTCTAAAATGGTTGTTTTTGTTGAATCGTGCACTCTAGAAAGAATTTAGTGCGCCACGATCTTTTTCTGACCAGCTTGTGGTTTATTTGTGTTAACAGTGGGTTAGAGTCCCCATTTAATGTCATCAAGGCATGAATCTGGGTAATGTGTTTAAAGTACAGCAATCACCAATGGCTGTTTGAAATGAAAAATATGGAATATAATTAGTCTTACAGAAGTAAAGTCAGTAAGCAGTACAGTTTTCGGTATTTTTATAAAAAGCACTTTTTTATTTCAAATATGGCTCTCAGTCATTCACACAAACGCACACATACACACTTGCACACACACACACACACATATGCACACACACACGTGCACACACACGCCCCACGTTCACAACGGAACAACTAAAGCTAAGGTATTCTTATTTTTATTACACTGTAGATCCTTCTAGGATCTGAAAAAAAACGTGCTTAACACCTGTGAAGAGACAACTTTGGGGGTTGCGTCATACGACCACACAGACACTTAACAGACGTACGCTTGGGGAATTCACCTGGACCGAACCCCAGCAATGAAGGGTCCTGGGACCAAGGAATTACGAATGATGTCCTTAACCTTTCATAAGACATGTGAAGTGAACTCGAAGCTTTTCAGAAGACAAAGTGTGAAGCGAAGTGAATCCAAGGACTTTTAAAAGACAAATGAGGTGCACACAAGGCCTTTCCAGAGACAAGCCATGTTTAAAACTGAAGCTAGAAGTTTTCCTTCATCTCATCGCAACATTTCATGTTCTGTAAGGTGTAACCTCAACTCCATACAATGGGTCAGAACGTTTGAGACGTTTGGGATCACAACCTGATGGCCTTGAACCGCACACAAACACAGAGAATCCCCACAGACGCGGCCGACGCCTATCCGAACACGTCCGTCCGGACGGAAGAGCAAACAACACCTAAACACATCAAGAGGATTACACTCCTGAAGCCAGTGTTGTGCAAGGCCGGAGATAAAGCACAGGAGAGGCAGCGGCAGGACGTTCCTCAGAGGAAAAGCTTTCATCTCGTTCCAGAGGAGTTCCCCGCTGTCCCGGCAGTCCAAAGAGCTCTCTGAACTGTGAGGTCAGTGAGAGAGGGAGAGAGGTGTGTGTGTGTGTGTGTGTGTGTGTGTGTGGGGGGGGGGGGGTGGTGGTTGGGTCTGTTAGGAAAGGTCTGGAGAACTGAGCCAGACCTGGGGCAGAGGCCAGACGCACACACACACACCCACACACACGCCGGACACACACACACACACACACACACACGACACACACAAACACGCACACAAGCCTGCCACAGCTGTGTGTGAACAGCCTTCCAGTGTTCTTGCCAATCCACCACAACAGCCCCCGCTAATCCTTCTGCTATCTGCTCATCAAGGGGGCCAGACCTGGGCCAGAGCTGTGTCCCCCCAGTGGTGCGGCCACATCTGCTGGAACCCCAGCGCTAGAATAACCCTCCCCTCCCCCCGCACCCCCCACAAGTGAAGGCCGCATTGGGGGAACCGTTGTAGTGAATCGATCTGTCTCCAAAATATTCGCTTTTTTATTTATCTGTCATCCGTTTTTTGTTTTGGTATCAGTTTTGTTCTCTGGAAAAGGAGTGCTTAATGCACGTTGCCTGTCTTATTTTAAAAGAGAACACAACTATCTCTGTGTATAAGTGTTATGAGTAAGGGTTACAGGTTCAGGTGGAAAAAGGAACCAGACTCTCTTATACAACCGTTTTGTTTTGGTAAAAGTTTTGTTCTGGGGAACGGGAGTGTTTATTGCACGTTGCCTGTTATTTTAATAAAGTTAGAACTAGCAGATGACCATGTAGTTGGGGTACCAAACAAAATCTCTATGTAGAAGTGTTATGAGTGAGGGTTTCAGATTCAGGGGGAAAAGCAACAAGACTCTCTTATACAATAAACGGTTTAAACCCGATACATTCTTAACTGGATTAGGTGAAAGCAGATTAACATGGCCTCCCCTGATAAGGCAGATCAAATGAAAGCTCAAAACAAGTACTGGATTTCACATCAACTAAAGAACTGACCCATATGCACTGGTGCAGTACATGAATTGCTAATTACAGTGTTATGCTTTCAATAAGGTTATGACTCTGTAGTCTATCTCCTGATCTCCTGAACAATAATGCCATCTCCGTGATGATCAGAGAGAATAATGAGACCACGTTAAAGCACATCAGACCCCAACGGCGATGTTTTACAACAAGTAAAATCCCCACATAATATATGACCAGTTTACCGTCCTTCATTTAGAGAACTTCAACGGCTCCGAGTCAGAAATGTATTCAGCTACGGTGGAAAGAGGTTCTCGATTTCCCCCAGAGAAAGGGAGCGCGCAACTGAGGCACGCGCCGTAGTAACACTCTGTTAATGGTGGGCCTGAGGTGGATGTTATTAGAAAGGATCCGTTTCAGGGGCCACACCGGGTTCACCCAGGAAAGCATCGCCGAGGTGGAGAGTGGCCAGAGTGGCTTTGATTTGTTGTTTTTGTTGCTTTTGCTTTCTTTCTTCCTTTTTTTTCCCAGAGACATCCTTCCGCCTCCTTTGGGATTTTTTCCACAAAGTCTTGCCAAAGACACCTTAATTCCAGGATCCAGGATTCCAGGCACTCAGACACGCCCACCCCCCACCCCACCCCCTAGAATAAACGAAAAACCAAAACATCTGCCAAGTGAACTTCCTCTAGGAATGCGGTGCACTTACGCACGCTGCATGGTTGCGGCCAAGGATCTGGGCCGTGGATCTGCCTGCGTGCACGCAGACATGTGCAGCGTCAGCCAAATTCTTGTTGCTTGAGTAGCAATGCCAGAGAGGGGGGGGGGGGGGTTAAATAAGTGTTGAGCGGGGTTGTCCTCACTGGACATGTACAGTATAAAGGGTGGTGTTCGCTCGGAGCATGATGACTTCATGGGAGTAATGTCTTGTTATTTGACGAGTGTGGAGTATTAATATTAATAGTGCCTTTAATACTCCAGTGTAGGGTCATTACTTCAGTGTGGGGTCATGTGTCGTATTGCTTGGATGCAAACTAAACAGGTTTCACACCGATCGAATTGCTGGGGCTTTGTGTCCATTGGTCGTTTTTACTTTATGTTGGGATTATTTATGTGTGTACTCTGAATCTAAGCGTAAGCTGTTCCTTTGGTACAAATGCTTTGTATCACTCAGCGGTCGGCCTTGTTGACTCAGACACCGGGAGTCAAACACGACAAACCCAATGCAAACCCAGATGCTAAGGGCATCATTTGCCTTGCAAAGTATAAAGGAAGTTGAATCCTGTGGTGGAAAAATGAGTCAAACTGATGAAGTGGATTAGGGCAAAAGTTAATCCATAGAACAAAGTGACCATTGGTCCAGCAGGGAAACGCAAAGTTCTAAGTTTGTGAAACAGACTTACCCAGTGTTCTTATCCACAATGCAATTATGTTACAGAACAGTTTATACTGTACATATATAGGCTATTATACACACACACACACACACACACACACACACACACACACACACACACACACACACACACACACACACACACACACACACACACACACACACACACACACACACACACACACACACACACACAGCCACACACAAACACACACCAAAAGAAACACACACACACACACACACACAAATCCCAAAACACATGCGATTGCACCATCAACAGGCGTAGGACTCAACCAAGACGTCGTGATCCGTTCCCGGATAAAAAAGTCCCTTGAAGAGCAGACGTACTCACACATGCAGCACTCCAATAGCACACTTCCCTTTTGGCCCACGATCGGAAACCGCTATCCAGGAAGAAGGTCTGGTGGGATGAAGGGCCTGAGTTTAGCGTAGCGTTAGCCACCAGTCTGTTGACTTGGATCAGCCAGACAAAGAGAGGCTAGGAAGAGGCTTCGCTGTGCTGTCTGCATCACGATGCTCAACACACAGCCCAGTCGGGAAGCAGCATCAGTGTTTCCTTAGTCATCGCTTACGGACCAAAGCAATCAACTTTGCTTTGTATATTCCGATTCAGATTCAACTTTATTGGAAGAGTGTAAGTAAAGGGACAATCCAGTCATTGTACTGTGCCATGTTGCTAACATGTGCCATGTTGGTTTTGAGAATGTATGCATTCTCAGAACTAACATGGCTTTCCTCCATGCCTCTCTTCTTCCTCACATTTTTTATTTGCGTGAGCACGTTTGCTGTTTTGTAAGTTTTGTTTTGGATTAAAGAATCCATGAAATCAATCCATTCCATCCGAATCCATCCAAAAATATTTGATGACGGTTGTTGTCTTCTATGTGCTTGCTGAAATCAATAGAATAACAATAAGGCACAAAAGGTAAATGCCTTCACAATTGAAATAATGCAAAGTGCGTCATGCTTCCGTGATACTATGTGAGACACATACATACTCTGAGACCAATGTCATCATCCCGTACAGTTTGTGTGTTAATGAAGTGTGCAAGAGGACTCCATTGGGCCGCCTGTGGGGAGCAGCAGGGACAGTTTCACTCTTTACCCTTTCAATCTGGAGAGAAGCCACTGACTGTGGCTGCCTTATGGTCTCCGACAGACCATAATCTCTACCACAGAGTTAATAAGCTTAATGTGACCGACAAGGCATCTGAACTCAATGGGCTTGCGCAGAGAACAACACTAGTGTTTTCCTAAATGTGTGTGTGTGTGTGTGTGTGTGTGTGTGTGTGTGTGTGTGTGTGTGTGTGTGTGTGTGTGTGTGTGTGTGTGTGTGTGTGTGTGTGTGTGTGTGTGTGTGTGTGTGTGTGTGTGTGTGTGTGTGTGTGCGCTTGTATGAGCGTGTGCACGTGTGTGCGTGTTTGAACTTGAACTTTTATACCATCAGAAATTCCATATAAATGCCATCATCTTTTTACGACTCACCAAGAATAGTCTGCATGAAGAAAGCAGGGTCACAAAGAGCAGTTCGACATTTTTGGTTCTGATTACAAAAATATGTTCTTTGCGATCTCGCCCAATATCTTTTTTTTAATGACGACCATTGTTTCAGTGGAAATCTGCGTGATAGTGACGGCACGCCGACCTTCCAGACAGACAGATGTCTCTGTGAATGGCTAATGGCCTTAGAGCGAGGTGAAGACAGGCCAGCAGGGCCTGACGCTGCATGGGTGCTGCTTCCACAAATAGCAACAGATCTCAGAGCCTGATCAGGGATAAACTGTGATCTACGTCTGTGGCGGATGGTGGGAGTCCTTCCCGGCTCACTTTCTCTCTGTGTCGAAAGAGCTACACCCCCACATTCCATAAGCCGTCGGCTTGGATGTGGGGACTGGGTAATCGAACTGCAAAACCACCTTTTAAATTAGATTACTCAGGTCAATCTTAAAAGTTTGACCTGAAACCAACTTGGCACTAATGGAATAGCATTTAACGATATGAATTCAATTCCTCAGAGCAATATCCTTGAATGAGTATCTTCTCTGTTTCTCCTATTCTAATTCCCGCCTTTATTGAGGAGATTAGGATGTGATCACAGAATATCGGATGTGTACGCCATAATTTAGAGTGCTGTGAATATCAAGCCATAAGATGCCATTGATGCCATTGTTACACTGAAGCAGTGCTTATCCATGTCCCAGCAAGTTTATGTAAGCCGTAAAACATGCAGGCACATGGATCATTGATTACACACAAACGGATGAATGATGTTCAATATAAGATATGATGACAAATGGTTGTAATGTTATACAATGCAAAAGTATCAACGATGTTCGACATCCTAAACCTTCCCACTGGGAGAAGCAACAACTCGTATGTTGATAACATATGTTTCACAATGTCAGCCATGCCAGTTCTTATTCAGGTATCGAGGTTGTAGCTCCTTGAACATGCCACGATTAAACTGGATTAATTAATTGTTTAATGTGTCATGGCTCAAAATTGGTACCTGGAGAAGCATGCTGTTCCTATAATCCAAAAGAGATTTAGACTAAATGTGTTTGTATTCTGAATTATGAACTATGGCATTTTGCAATGAAAACATCATTAGCTGTGATAACAACATAATTACGTTTGACGAAAGACTCAAAAGTCAACACTTGTTTTGTTCATTTGGCTTACAACGTAAACATGGAAACACGTTCTAAGGCCGGTCCAATGGAGACAAAGCCTGAAGGGAGACACAGTCGCATGCTCTTCTTATCACTGACTTATGCAGCCCAGCATGCAAACACAAGCCCCGTAATTAAAGATCCAGTTAATTACAGATAATGCTTTAAGAAGACAAAGTCATTTGCTAAAAGGGACTATATGGCTAGGACCCCATCCATTCCACACTCCACCACAATCTAATTTGAAACTCGGACGTATATTTAATTATGCAGGGTTTCCGTTTCTCTTTTACGAGGCAGGAAGGCCTTTTCCCCCTGGTGCCACAGCGCAGATTTAGTGGATTTTGTATCAGGTTTGCAGATGTGTAATTGATAATACTGAAACTAAACCAAGCGTTAAATCAGATACATTCACACATTGACGCCTACCTTCGTTTTGAACTCAACAGTGATAAAAACATAATGGATCAATCCTCTTGTCAAATGACTCTTCCAGTAACACCCAGGGGAAGTGGATTATAAATTAACAATTTGTACGGTCAATCTTCAGAAACCCAAAGGTAAGGCGTAACATCGCATAACATCTTCCATTTTCATTTCTCTGGGGAAGCTTATTAGGGCATGGAAAATCAATGTGTGAATATCTGAGACTGATGGGAAGACACCCAGCATCTATAACAGTCATTTGATTACATACCGTAGAAGTATTGTTGGGTGTGTTAACTAACTAACTAACTGTGTGTGTGTGTGTGTGTGTGTGTGTGTGTGTGTGTGTGTGTGTGTGTGTGTGTGTGTGTGTGTGTGTGTGTGTGTGTGTGTGTGTGTGTGTGTGTGTGTGTGTGTGTGTGTGTGTGTGTGTGTGTGTGTGTGTGTGTGTGTGTGTGGTCATTGTACATTCTTCCTAATAAAACCAAAGAAGCCATGTCTCTTGTGTATCCGTACACCAGACTTATAGTTCCCTGTTATTCGGTTCCGGGTAACCGTTGATCACGACAGCGATATGAATGAACGCCATCCCTCATGTGATTACACGTAGGCTTCCGAGTCCCAGACAGTCACCATTGCGTCCCTGAGCTCCAGGTTCCGCCTGTGTGTCTGTCCTTCCTTCCCCTCCTGGGGGGGGGGGGGCTGTGCAGGAAATTAAAGAACGGTTCAGCCTACAAGAGCACTAATGCAGACCTGATGTTATCACGCTCCCTGCTTGAGCCAACCATGAATCCCTCCCTAGGAGGATTCGCCCGCACACACACCCAGGAAAAGTTCATCCAATCCAACCTCCGCTATCGCCATGGGGATCTCGTCGCGCACCCAGCGGCACTCTGTGGCTTGTGGAGGATGACCATGTGGATGAGAATGATGAGGGTGAGCTATCCACGGTGAAGTGTTGACCGATGGGCCAATCTGTAATCCATAATCTGTTTGGTGAAACTCGGTTTGCTCTATTACAGTTGACACAAAGGGAGTTTTTCGGTGTTATGATCATGCACAGTTGGATTAGTAATGTTGATCTTCAAAATGTCTACAACTAATAGACAAATAGACTATTGTGTCTTTGATGGACAACGTAGAACTTAATTGGCATGATATAAACATTTCTGAAAAGATCCATAGAGATCCACCAATGATTTTTGACGTTATGCTTTGACATCAGCACATTTATAATGTTAAGTTAAATTGTGCTGTGTGAATAAAAATGCATTTTGTGCACGTTTCCAGAGCCTTGAGGCATGAATGAACTGACCTAATGGATTTTTCATTTTCAACTTCCACACACACAAAGCCGATTTCCTGACTGTCTGCGAATAGAAACATCTTTACAAAATATATATTGATATGGATGTGAGGGAAAACCATTGCAAGTCAGTAGAAAGTGCATTGTAGTAAGTTTGAAATGTTTCCCTCATCCTCCCCACCGCACGCCTCCCCCATCCCCCACGGTCACGATCTGCAACCAATCAGAACACAGAACGACCGTTCGGGACCTCATCGACAAAAAAGAACCAGCCCAGTGTCAAGGAGACAGTGGGGGAGGGTCACGTGTGTATACACTGTAGCGCTCAGCACCACTCCGAGTCCCAGTAAGTAGTAGGCTGCTATACGCCGTCCCGTATCGAAAACAAGCCCCAGCCGATGGGCAAAGCGGACCGAGGAAAGCGCTTCAAACTAAACATGTAGCGCTGTAGTTTCCCTTTCTGGTCGCTTGTAAGAATAAAGATAGTTTCTCGAGGGTTATTGAAATGCTGCAACGGAGATTTACCAATGGAAACGCTACATCTAACCCAATGCCGCCGTAGATCTGTTGGCATAAAGATCTAAATAGCTGAGTGGTAAGTTTTGCTGCGTTTTTTGTTGTTGTTTTTAATGAGCAAATGTAGGAGTCTTTACAGTTATGTATGTTGTTAAAAGCTTTACGGGCTGAAAAGCTCTCCATGCGTTCAGATGGTCGTGTGTGCCAACAGTTGTAAATGTTATGGGATACTACTCATACTACGACTACTACTACTACTACTACTACTAGTAGTAGTAGTATAACCATAGTACATATCCCAATCTTCCCAGCGTTACATGCATGGCAAGAGGGTAATGTTACTGCCGAGATATGGGACAACTCCATGGCTTACTATGCGCTACATTGCCTCTGTTTGTTTTAGTTTAGACTGGTTCTACTGACGTTTGACGGCTTTATAGTGGCTGCAGGCTACATTTGTTTCGATTATTAAAGTTCAACATTACAATTTAAGAAATACACAAGTGAAAAAGCAAGTCGATTCGTATTGTTTGCAGTGGGTTGAGCCTTTTTAAATGTGGATCTCATGGTAAACGACAAACGTCCTGTCACAGAATGTGCACGCAGACTACAAGGACAATTATAGTGACGTTACTACTACTACTACTACTACTACTACTACTACTATTGAATTGGTATAACGGATGGTGGATCCATATAAATGTGTTTAATTCAAACAGTAAGAAAATGGTTCATGGGTACCTGCTTAACCTTGATCTAAGTCACCAATTAATACATGATTGTGAGTTTAGCAGAATCAAGACCAGAACTATGACGCTTATTAAGTGTAGAGGAAAGCAAATCGTGTGCACATTCCATATTTGTTTATCTTTGGGATTGTAGTAACATGTTTTTAGTCTTAATCTAAGCAGCTTCGTATCATTATGCAGTAAAACATAATAGGCACGTGTGAACATTTTAATTAAGGGCCAATTAGAGGTAGCATTTAGTGGCTGGATCAGTGGCTGGAAAGCTATTCATTCAAGTCCTAAGATGTAAAAAAAAAATAAAAAAAATTAAGTGTTTATTCTACGCAACAGCTCTGTTGAAACAACTGCCCGACCAAATAGTTCAACGTCCTTAACTTTATCCATGTGACCTAGTGGCACAGGGACGCGTGCGCGGGGGCTTAAAGTTACTAAGCCTGTTTTGTGCTGACCATTGATCTGTGACTTTTGTTCCTGTTTGTACTGTTGACGGGTTTTTTTTCTTCTCTTTTGCCAGTCGGGAAGGAAGCTATTATGACCTTTGTATGGTGCCTACCTGTTTAGAGATCATCAACATTGAACCATGGAACAGGAAACAACTCTGGATGCTATAAATAAATCATGGGCATTTACGGGCACTTAGTTTATAGATTGGGCTTCTGTTGGCCTCTTCCTCTTATCTCGACCAAAGATGTATTGGGCAGTTAAATTGGGGCTTTTCAAAGCACCTTTCAACAACGTCTATATTTTGGCAGTGGAGCCCTCCATATAATAACAAGGTATTTCCTCTGAAATCAGACCCTACCTGTGTAACCTCATTTGAGGCAAAGTATAGACCTGGTTTAAACAAGACCTTTGAATTATACATAACACAATAATGACCTGTTAGTAACCGTTGCGCCAACAATGTACTCAGGCCTTTGATCTAAAAAGATAAAGTAAATGAATCAACTACCTAGGGCGGTTAAGGGGTACGGAAATACCGTGGGTTCCAACTTCGATGCAATCGTTCCTCCTTCAGACTGCACTCCTCACAGCACACACTCACTACTGCAGATCAGAATCATGTGACATCACTCTTCTGAGAAGGGCCTCAGTAGATTCCCGTAAGGTTACATGGAGTGGGGCGGCGGGGGGGGGTGTGGTGGCGTTCCCGTTCTATTACAATCTTCCTATCAGGGCTCCAGGATCTGGCTTCAACTGACAGGGAAAACACTTTCGGGGGGAGGTGCCAGGTGGGGGGGTACACATTGGGGGGGGGGGGGGCCCGAGACGTGCCCGAGACGTGCTGATCCCGGCCCGTCTGGAGGGGAGTGGGCGTAACTGCTTCTGACAGCCGGGAACAGTGTGAAGGGGAGTTCACACGCGGGGCTTCCTCACCAACAGTGTTACCGTCGTAGACTTGTGTTTGCATGCATATGGCAGGCGTTTAAGAGGGAATAAATCATGCCTCGCTGTGATGATTGGCTATTTGAAGTAGTCTTTTTTTTTTTTGTGACGTTATAGCTCAACTAATAGACCTATCACTGACACGGTTACGGGTTCGATTCCCACCCTGGCCCACCCATGTTATGAGTGTGTGCACCCATGAGAAAGACATGAAACTGATAATACATCAAATTAACTTTTTGTGACTGCGACATTGGGGATTTCTTGCTTAACTCTCTGACCACAAATAGGATCGAATAGGATTGTGATATAAGTACTGTGTGACTCATAAATCACAATCTCTGTGGGGAACACCATGTTTCGTACCGCCCTGATTTCCTGCTTTACATTCCCCTCATTCAACACCGGCAAACCACAAATGCATAATAGCATTTTTTTTCAATGAGAGGTAAATGCAAGGCAGCAAGTCAACAAGAACGGGCCCTTTGCACAACTCTCACCTCAGTTGAGGAAGAAACAAAATAGACTCCAACTCCAATGCTGTTTTCATGCTGATAACTCACAGAGATCCCCAAAGGGAAGCTGGTGACGGGGCCGTGACAAGCAGGCAGCTAGCGGTGTTCAGGGACAGCTCATGCTCTCTGGAATAACACTAGAGAGGCAGCCAGGTGCCTCCAACCAAGTTGGCTTTAGTCAGACTTGGTGCGAAGAGTGTGCGCGTGGTTACAGTTGGCTGGACTTTATAGTTCCAAAGAAAGGTTGCAGGGGTTTCTTATTAAAGAGTAGTCAGAACTATCTTCGACCTTATCCAGCTCGGAATGTGTGTGTGTGTGTTTGTGTGTGGTGTGTATGTGTGTGTGTGTGTGTGTGTGTGTTGTGTGTGTGTGTGTGTGTGTGTGTGCGCGTTTGTGTGTGTGTGCGCGAGTGCATGTGTGTGTGTGTGTGTGATGTGTACGTGCGCTTTTGTCTATTGTAATCATTAGTGTGGTAAGGGAATGTGTGTGTGCGTTTTGTGCATGTGTTGTTTTGCGTGTGCCAGTTGTGTGTGTGTGTGTTGCTAACGTCGCGTGTTGAGTCTTCGAAGGCCAAGGCAGGCCTCTGTACGGGTGTTATGTAAGTCAAACAGGAGAATGCTCTGCTTTGCTGGCATTCCTTACTTATCCTGCTGTACACAACAATGCCTGTCTGCAGTGTGCAAGGGAAACAACAAAAGCAGCAGTTTCTGTACTGTTTTTGGTGACCAAATGCACCACATTTTGAATTTGAAACCTATTCACCGGATGTCCCCCAAAGCCATTCTCATGTCGCCACAGTGTTGTTAATAGTCTCAACTCCCTATGTGGCGTAACACCTTTTTTTCACCCTGGCTAAATACATCTGAACAATTTGGGTTTATCGTCCTCTTGAGACGCCAAAGCTCATCACAGGGGCTACACATGTTTAGCGGGCTATGAAACCAGATACCCCCCCTCGACCAACATCTTCCTTGACCATCCTCTCAGTGTGGTTCCCCATGTAACGGATCCAGCGCCACCAAACAGCCCCCTCCCTCCACGACCCCGCCCTGAACTCCGACCTCCCAGCCCCTCGTCCTTTGCTAAGCTCTCTCGCCAGAGCCTGGTTCACGTTTCACTCTCTATAAACCCGACCATCACCACCACACCAACGCCGACCTCCTGCCCTCTTCCCACCCTTTCCTCCTCCGCTCTGCAGGAAAAAGCTTCGGCCCGGGCGCTGGTGTCAGAGCATTCCCCAAGAGCCGACCCGGGCAGGTTCAGTCGGAGAGGGCTTCAGCGTTTTGTGTGGTTTTTGCTTGACCGTGCGAAGCGGGGAAAGCCGGCTACACGCACGTCCTCTCTGCCCTGCCTCTGTCCGCCGTCTAGCTGACGCATATGAAGAAATAAATACAATGCAAGGCAGAGATACGGAATGAGAAACAGACCCAGACAGAGAGAGAAAACGGGCCTCGCTTTGTTCCAAAAAAAAAAAAGAAAGGAAGAATGAAAATAAATCTAGGTTTGTATTCTTCCACATGGGGCCAGATGGTGTTTTGCAACGGGTAGTGTTGAAAAGAGAAAGAAACAAAACAGTTTTTTACAAGGTTGTGACGGCCCCAGTGAAACATGTTGTGAGGCATTGGTGCTCGTCTAGTCATCTCCAGTGAGGTGGGATTAATAGTATTAGGTAATAATGGCCATGTCGCAGCTGGGTTCACTGTGAGTGGAGGGGATTCCTTTTGCCTCACAGAGTTGTAACCAAGAACCACAAAAGTAGGCGAGACCCATGAATCAAATTTAGTTTTGAATTCAGTTGTATGGAGAGAGAGAAGGGGGAAAAAGGCACAGTGTTCACCATTGTTGAGTGACTCATTGTTATTACCACACAAAGCCATACAGTACTAAGTCTTTCAAGACACAGAAAACTTGGCCAACACAGAATGGCACAGTGGTCAGGAATGTTCCTCAAAGTAACCCCGTTCTGCTCCCCCATGTGTCAGCACTAACCCACCATGCCGAAGGTCCCAGGAGAAAGACTGGACATCGAATCTGTGCCAAGTCCTTACGGCCTCTCTTTGCCCTTTCGGTTATTTGTTTTTCACGAGTTGTCGCCTTGTCCATGTTTTTATTTTTTTCTTCAAACAAGGCCATCCTATTTGATGGACTGTGAAGTAATGTGCCGTTATTAATGTGTTTTCTTCTCTCTCTCTCTCTCTCTCTCTCTCTCTCTCTCTCTCTCTCTCTCTCTCTCTCTCTGTCTCTTTCTCTCTCTCTCTTCTCTCTCTCTCTCTCTCTCTCTCTCTCTCTCTCTCTCTCTCTCTCTGTGTCTCTGTCTCTCTTCCAGTGAGACCTAGTCTACCACCCCCTCCAGCCCCCCGCCCCCCCACACACACACGACACTGGCCTTCCGCGGACCCTCTCAGCGATGTGGAGCTGCATGGCCCACAATGAGTCAGACGCCAGCGACGCGGACCACCAGCTCTGCCAGGACCTGGGCCTCATCCTGTCGGCGTTCTCCGTCCTCTACCTCGCCGTGGGCTTCCCCGTGGGCCTGTGCTACAACGCCCTGCTGGTGGCCGTCAACCTGTCCAACAAGGCGTCCATGACCATGCCCGACGTGTACTTTGTCAACATGGCCATCGCCGGCCTGGTGCTGAACCTGGTGGCGCCCGTTGAGCTCCTGGGGCCGCACTTCACCCGCTGGCCCGCCTGGGAGTACAACAACGAGGTCTACATCACCCTGCTCATCCTGTTCAACGTCTCCTCGCTGGTGGTCATGTACTCCACCACGCTGCTCAGCCTGGACTACTACATCGAGCGGGCGCTGCCGCGCACTTACATGTCCAGCGTGTACAACACCAAGCACGTGTGCGGCTTCATCTGGGGCGGCGCGGTGCTCACCAGCTTCTCCTCGCTGCTCTTCTACGTGTGCAACCACGTGTCCACCAAGATCATCGAGTGCTCCAAGATGCAGAACAAGGAGGCGGCCGACGCCATCATGATCTTCATCGGCTACGCGGTGCCGGCGGCGGCCGTGCTGTACGCCTTTGCGCTCATCCTGCGCATCCGCAAGGAGTCCACGCCGCTGGACCAGGACTCGGCGCGCCTGGACCCGTCCATCCACCGGCTGCTGCTGGCGTCGGTGTGCGTGCAGTTCGCCCTGTGGACGCCCTACTACTTGACGCTGCTGGTGCACACCGTGGTGGGTGCGCCGGGTAGCCACACTGGCGGCAGTGGCGGTAGTAGAAGGACGGGCCTCACCGTGTACTACTTCCTGCGGTGCGTGGCCGAGCTGATGGCGTTCTCCAGCAGCTTCGCCATGCCGCTTATGTACCGGCAGATGAACAAGAACTTCTCGCACAAGCTGCAGCGGCTGCTCGCGCGGCTGCACTGCGGCCGCGAGCGCGCCTGCTCCCACGAACGCTCTGCCGTGCAGCAGGTGGTCACGTGAGGTTCCCCCGCTCCGAGACCGGTCCGATCCCACCAAGCCCACCCCATCCCCCCCCCCCCCCCAACGCCCTTCAGTCTCTCTTTGGACTAGCCGGCACTTATCCCCATCCCCGCCCACCTCCCCCCCCCCCTTACAGAGCCAGTATCCTGTCACGCTTTTCTGCTGCTGCTGTGGACTGTGAAAGAAGCGGACATTGCTGAGAGCGGCATTTCCTGTGTCGCTGACCGTCGTCCAGAACTTGATTTGAGCTCTCGTACCATATGAGGGGTATCTGATCGGAGAGTCGTACCTAAGTTGCAAAAAAAATACCACTAAGTGCTGTGTTGTTTTTCTGTCGTCCGTTAAGCTAGGTAAAAGCTCGCTCCACTATGACACTTGATCACTAGAACCGGAAAGGGAACTGTACTTGCTGACTTGTACACTTTAGATCTTAGTCCTCCCTCTGGTTACTACTTCTCTCTCTCACACACACACACACACACACACACACACAGACAGACAGACAGACAGACAGACAGACAGACAGACAGACAGACAGACAGACAGACAGACAGACAGACAGACACACAGCAGACAGACAGACAGACAGACAGACAGACCACACACACACTTATATGCACAAGACAACTGTGTTGAAGTTCCATTCGTTATATCAGCAAGACAGACAGACAGACAGACAGACAGACAGACAGACAGACAGACAGACAGACAGACAGACAGACAGACAGACAGACAGACAGACAGACAGACAGACAGACAGAGCCACACACACCACACACACACTTATATGCACAAAACAACTGTGTTGAAGTTCCATTCGTTATATGTGCATGGCTATATGCCAGTAGTAGCTTAACGGAGCTACAATCAGGAACTTGAATTATGCAGAGGTTATGAAATCTTTCACGCATGGACAGAACTGTTGCAGTCATTGTTTTTTTTTGTTTTTTCAGAATTGTTGCATCAGTGAATTCTCACACCATTTTAGAAATCTAGACAGATTTATATATATATATATATATATATATATGAATATATACGACTCAAACAAGGATGTGTGTATCTGGGGTTCAAACATAGCCGCCGTACCTCTAGCCATCTCTGATGAAACCACATCACCTTTTAAACTATCATTACTAGTTCTGGAACTAGTGAAGACATAAAAAAAAAAAACCGGATCAATTTGTATTGATTACACTTACCTCAGTCACGCATCAAATGAAACTCTTAAGCTATAAATATACACCAATATATACAGTTTATACTGTATGCTCCTCGGGGAGAAGCGCATGTTAAAATGGGGGGGGGGGGGTAAAAAGGCACTTAAAAAATGGCAGCGTAGCGGAGACATGCAGATGGGACTGTTTGACTTCAGGAACTCATGAGAACGCTTCACACGAGCACAGAGGATCACCTACCAAACACCTGCAACCGCTGTGCTGAGAGAGAGAGAGAGCGCCATCGCAACAACTGAAAGCACTGCTGAAAGGATTAAGGGTATTCAGCGTGAGGTAATGTTCCCACTTAGTTTAAAAACAAATGACAAAAATATGCTATGACATTTTTCCAATTTAGATATATTCCTGCTTTGCATTATAATAAAATATTTTTTGGTAAACAGTGTAAAAGAGGATGGCCAGTTTATTTATTGCCATTGCTTGGCAAGCACGTTCCCTGGTGGAAAGATGGGGTTTATTGGCTGACCTCAGAAAACCTGTGGCAGACACTCTGTCCATCAAAATGGCTGCATTCCTTTGAGGACTTGTTTGCTGACAAAAAACAAGAGAGCTCACGACTGTCAAACAGACTCGTGTGTTGCTGCTGACCACCGAGTGAGATTGGCAGTCTCACATTGTTTCTGAGCTGCTAACGATGCATAACCAACCCTTGTTCTTACATCACTTACAATACGATTGCGTCTTCGTAAATTTGCATGGTTACAAAAAGTGAAGTTGGCAAAAATAAAGCGTCATGTGATGAAGTAATGAAGGAAGTATTTGAGACGGGCATTAAATGTATGTCAGGGTTTCTGTTTTGTTGGTTCTTCAAAGTGTGACTTGAGTCAGTCATGCTTGTATCTTCGAGCAGGCCACAATAAAATAATAAACAGTTCAGACAGTTCCCGTACTATCTCAGATCATCTTAACACAATTAATCATTAATTAAAGTTCAATCCCAGTGGCAATGATTAAGATGTGTTGAGGATCGATGGCAATTTGAACAACAATGATGACATCAACGCCCCAAAGCTTACACATCGTGTCAATCCTACACCACAGCTCTGAGGATGCCTGGGACCTCTTAACACATTGCGTATTGGGGGGGGGGACATAAGCAATAGATAACTTGAATGAGCAATTTAAAGTATTGATTAAACATTACAAGGCTAGGCTAATGATGGCTCTGTCTTTAGCCTTAATCATAATGGCCCCCATTGATCATTAATCAGGTTGTCTTTATATTAGGCACGAAACATGTTGCATCTATTTCATCTATTATTTGGACGCATGCAATACCTTCAGAACATATGCCTAAAATAATCATTTTATCAACAAATCACGTAGTTTGTATTACCTCTCTAAAGACACTGAAGACCAGAGGGGCCTTCACTAACAGGTAAAGTTTCCTTGAAAGGTGGTTAAATCACATCTCGGATTACTTCTGAATATATTAGTTTCCTCTTCGGTTTAACAACTAATGTCTGCAAAACATTTAAATGAAAATGAGTGAAAAATAACACTGCACTAATGGCTCTCACCAAAACCGCAAACAAATTCACATTCAGATCGGTTGCTTTGTGTCCAAGATCTGTGTGTAAAGTCTCGGAAAGTGTGTATATAGAATGTGTTAGAGATATACCAGGGGACACTATGTCCTTTTTCAAAAAAATTGCAATAAATGATCTCCAGAAAGGTATACAGTAGATACTGTAGCATTCTTAACTGTCAACTGAGTGGAAGACCTGATTACACAATAAACGTACAAATCCTATCTACCAGCCCTGTTTTCTTTTATATTCATATGTTATTGTCTGATAAAAAATGATGACTAAATGGGCCGTTTATTCAAAGCGGTTTCAATAAGCTAATTCATCACTGCTGTGGAGCACAATGCTAGCATTGATCCTTCTCACAAATCCATGTCACCACCACACAACCAACAGTAAGTTTGCTAGGAATACACACAGGCCTCTCCTAAACTCTGTGTCTTTTCATTTCCAAGTGTTACCTTTCACGGGACAGATCTAATCTCCCGTTTCATCCATCTCTGCTCAGCAATACAAATAGTACTGTACCTTGCTGTAGCCTACAGAGGGTAACTTGCTCTTTCGGCTATTCCTGACCTTAACCCTCAACCCTATACTACACTCTAAAGCAACATGTGTTATTGCATATGAACTATACTGTTAAACATCATTAAACTGCTTAAAACACAGTAATTACCTGTGGAATCACACTGTTAACAGGACATTGTAATGTACTGTATATGCACGCCACCGTCTCGCAATAAACACAATGCACACAAAATGCACACACACTCTGTTCCCTGAGGGCTCATGGAATGGACACATACGGTACGTATTGTATGTAGGGCTTCAAGATGGTGTGCAATAGCAGGGATACCACTGGACCCCTTTCTCAGTTCCGATGGCAGACAACAGATTGATTGTGGCGAGTTCCCCCCTAACCACGCCACTCAGAACGGGGGGAGGGAGGGCAGGGAAACGGCAGCATTCCAGCCATGCTCGGGAATTGTTTAGTCTATCTCAGGGAACATCAATTCAATGGTGTTATTGTCAATCTGAACTAACACAATGTTGTTTTGGTGTCGTATCAGAAGGCGCACAATTCGAGGGTTTGTGTGTGATAGATGTGGCGGCGGGGGGGGGGGGAATGTGGCACAATGGAGCCTGGACAACAATGATGATCTTTCATCATGAAGTTGTACATTCGCTAGACACGTTTCCTGCAATATTTGAATAGGTTTGACTGTGAAAGAGAAACGTGAAAGAGCTTTCGCTGCAACCAATCCACGGCTGGCCATGTCATTTCATGGCTTATTCCTCCAAAAGGATTATTCAATATGTATTCCAAAAGAATTGTACAGGCCTTCAGCAACGCAAACTTTCCACAGGTATTTACAGCAGTGTTTGCGAGTCCTCATAGCCAGACCAAAAAAAGAGGGAAACAGCAGAGCTCAAACTTGAGGTGGAGGTCTTGAATTATACATGCTTACATCTGGAAATGATATGATAATGCAGTGGATTGAAAGTAGTTGCCATGGTGACGGTTTCCCTCCCAGAACTGAGTTTATAAGGCCTGGACGTGACTACAGCCGTTAGTTTAAGCCGTACATAGACAAAGATCTCTTCATCAAGTGTGCATTTCTTGGGAATTATACAGTTCTTGCTTAATATGATTCCCAGCAAGTGTGATAAACGCGCTAGGGATCATATACGCCCATATGTGCTCATAAATAAAGATTTTTTCCAAAAGAAGGTCTGTTTTTTGGGCCATGGCCAACATATCGCTCTTCTCTTCACTCATTTTGACGTCTAGCACCACCACGACATATAGATGGAGGTCTGGGAGTTGTAATACGGTGGGCCTAGAGGATAGGATGATAGGCTCTGATCTCATTTGACAATGGACAAATCACGACGCGTCACACCATCTCGCACACATTTATTTTATTTAAAAAGAGTGTGAGGGCAAATAGGTCACTGCCTTAATTTTACCACTTTAGAATTAGGTGGAAAAGCGTAGTTAAAAGATTTATGATCTGAAAATGAGAAATAAGGAAGATATTTAGCTAAGGCCTTTATATGAAAAGAGAACAGAAAATTCATAAGTCTACAGGCCATAAGTGTATTTTGGTCTTTTTGTGTAACAAAAAGGGAGGGAAACAGTAAAACCGGCCAAGATTCACACTACTTGAATGTGTTTTTGCGATTAAATGTTATTTTTTTTTCCTACAGCGGTTCAACCAGTTCCTGCTGCTTACAGTAGAAAGTGTCTCACAATGTAAAAACATCAGACCACCTATGAAGGAGAGGCTATTTTGCACCGTTGTTTGTTTCAATTGGCTGTCAACCAGTTTTGGCTCAGGAACCAGAGGCACCGGTGGTTTTTGTTACCGCAGGTACAACAAAAAACCAGGCCCGTATCCGTTTTTTTGTTAGATGTAGTTGTGAAGGCCGCGATCAAAAACGGCTCCGTCATCACCATCCAAATGGGTTTAGCTTTGAAAAATAAGCTTTTCCCAGATTCTCTCATGATGTCTGTATGACGACCGTTCCGGGGTTGTTCACACAGACAAAGAAATCGGTGTGGGTTACCAGAGAGGGAGTACATTTTGTATTTGTTCCAAAAGCAGTCATTGATAGATTTTATTTATCTTTTATCTTTATCACCTTGAATCTATAGAACAAAGCAGAGGCTGCAAGGGGACCCCCGTAGTTGTGTGGTGTGTGTGTTTGTGTGTGTGCGTGTGTGTGTGTGCGTGTCTCTCTCTCTCTCTCTCTCTCTCTCTCTCTCTCTCTCTCTCTCTCTCTCTCTCTCTCTCTCTCTCTCTCTCTCTCTCTCTCTCTCTCTCTCTCTCTCTCTCTCTCTCTCTCTCTCTCTCTCTCTCTCTCTCTCTCTCTCTCTCTCTCTCTCTCTCTCTCTCTCTCTCTCTCGCCCCACCCATCGTCGTAGTTCTTGGAAGACAACTAGTCCAGAGCAGATGCTTGAAATACAATACACCCTTATTCTTTACCACCATCCCCTCCCTCAACCCACCCCAACCCCCATCCCGTCTTCCCCTCTTTTGTGCCAGAGAAGTAAAACAATAAATAAATGCACACGCAGAAGACAATGAGGAGTGGCCGATTCAGCAAAATATTGACCATGGCTCGGACAGGAATCATTGGCGGCAAGCAGAACGATTGTGTATGAAGTTCCATGCAGCAGACAGTGTATAGAGAGCCGGTCTCAGAACCAGAGCCACATAAGTGGAGGCAGATGAGAGGGTTTTCTGCCCCCCCCCCCCCCCCCCCCCACGCCCCCCCCCCCCACCACTCCCAGTGTAACATTCAAGACCTCCCACTTTCACTCTCACTCCTAGCCACTAAGTGTGTGATGCCACATTTTGCTTTCACTCTCACTCCTAGCCACTAAGTGTGTGATGCCACATTTTGTACACAAACAAAACTTGAATGGTTTATGTTGTGCTGGTCATTGATTAGTTTGGCGGTGAATATTAGCTTTTCCTGCCCTGGTGGTAAACATCAGCCCTTCCATTTCGAGCAGGGTTAGTAGCAATCAGTATTTTCAATCAGGTTTTATATTTGCAAAAAAAATCACTAAGGACTTGTCCACACAATTCAAAATCATGTTGGCTATTTGAATATTCTACTGAGGTGATTGCTACCATCATGTGTTTTAACATTGACTGTTAAATGTGTGTATGTAACATTAGAATGCAAATATAACCATTAAAAGATAACTGAAATAAAGATCAAAAAGGTATTCATGAATTACTCAACTAATTTATTTTGAAAGGCACTGAAAAGACATTTCTTTCAGTGCCAACCAACCCATGTTTGCTATTGCTTTGCCTTTTTTATTATTATTATTATTATTATTATTATTATTATTATTATTATTATTATTATTATTATTATTATTATTATTATTACTACCGGTATTCATCAGCTGTAATGTGCCAGAAAATATGAAAACATGACTTGTCCTGGTGCACCACCTAGTGGTCAACTTCTTACAACATACGCAACATATCGTCCGACATTAGGTCGACGCCTAAAAGAATGAAATACAATCTGCATACCCGTGATATCATATGCAACAATAAAGGTTAATTAAGAAATTATCATAAAGCAATTAATCTATTCATGATGATGGACCATTTTATGTACTTAAATGTTCATAGGGTTTATGAATAATCTTTATCCAAAAGGCTGTCTGTCTGGTCCTCCGCCTCCATAATACGTCTTCATAAATCCGGCATCCCCTGAATTAGCATTTCAAATAAAGCATGGTCGCTGTTGGACAATTCCGGCTGGAGCTCTTGACCCATGATCTGTTCTCCATTCTAGACATCATGAAAATTTAAAAGTTTCTGTTTTGACTGTTGATTGGGAGCAAACACCAAAAAAGAGTCCATTTAATATAATAGCACCTATGTATCCATACAACTAATACTACATCCAAACAGACACCTTCATCCACTCTGTTATCCATCTACCGTCGGATCCACACACCCATTCGCCTCACATCGCATACCATCCATCCGTCCATCCGTCCGTCCATCCATCCATCCATCCGTCCGTCCGTCCGTCCGTCCATCCATCCATCCATCCATCCATCCATCCATCCATCCATCCATCCATCCATCCATCCATCCATCCATCCATCCATCCATCCATCCATCCATCCATCCATCCATCCATCCATCCATCCATCCACCAACCCACCCATCCAGCTATTCTTCCATTGCCTTCCTTCCATGTTTATTCGGGGGGGGGGGGGGGGCAAGTCTGCAGCCCAGTACATTATCTGTTCCTGCCTCCAAATTGACAGTAGCTTCCACAGGTGTTTATGCCTCATCTGAAGAGGCAGGAGAACGAAGGAGGACTGGGGAGAAGATTAGAGAACAGGACAATTTGATCAGAGCTAAACCGAGCACATAAATCATATCATGTCATAGGACATCATGTCATATAATAGCATCAAATATCATATTATATTATGACCTACCAGTTCATGCCAGACCACCTTCAATTCCATCTCACTATGTCCCATATTCAAAGTGACATCGAAATGTGTTTTTTGTCATCCCATAATGCAATTGACCGTCTTCAATTTAAATTCATGTCTCATATAGTAGTCATGTTAACAGGTCTTGATGGATTGACAAACCATGAGAATAAAATATAAGCCAAACATAAATGATTTACATAACAACTTGCATTTCAAAGCGTTCCCCTCCAATTACCTATCTAGTTCTATGAACTTCTATTCTTTTGTTTGATTTAAGTGGACACCTGGAGACAAGGAGGAAGTAGAACGCACAAGAGGGAAATGAAAGGTAATTGGAATAGATTCTCTATTAAATTCTGGTTTACAAACCATCATTCTGTCCATCTCTGCCTCCCTCATGTCTGGTCCCCTCCCCTCTCCGTGAATGGGATGGGCCAAGCAGAGAGAGGTGGATGGGGGAGAGACAAAGCATCAGCTGGACATTGGATTAACAAATCTGTGCCACTACTTCGGCGTCCGCATCAGAGATATAACAACCAGGGTAGCAATCACCATCATTTTTTTTTGTAGAAGAAGAAGTAAGTACTGCTTTTCGATGCCCCTTGCTGTTTCCGGTACTGTTGCTGCTACAAGGCTAACTTGAATGATTCAGGTAACCAGAGTTACTATAGGGAGTCACAATCTGGCTTGAACTTGTGCCTATCTATTTCATATTAATACTTGGAGCAACTAAATGCAAATAAAATATTGTCACTTGATTTGGGCTTCAAAAAAGTTGGGATTACATTTTAAAAGAAAACTTTTCACATCTTTCTCTACCACTGCACTAACCTGCTCTGTGATGTCTCAATATGTATTGATAACAGTTGTAACTGTCTTGTACCTTTTAAGTAATTGCATGTCAAAACGCTATTGCTTGAGAACTACACTACATTTCCTATAAATGTTGGGTCAATGAAGGCCTGCTTACTTTCCAAAACACGGTCAACGTCTTGTTGTTATTCAACAGTATAGCAATTATATATGTTAGGCAAAACAAAACTATACAAACAAATGCATTGCATGCAGAAGTGAAATGCAAGCAAAAGAAGGGTACTGATGCTATAACAACGTTCTGTCAAATGGGTTCATCCGTGCACATGTTTGTGAGGGAGGTGTTGGGTTTTTTCTCTCAACATCTCAACTATTAATAGTCATCAAGTTGGGGCAAGCTCGTTAGAAAGAGCAAGGGTTCACTCAGGGATTTCACATGAGCGTTTCAATGCATCTGTTTAAGCGTGCGGCTTGAATTTTAATGCACTTAGCCGGTGACCAACCGTCTAATGCCTTAGAAAAATCCATCTCAACAGTTTATGCATGTGCGGTGTAAAATCGTCAATTTACCAATGGTACGATAAACGTGCATGGCATATTTGAGTTTGATGAGTGGCGCCGTTAGGCTTCCATTACTTCGAAGCATGTGCAAGTGTGTACATGTGTGTGTATCTATCTATCTTTTCCTTCAATCATTTTCAACCCCCCGACCCCCCCCCCCCCCCCCCCCCCCCACCTCTTTCCACTGTACATCTCAGGTGTCTCTGCAATATTGTCTCTGGCCGAGGTTTGCTGAATAAAGATGCACATGGACTTGAAGAGACAATCCGCCACTAGAATCAGAACATGTGAAAAGCAGACGACCCAACTGAGACGGAGAAAGAAGTCCATCCCCTAATCGCAGGTGTGTGAGTTTGGGCAGACCAGGCCGGCGTGAGGCTAACCAGAGACTGTAAGTGGAGGATGAGGCTATTTTAAGACATGGAGCATCTTCTTATTCTGCGCTGTGTGCGACGTTCAGACAGTGGGCCACTTTTTAGCGAACCCTAGTATTGGTGTGGGGGGTCAAACAAGCCATGACCACAATGCCCTCGTCCCCATGACAGGAGTGTGCCAGCATGCCAAAACAGCATAAATGAGTCTCAATTTCCGCAAACCAATCTGGGAACTCCTGCAGTTCAACAATGTAGCCGCTGTAGGTGACCTTTATGGGGCCCATGGTTCACGACGTTGTGAGCACCGTCAGCATGGAAGAGCGCACCACCTCCATGCTTTGGATCTATGTCAACGCCACGGAATGGCTGAACACCTCGTACGACTACAACGCCACGACTGAAAACCCGGACACGTACCCGTACTACGTGATCGGCCTCTTCCTGTCCTGCCTCTACACCATCCTCCTCTTCCCCATCGGCTTCATCGGCAACATCCTCATCCTGGTGGTCAACCTGAACCACCGCGAGCGCATGACCATCCCCGACCTCTACTTCGTCAACCTGGCCCTGGCCGACCTCATCCTGGTGGCCGACTCGCTCATCGAGGTGTTCAACCTCAACGAGAAGTACTACGACTACGCCGTCCTCTGCACCTTCATGTCCCTCTTCCTGCAGGTCAACATGTACAGCAGCATCTTCTTCCTGACGTGGATGAGCTTCGACCGCTACGTGGCGCTGGCCGGCTCCATCAGCAGCAGCCCCCTGCGGACCATGCGCCACGCCAAGCTCAGCTGCGGCCTCATCTGGACGGCGTCGCTGCTGGCCACGCTGCTGCCCTTTGCCATCGTGCAGACGCAGCACAACGGCGAGGTCCACTTCTGCTTCGCCAACGTGTCAGAGATCCAGTGGCTGGAGGTGACCATCGGCTTCCTCGTGCCCTTCTCCGTCATCGGCCTGTGCTACTCCCTGATTGTGCGCGTCCTCATGAAGGCCCAGAAGCACCGGGGGCTGTGGCCACGACGGCAGAAGGCCCTGCGCATGATCCTGGTGGTGGTACTGGTGTTCTTCATCTGCTGGCTGCCGGAGAACGTGTTCATCAGCATCCAGCTGCTGCAGGGCGCCGCTGACCCGGACCAGCCCACCGCCCCCACGCTGTGGCACCACTACCCGCTCACGGGTCCACATCGTGAACCTGGCGGCGTTCTCCAACAGCTGCCTGAACCCCATCATCTACAGCTTCCTCGGAGAGACCTTCCGGGATAAGCTGCGGCTCTTTATTAAGCGTAAAGCCAGCTGGTCCGTGCTTAACCGCTTCTGTCAACACACGCTCGACTTACACCTTCCTGTGAGGAGCGAGGTGTCCGAGGTGTGAGTCCCTAGGGTGCAAAGAGAGAGAACTGGAATGAAGTGCATTAAACTGTGGATTAAAGTGACAATTAAAGACACCTTGAGGACAAAGCTCCGTATTCTGGAGTAACAAAAGCATTTTTTTTGTTTTTCATTAAAAGGAACCCGATTTGGAACATGTCACTTTCTTTTATTGCATCCTACAACATCAAAGAGCCTTGATGAAAATGCACAAATGTTAGCTGGCAGCTAACCATGAATGCTTTAGTCACTGCTATGTGAAGCTAAAAAGCAAATAGAAACAGTTAACAAGATAAGATACCACAAGATGATCTGATTCTTGTTATTGTACTACGGAAACGGAATCGTATAAGCTACTGTATTTCTAAAAATGTTTTCATTGGACAAAGTGCAAATGTCAAAATATCCCCTAGATATTTAAAGGTTGCCTACAACAATTGCTTAGTTAATTATAGCATTTTGGAGAGGTTGTGACATTTTGTTTATAACTATTCATTTCACGTGCATATAGTTATATTTGGTGAATACAAAGACAGAAGAAAAATGTGGCCCCCAAATTGAACTAAACAAATTCATTGAAAAAGTATTATTATACTAGCATTGTTAGTTCTTATTCATTCTGCAGCTGGGATTAAATCATGACCATAAAATAACCTCAAATCAACCTCAAACTTCAGTAAATATGTTTATGCATTAAACATCAATAAACCAAAAAAGTCGGGGTAACACAAAGGGCAAGCATTAACATTTGGTTTATTCTATTACTGTTGAAGAACAGGCCACCGTGTGTCTGGGTCATTGCGTAATGCACAGGAGTTGTTCCTGCTTTTATTATCTGCTCAGTAGTTCATTAATTCACCCATCAGCCGTTCAATAAAGTAACTATCACACTATAATTACAGTTATAAATGTGCACCAATGACTGCACAACTCTACAGAACAAAGCGAACGAATCACTAATGGAAACGAAGAACCAAAAGAAACAGTTGGCTATATATAGAAGGCAGAGTTAACATGGGAGGGAATATAGAAGGAGTCTGCTAAATGTTGGCTGAGATCCCCACTGTCTCGATCCCTACTTGTCAGCTCCTGTTAAGTGTGCAGCTAGAGCAGCAGAGAGGCAGGTGTTGTTTTGGTACGAGAGGACTGGGGCTGTGTAAACACATTACTCCACTGAGAAGATGGAAAGCTGCTGCGATCTGTTGTCCTTAACAGACATTGTTTAACGTCAAGCATTCAAACAGCAATGCTGAGAGGAAAGTGATGTTAGGTTAAAATAACATGAGCAATCTTCATTTTTGAAAAACATGAAAAAGTGAAGTTATACTATGACACAGGAAATATTCCACTTCTTAATTGAAACGTAAAAATGTGTACATCAGGTATATTGGAGGGATGTAAAGCAAGTACAAAACACCACTGCTTATTGTCCTCTCTCTGCAGTCTACTGCTGTTTTCTATTGAATCAGCCACTGATTTGTGTTCCGTTAACCTATTCAGGCTGATCAAATGTTAAAATCAAACATTAGGGGTTCATATTAAGTTGCCATTGGGGGAAAGACAAGACAAATGATGTGGCGTTCATTTTCTTGCTCACTTTAAACCTAGCTTTGCAATCTTTATTGTAATACTGTTTAGAAATAAATGTGTTTTTATAAAACCACTGGACAAAATTCGAAGTTGAATTTATAGATTGTAACATTAAGTGTTCAACTTCTTTCATTAAGAGACGATGGTTTAAATTCAGTATTCATGATCATTTGTGTTGTTAACGTCTTTATGTGTCGGCAGTTTAGAGGTTTCCTTATGTTAGTGTCTCTGCCCACTTGTCTAACAGAGCTTCATAAAACACAAGACACTCAAGGCCATCACCAAAACCATAAATTCCCCCAGAGTGAACTTGTGACGCCTAACTCTATAGGCGTCTAAAGGTGGAATTATAAACAATGGGTCTATAGATCCGGAAGCTGTCTCAAGAAAGTGTTCCACATCCACCATGAAAATGTTTGAACAATTCTTTGTGATTATCTAGATGAGAATCATCTCCAGGCCACTTTTCACTGCAGCTATTAGCCCATTAGTAAATAGTTTTGCCTTTATTTCCACAGACTAAATTGGATTTAAAGAAAGAAAAATCCATTAATTCTGAAGTTGGATTTGTTTTATTCTTTAGAAACACAATTTTCAACAAAGGTGCAAGGTGATGGGTTCAGTGCAAAGACACAACTTACATTATACCAGTATAGGTAAAAGCCCAAACCCCAAAACTGTAAACCTTCAATTGACTGTATTTCCCTAAATGACAACCACTTCACTCAGTTATTTGGGTTGTTTTGAACATTTCCACAACTCAACAAGAGAAGCCTCACACATCCTGGGTGAATAACTTTGCGCCTTAACCAATAGTTGAAATGGCTCTGCGGTCTTGGAGCAGTGAGTGTTTGCTGTTTTAATAGAGCAGGCAGCTATTGATGATGTCTGCAATGAGAAAACCTCCAGCTCAAGCATGTTGTTCCAGCTGTAACAAGCAGCCTGGGAAAGTCTCTCACAGGGTGGTGTTGTTGCCTTGAGAATGCCATTTTATTGATGCTCTACTTGTTTGTGACGCTGGTGCTACTGCTCAGTGGCGTGCCCAGACTGACTCAAAAGGGATGGCCCTTGATAACACAGGGGGTAAAACACAGCCTTTGCAGTGCAGTGTGGAGAATGTTCACATCACAGGGGGGGGGGGGGGGGGATATAGGTGCCACCCGAGGCCACCCTGATGCAACGACATGTTGAATTCTAGAGGAGAGTGACAGCGAAGGCTTGTACATTACGCTTATGGGATGTTTGGATTCCAAAAAGGTGTGTTAAAGCAGGACAGCAAGTCTTAGGAACAGAAACAGAAAGGATGCCTCTGAATATCATCAAAAGGCTCCCCAGCCAATGGCTGATAGATCGGACCATTTGACAGGTAAAATAATGTAGTGTTACATATTAAAGCCACTTGGCCAGTATTCGTTAAACTCTGGCAAGCAAAAAGACAAAATTGTAAAACTTCTAAACAAGCTCAAAACCAAGAAACTCTATGTTCAACCATGCAGTGGAAAACTCTATATTTTATAATTTATTTCACTCATGTCCCCTTCTCCTGAGCCTCAAACACACAAACATACATACCACACACACATACACACACACACACTGTGAGAAGGGCTTTACAGAGGACTGTGTTAACAGCTGGGACCACAGCGTAAGGTTAAGGGTTTGTGGGTACTGACGTCATGCAAGGGACAATGGTGGCGACTTTTCCCCTTTCTTGTATTTACAGCACATCACGCGACTGACCGTGTGCATCTCCACAGAACATATTGGCCATCGCTGAAGTTTGAGGAGTTGGATATTCACAATTTGATCAACTCATTCTAAAGTATGGGGCTTTGCTTTCTCGATGATGTCATCAAGAGATGCTTCCCCTCAGTCAATAGAGGGGGCTTCGATATGAATGGAAACTTCTAGTGACTAATAATAAGAATGCAAATAAAAGATGAGAACCCTTTTAAAGGGAAGGAGGGATTTCAGTTCGATAACAACACAATGTAAAAGTACTTAATGCGGAATCTAAGGCTCAGAAACTCATTAAGGCTACCATTAATTAGCCTAATTAACTTAACTACCTTAAAAAAAACTTTTCTGCTTGAGCCATTCTGATGTAAGCGTGTGGCATACATCCCCTTAACGGCAAAGGTCTCGTGTGGTCACAGAACTGCAGGCTGAGAAAGCTGTGGGTAGGAGAAAGTCAAAGTAATTACAACAAGATAGCCCACGCTTTATGCATAATTACAAAGAAGCACACGCCGTAGGCTTCAACAGCTGAATAATTGATCCGATTTATAATTGCATTAGTGTATTAATACTCCTTTCAGCAAAAGGGCTGAGAATAGACAAGCTTAGTAGATATACTGTAGGACAAAGAAAGAGGTTGTCATATACATGTGCTGCAATATAATACATACTTAAATTCAATGACAAACAAGTTGACTCCATTGTTTTTTATTTTCAGATATATTCAGATAACTTATACCTCATCTTAGTTTGCAATAGGTGTATAACTTTGTAAAACGCAACTCTTAGATAATACAAATACAATCACTGATCGGTGATAGACTGAAAGCAAAATAAACTGGTTCAGAAGAAATGAAAAGAAAACCAGAACTTATAACTAATATAAAACTTGTTCATGTATGGTGAAGCAATAGAAGGCCTAATTAAATTGTATACTCAACAATCAAGTGATAGTCAAAAAGAAAATAATGTCGTTCAATGTGTTCTGTTGATTGCTCTTCTGATTCATGAATTGTTCTATTGTTTTTCCCTTACCCTCTTTGCGTGTCAGGGAGCGTGCACAGACGCAACTACGCACAAACACCCGCGCAATCACTCACACACACACACACACACACACACACACACACACACACACACACACACACACACACACACACACACACACACACACACACACACACACACACACACACACACAAACATTTTTATGCTAAATATTGTTAAATAAATAGTTGTCACTGCTGAGGAAATAGCATTTCACAATAGCACAACAAATAACAGAAACATCAACTAAGTGGCTGTAGTCCAAGCAAACTCCATAAATCAAAGAGAATAAGCGACAATCGCTTTCGTATAATTATCAATTAAACATAATGAATTTGGCTGCTATGGCTTTCCAGCAAATATATAATAAGTATTGAGAAAGGCACACAGGGCGCGCGTTGCTTGTTAGGAGCGTGGGGGACGGGCTCTGCTTGGTATGCAAGCAGCAGGATGACGCGCATGCGTATTGGATTGTTTTGACTGAAAATGCCGTCGGTTTCGAAAACGGCGGCCAATGCTTCTCCGCAAACCGAGAAGCCTACTCACTATACGTAAGTAAAGCTACAGCAGAAAATTACTCTGTTGGCAATATGTAACGTATATGATCGTTTTACATGCAGCACAATGCATTTACAATTCTTGCTTGGTGAAACTCTTTGTTCTGCGTTGAACATGGTGCTTTCCTTTGGCTTTGTGACTATCTACATTAGCAAATACCACGACAGCAATAATGTTTTCGACGCGTAATAAAATAAAATGCAAGCGACTAGTTGATTCTGACTTTTACTATTACCATACGGTGTTGAATGTAGCATTGATATAACTGTTCCGAGTGCGAAGCGTGAACTTGCCACGCTAAACGATTAGCCATTGACTCGCTATCCAGTTTGCTTGTAAATAGCTTGGCCTTATTTCCTTCCTTGTTGTTACGCACTTTACTTGACGTACGCTCAGCGCGCCTCTGCTAGGTTTACGTACGAATCTCTGCGTAGTACTTTTGTAAATGGCCAATACACGCTGGTTAACCTGAAGCAGCATCCACAAAAACACAACGTGAAATGTTACTATTTTTGTCCTGACTCTTTGTTTTGTCACAGTCAATGAGTATGTGCAAAGGAATGAGTACTAACAAAGTCTCATCTTTATTTCAGTTATTTGAAGGAATTCAGAACAGAACAGTGCCCGTTGTTCCTCCAGCACAAGTGCACGCAACATAGACCCTTTACCTGTTTTCATTGGCATTTTCTTAATCAGCGGCGAAGACGGCCCATACGAAGAAGAGATGGAACTTTTAACTACAGTCCCGATGTTTATTGCACAAAATATGACGAGACAACAGGCATATGTCCCGATGGAGACGAGTAAGTCCAACTTTCATGTGAAATCTTGTTTCTCTACAGCATTCGGAATGTTCCACACAGGAAAATGTTATCAGTAATTTTTTTACAACTATTTGTAACTTGGTCAGATAAGCCAGCAGGTAATGGAATGGCAAAATCAGCATCATGTAAATCAACAAATATTCCAATGCACCTGCCTGTTGTGGAAATATTTCATATTTGTTTGAGGATACCTCAATGTAGATTATAAACTTTGGGTGGCCCAGCTCAGGAAGCAAATTCTGTGTTTGTTATTTTGTAGTCAAAAAGATGAACCCTTGGTTTTACATTTGATTATACCTTGACAGAGCAATTTGTTCAGTTGCTATGTCATTCAGTGGCACTGCTATGCAGTTAAATAACCCCTTGATAGTGCTGCTGATTACAATCCAGCCTAATTTATTTCACTCCTCACTGAAACAGCCCCACAAACAGTGGGGCAGTGACTATGCTTAACACAAAAGTGTTAAGCATAGTCACTGCCACCAATGACCCATACGATTGTACAATACATTTATGAAATGTAGTTTCATTTCCTAAAAAGTTTCTGTTTTGCAACACATTTTCTCCCAAGACTGTCATGAAAATGTTCTCAAAGCAATATATACAGGCTGTTTCACAATATTTAGGCTTGCTTTAAGTTATTTATGAATTATTTATATAAATAATCTATGAAAGTGAACCTATTAAAGCCTATTTTGCTTATGTACATGGAACACAATTAACATTAGTTTACACCTTTTGATTCAGTTTCTTTGATTCTCTATCAGTTTATTCAAATCCAACATTTATCGAGAAAATCTGAATCAGAAATGTGCTGAAACTATATGAGCTTGGCACCTGCACGTGTGAGTTTTCTGATGGTAAAGCAACTGTTGCATTACTGGACAGAAGACGCATTTGTATAAGTCATCAGGTTAACGTGATTGATTCTTATTCAAAGTTTATTTTCAGAGTCCAATGTTGTTTGTCAGAGATAGAACTTTGGAAGTAAATATAGTTTGTAGCTTTTGTTGATTTTGACTCACTTTGTAATCCAAGTATAGGTCATTTAACTTTTCGAGGGAGTCACCAAAATTATTATGTATACAATCTTTCAATTGACTTAAACCGTTGTTATTCCTTAAAGATATACACATGTTTGTGTTATTAATGCTATGTTTCCTGAAAAGGTCTTTAGTTGATATTGCCAATACAGAAACATCATGTTCGTCTGATTGTGTAAATGATATCTCAATGAAACAGAAATATGCAATCATGTATGTACTGCAATTTTAATAGATTGTCACAATTATTTTTGTTATTCAAATGATTGTTTGTACACAAGTGGTCCATATTCACGGTTTATTTTATTATAACAATGAAACATGCATTATACAGTTGACTCATTATGACTACATTACAGTTTTTAGCCATACTGGAAGAGCAGCATCGTTTATCAATTATATTTAACCACAACTATGCAAATCTGGAATTGGAAACGGGCTTTGTTGCTACCACAAAGCTTTAAGTAAATGTCGACTGACTCCTGAATGATCTGCTGCAGTCTTTACTATCCCTCTACTACGAATCACTGCTATTTTTGTATGACCTTATCTGTTGCTATAGCAACTGTTGCTATTCAGAAAATTAAGATTGTGTGAACTCCGGAGGCTTACTTCTCTTTAGCCCGAGGAAGGTTTTGACTCTGTGCTCCTGAGTGCTCACAGTATTCTGGTAAAGCAGCACGATCACAAATGTCTTCCAATGGTATGCAATTATAATGGTGTGATTTGAAATGATTTCTTTCTTGTTATTTCTCGCTGGCATTATCTCATTTGAAGCAGGAAACTGTAAAAACAAGTTTCAGCACATCAGGATAATGTGCAGCACAGCATCACATTTTCTGTAATGTTGATATCTCAACAGGATTCATACATGATCAAAATCTTATTCCAAATTTTATTAATCAAAAGCCAGACTCAACATATTAAATATATTCTTGATTTAATTTGCATTGTTGTGTTGTTCTGAAGATAACCCATTAACATACAATCTCTGTCCTTCCTGTCTTGGGTTTCTTCAGTTGTCCATACTTACACCGCACCACTGGTGACACAGAGCGCAAGTACCACCTCCGCTACTACAAGACGGGGACGTGTATACATGAGACGGACGCCCGTGGGCACTGTGTAAAGAATGGTCTGCACTGTGCGTTTGCTCATGGGCCCCACGACCTCCGACCCCCGGTCTATGATATCAGGTGACATGGACACACAACAACTAAACAGTAACCCGGCACGCATATAATGGCCAGTGTACCGTATGTAATGAATACGCTCAACGGGTCTTTTTTCGTACTATGGCAGTTGTTGGCTAGTTAGTTGGGGACTTTATTGAAGGATTTGTCAAGGAGCCAAGAAGAGTTTACAATGTTCTCTTATGTTTAGTCAATAACCGCCCTTGTGTCAGCATGGCCAATTTTGGTCCTATGTTACCTCAATAATTGCAAATTATTTTAAATATTTATCACTCAGTGGGATAACATGCTTAAGTTGTTGCGTCTTGTTGTCGGGAGGGTTAGAAGCTGATTTGACATCTTAATAAACTGCTCGTGCACGTCGAAAAAATAACTTGAGAGTTTGTATCAGTAAAACAAGCTCTGTGCACTTGATCCACTTGTGTCATCCAACAGAACTAACATAGTCTGCATCCCCTTGTGTCCCACAGAGAGCTTCAAGCACAAGAGGCCCTCCAGAATGGACAGCTTGGGTCGGGCGAAGGTATCCCAGACCTCCAGCCTGGAGTCCTGGCCAGCCAGGCCATGATAGAGAAGACTCTAACGGAAGACCCCCGATGGCACGGTGAGACACGACGTCCGCTCACGCCCACTCACTGTTCATTCAAACGTTGTTCCATCACTCCTGCACCGGTGCGCAACGTCGGTCAATGACGTGGGCCTTATTCCTTGCAGATACCAATTTTGTATTAGCGAACTACAAAACGGAGCAATGCACCAAGCCCCCCAGGCTGTGCAGGCAGGGCTACGCCTGCCCGCACTATCACAACAGCAGAGACCGGAGAAGAAACCCCCGCAAATACAAGTACAGGTGACCCAAGTCTCGACTCTAAACTCAAATTACAGGGATATGATCAAATGTTTAAAGGCCCCCATGATTTGTGGTGTTGTTGTTGATGTTGTGTTGTGTCCGGACGGCCTGTCCCCCACCCAGGTCGACTCCCTGTCCCAATGTGAAGCATGGGGATGAGTGGGGCGAGCCCTCCAAGTGTGACAGTGGAGATGGCTGCCAGTATTGTCACTCCCGCACGGAGCAGCAGTTTCACCCAGAGGTCGGTCAATAGGATTCCTGCTGGACTATAACTAATATAATATAATTTTTTCTTGTAAGTGAGTATTGCTTGGATCTGGAATGCAGTTCCTCACGCAAATCCTGCAAATATATATTTTTCAATAACATTGTTAATACATGCTGTCTGAAAGGACGAGTTCTAATAGCTCATTCTAGCCATTAATATTAATATCACTCTTTTTGATGTTTTTTTGCTTTGTAATTCAATTGAACGAGTTGGGTTATTTTAAATCATCTAACGAACCTGTCATCAGTGGGCTGTGTTTCAGCTAAGTTAATAAGTGACTATTGAATACGTTAATGATTGATTGACAGGAGGCTTGGTCTTTGTCGTTATATGCTGTGCTGTTGACACTGTATATTTGTGGAAAATCCTGTTCTTTCTTTTTGTTAATACATCTGAAGTTATTCTAGATGTGCATCTTATTTCGTGGTCATATTTCATGATTTTTGTGTGTGTGTGTGTGTGTGTGTGTGTGTGTGTGTGTGTGTGTGTGTGTGTGTGTGTGTGTGTGTGTGTGTGTGTGTGTGTGTGTGTGTGTGTGTGTGTGTGTGTGTGTGTGTGTGTGTGTGTGTGTGTGTGTGTGTGTGTGTGTGTGTGTGTGTGTCATATCAATAATATTTATTTCTGACACTGTGCTATGACTCTTACTTGTCTGATTATCTTCATTGCCTCATTGTTTTAAGATCTACAAATCCACTAAATGCAACGACATGAGACAGACTGGCTACTGTCCAAGAGGACCCTTCTGTGCTTTTGCTCACGTGGAAAGTAAGCAAAACAATTCCTTCCTCCAAAAAAAACCATACATTTTTCATTTCAAGGGCCCTAACTGACCACTAGGGGTCATGCTGACGAGCCGTTACAAGTTCCTCACAGTAAACTAGGGTCCCTTCTAAACACCTAACATTGAACCCTATGGAGTGTTAGGCTAAGACTGTGCCCTCAACCAATGTACGTGTCTCCTAGGGATCCCCTCGGCAGAGGAGACGATGAGCTCCCTGCTGAGCGCCATACAGTCCGGCTCCCAGTCCCAGCAGTATTCCGAGTGTCCAATCAGTGAGTGGAACAGCGGAGGCAGCTCCTCCACTCTTGCAGGCAGCAGCAACGGCCAGGTAGCTTGTTTGTTGTTGTTATTGTCATTATACATACCTGGCGGTTTCCAGTCGTTGATCTGGAGGACCTAGATATTGTTGTTTTTTTTTGGGTGGGTTTGATATTTGGGGCGAGAAAAATGTGCCCCTCTGTGCTTTTTCATAATGGGACAAAAGTTGCAAAAGAAAATGGGGAGGAATATTGAACATAAATATTTTATAAGCAAAAACTGCAAATTGGTAGCTTGACATGCATTGGAAAACAAACAGTGAAGATGAGAACAGATCTTTTCCCAGCTGCCATCATGAGTTTTGTTTCAGAAGCGTTTTCCGGAAATGTATTGCATAACAGTAAATTCAGGCCAGAAAGTTTGTCTTTTGCCTCTGCTTTTACAGTCAGCTGTACTTTAATGCTTTCACTCTCATATTTATTTGATAAGGCTGTCAATTCTGTTCTGCGCTACCCTATTATTCTTAACCTTTTTATATTGATCGGTTCCTCTCAACCACACTTAATTGTGTCCAGGAAAAGGAACCCAGTTCCACCAAAGTATTAATTCATTGCAACCATGCACTTATATACTTTTAAGATCAAACTCTCTCTGAGCGGGTGTGCGTCCCCTGCTTCTGGTTTCAGATGTGGGACTGTATATTCAGGTACACTGTTCTCTGGTTTCAGGAGGACAGTTGATATCCTAGCCCCGCCTTCTTATATTTACATTTGAGTTGTTGTTTATTTTAGCATTTTTTGTCGTGTCGCCAATTAGGAGTTGTGTGTGTGTAGTTACAGTTACTAATTAGTTGTTGGTGTATGTAAACAATGTACCAACGTTCTTGAATACGTTTGTGTGTGTAATTTATTAATTGCAAACCCCACTTTAAAAGTTTTCAGAAATGAATAAGCCAAGATATAAAACTTGCAAATTTCAAAGAAAATGTCCATGTCGGCAATGGTTTTGTACACTATTAATATCAATAGTTATTAAAAGGGCTGGCTTTTTTCTTTGTCTTTTTTTCTTCAGATAAAGAATGAGGGACATGGAGATCAAAAGCTGAATGACTCAGACAAGCAGGTTAGTATCTTGTCTATCACGTGTAGTGTTTGCTATATTCAAATTATACTGACACAGCACTAAGGATGATGTTTGTATATCAATATGTGCCCCTGATGATGATGATGATGATGATGATGATGATGATGGCTAAAGGTTTGAACCAGATCTTTCAGTGACGGCGCCCTTTGAGTTATACTGAAATGATTGCATAAAGTGGATGATAATGTTGTGGATATAAAACACACTTTGCTGAAATAAATCCAACCTCGAAGTCGGACCAAACAGACGGAGGGAGTTGGCGCTCCGAAATGAGCCTCATCCCTAATGCTGTTCTATTTACATCTCAACTAAAGAAGCTATAATTCGCCGTCGCCCGCATACCAATGGTGTTCTGAGAAGTCCTGTTCTTTTCCTGGGCAGCAGAACGCCGTATTCTCCGCAGGGAACCCCTTAACGTGCAGCATCACCTCCAGCATCACATCGAGCCTGGCTTCCAGCATCGGCTCCGACAGCTCCTCGCCCACCACCCTGTCCACCATGAACGTCAAGGCCACCCCCTTCTACCCAGGGAGCAACACGGTCGAGTCCGTCATTGGTGAGTCACGCCTCGACATGCAGAAAAGCAGAAGGCGACGTGGTTAAGGAACACGTGTAGTGGCTTGTTATATAAACGATAAATATAGACGTGTGTGTGTGTGTGTGTGTGTGTGTGTGTGTGTGTGTGTGTGTGTGTTCTCCCGCCTAACTCAATTGGGCGACTGGCCACCAACACTGCAAGGGTTCACTGACAAAGTTTAACTCCCACTGCTATCACCCAGGCTAAGATTGCATGCATACACGGTATTATAAGATGCTTTGGGTAAAAGCGTTCACCAAATTGTTTACATTATGTGTTTATGATCCTACTGTCAACCATTTACTTTTTCACTTCAGGCTCGGCTCTAGATATTAACTTCAGCGACATCAACGTTGCGTCTCTTGAACAAGATCTGGAGGAGCAAGAGGACCAAGTGGGGTTTGCAAGTAGGACTAGGCTCACCTTAATAAAGAGATTTGATTCTGAAGTTCACACCACGAAATGGATTATTTCTAATCCACACGTGCACTCCCGCCCCACACCCCAAAGGTCAAAGGTTGCTCGCCGGATCGGCCCCAGTTAACATCCCGGGCTCCCTGGGCCGCTCCTCCTCCTTTAACTCATCGTCATCGCTCTCAACCTCGCCCATGAGCTCCCTGTCCCAGTCTCTCTCCCAGTCCCTGCTCGGGGGGGTGGTCTCCCAGACCCCCCATCAGCCCTCGTCCATGTTGGCCAAGCAGGAGCACGGCCTCCTGGGAACCCCCACCTCCTCGTCCCAGAACTCCCTAGGTGGGTACCGTGCCAACGCCTGTGTTTCTTCTTATTGAACCAACATTGATAAAAAGGTGTGACTGGGTGAACCCTCTCTCACTGAGATGTTATCAGTGCCGTTTGTTCCCCGTAGACCCTTTTCACAGTGGCGTCCTTGGAGGACAAATACAGATATCATTCGGCACACTTATTATGGTTCTGCTCTTTTCATGTACCAGCGCATGGGTAGTAGAATAGTAGAATTTGATCATATCCCTGTGAGACAGTATTTCAGTCTACTACCCAACATGTTTCCCGTTGCAAAATGGAGATAACTTTGCAACTTTGTGTTATGTGCGACACCTGTGTTTGTTGAATACACCTGTCGAAAAGAGTATTTACCTCAATCGACCTGCAGGCGACCTTGAGCCCGGTGCCTAGCGAGTCTACTTACCCCTTAATTACCTGTGTCTTGATTCACCGAGTCCCTCTGGCTGCACCACCCATGGTAAACTGTCTCCCGCCATCACCGCGCCCCCTGCCAGGTTTGAACGGAGCCGCCAGCAGCATCTGGGACTTTGTGAGCGGCAACTTCTCTCCCAGCCCATCGCCGGTGTTCAGCAGCCTGACCTCGGGGTGCGGCGGCGGCGGCGGGGGGGACCTGGCCCGCCTCTTCAGGGAGCTGGACGAGGCCAAGAGGAAGCTGAAGCAGTGGGAGGAAGCGTGGCACCAGGTCAAGCAGGTCGGTAGTAGCGCCTTCCTCCCACATCCGATTGCGTTTTGCACCGTTGAGGGATCGCCAAAGTTTGGATTTTCCAAACTTTAGCGATGATGCAACGAAACATGCAGCCGGGTTTTATTTTTTTGCTTATTTAATCGCAGGAAATGGGTTGGATTTGATTATCTCCCCATTTAATCTCGGATGCTAAATGTAGTTGTAGTGGCATGGCGGCAACGACAACCAAAGGAAATGGTTAGATTGGATTAGGTCTGCGCTGGGTTTGAAACCGGGGGAAACACAGGACTGAGTCATCCTCGCGCCGCAACACTCCGCCTCCTCTGTCGTGTGGCAGGCGTGCGAGGCGTGCCAGAAAGACGCGCTGGAGGCGAAGGAGCGCGTGAAGTCGGCGGAGGCGGAGCGCCAGCTAGCGGAGCAGCGGTGGGAGGAGACAGAGCGCAGGCTGAAGGAGACCCAGGGTGACTTTGACGCTCTCTGCCGCGGCCCCGGATCGCCCCTCCTGCGTGGTCACGGGGACCTGGACCAGCTGCCCCTGTCCAAGCTCCACTCCATCCAGAGCCAGCTGCGCAAGGACCTGGAGCTACTAGATGGGGTAAGGGTCATTTCTGTCATTAAAACAATTATTACACCGGTAATTAAAATCAAATAAATTAGTTTTTTTTACACAAAGTTGCAACTGATGTTTATTTCTCCCTCCCTTTCCAACAGGTAATATATCAGCTACAGTCAAAGAAATGTATAGTTTGCCAAAAGCATGATCGCTGCATTGTACTGCAACCGTGCCAACATTATGTACTTTGTGAGAACTGTGCGCCTAGTAAAACAGAATGTCCTTACTGTAGAACAAAGATTTTAAAGTGGTGATGTACAATTATACAAGGGTACTATTTATAGAACTAGCCTTTAGTGAAGATTTAAAAAAACGGATTCACATTATGCTTAGATTTTTCTAAAATTGATATTTGTGTTTTGATAGTAACTTGATGCACATATGATTAATGATGTTTGACTGGTCAAATAACTATTACAAATTGGGTAGTTCAAGTTTTTTGGGCAAAAGCTCTCTACATGATGGAAATCCAATCACCCTTGCATGCACTTATACATACACACAAAATGTATTAATATATTAGTACTTTGAGGGATAATGGTCCACCAAGTTAATAATTTTCAACAGTATTTATTCATATTGGCAACCAAAGTTGGCAAACCTACTCTAGCCCCAACCCAAGTATCTTGGAGACAAATGTTCCTAAAACGGAAAAAAAACGACTAACAAAAATAATGTTTTTAAACAAGCCTACCAAAGATATCCTTTAAGCTACCTTCATGATGAAGTTTAGTAGCACAGTGTTTTGACTCGTCCCCTGGGGTGATGTCTTCAAAGTATTTGAATAATTTTATCTCAGAAAAATGCTAACTAATGCTGCCATAGTTTTTTTTCGCATATCACAAATTGAATTTTTTGAACCACATCATAAAACTACAAAATATAACTTTTCTAGATCCACTCAAATTCATTTCTATAATTATTGATATGATATATTATCAATTATCTGGATGATATAGCAGAGTACCTGGAGCATGATGTAACAAAGTCTTTATTTACTAAAAGGCCTATTATATAAGTCGTTTGAGGGATTTTTCCTGATGCCACAGACCTCAGGATGAAGCACACAGTGAAAGTATTGTTGGTATTTAGTTTCAGGAATGTTGTTTTCTCTCTGGTTGGCTATCTTTGTTAAGGGGACCAAAACTAAATGTGCATTCAGCACTAAAAAGTAAAAAAAAAAAAAAAAAAAAACAGCACCCTTATTCACTACATGCGGTACAATACTCATAAGTTGTTAAGATTTAAGGCCTTTGCACACTGAGTCCGTTTTTGTTGTCTGAAATTGCCGCACGTCAAAAAAAAAAATCAGTCTCATGTTGTGTCGATCATGTTTACACACCGAGTCCGAAACTTTCGTCCGTCATAAAAAAATTCGGATCAGGTTCGATTTAATGCGTTTTTCGCATCTGTGAAAAGCCTTGATGACCACTCGCGGAAATCCTTTCTGACTCACAAACAGCTGTTAATGCATCAACGTCTATGCTGAATAGCTAATGATGGATCTCTTCTCTCTCCTGTGATCAGTCATATACCGGGTTGATCTCTCTCTCTCTCTGTGTGTGTGTGTGTGTGTGTGTGTGTGTGTGTGTGTGTGTGTGTGTGTGTGTGTGTGTGTGTGTGTGTGTGTGTGTGTGTGTTGTTGTGTGTGTGTGTGTGTGTGTGTGTGTGTGTGTGTGTGTGTGTGTGTGTGTGTGTGTGTCATTGCCAGCCGCTGGTCAGGATCAATTGGATCACGGAAATTTGTCCTCTTTTTTTCTTATGTGTGGCTCCAGTTGTGCTAAAACTTGGTCGAACTGGACCACTGTCATCCTAAAATAAACATGAAAATGGTCTGGATATTTCCGCAGTTCTTTTGCAAGAAGGTGGAACTCCCCTTGCTCTTGGCGTCCTCTCAGGATCGGATGGACCCAGTATTTTCTTTTTCTCTTCTTTTTCTCTTCAAGAAGTGAGAGGACTACAAAATCATCCTCACTGCTTGACTCCATTTTCTCCCTCTCCGAAATTTGGAACACAAAATAAAAACGCATGCGAATAAAACGCAACGGACTCAGTGTGCAAGGAGCCTGCGCGTTAAGTTTTTTGTCGGATGACGGATACGAAAAACGCATGCGAAAAAAACGGACTCAGTGTGCAAAGGCCTTTACTGATGTAGAAATTGTGTCTTTTATATCATCTTAAAGAAATATAGAACATTACAAATGTAGCCTTTTTTTCAGTTCCCCTTAGTCAATTACTTTTTCAAGCCCACATATTTAGTAGCAATCATTTGTAGTATGTGTATACTATACCCAGTCAAGCATCATTATTTGGACCAACTTTCCAGAAGTTTTTTTTCTTTGTCGGCCTGGGATGTATAGACATTTGCTTTAAGCTGCATTGTAGGTTTATATTTTATAAGCAAATTTCTCGCGGTTTTGTGCAAACTGTGAAACATAATGATATAGGTTTCCTTTTGTAAGATCATGGTATGTTCTCTCTCTCTAGCTCTCTCTCACTCTCTCTCATTAAAAAAATAATCTGTTAGAGGAGTTCATATTAGTTCCTATTTTAATCGGTAAATGAATACAATTTCAATCAAATAAGTGCACATTTAAAATGCAATTTTTAAGGCATAACCAGCAGCTGTGATCTCAGCGAGGCAGTTATTCAATCGGTCCTTTTTAACTCACGTAGAGGTATAACCCTACGTATAGCCCTAGCTATTAGAATTGCATGTCATCTAATGCCGGTTATTGTGAATCTCGTAGATCGCCTACTGATTGTGTCTAGGACATATCGGCCTCTCACTCTTTTAAGTGCCTTGCCTTTTAGATTCCAAGCTAACGTCTAAGCAGTACACGTGGTAGTCGGCTCTCATGCGCGGGTGCGAAACGTGTCTCTTTTTTTAACGGCAGAAGAGATCGTGTGCCCCTGCGTTACAGAGGAACGATCCTCACTCAAATAAGTATATCTGTCAATTTATAATAGTTTGGATTTAGACAGCGCCCGTGGTCCGACTTCAACCCCTTTGATATGCACCACACACAAACCTGTGTGGAGCTCGATTGGTGCAGCTTCACCATCAGTCTGCTATGAAAACGTTTTTCAAGTAAACATTTGGAAGTATGCAAACACGTAATAGGGACAAGACTATTTTGAACAGTTAAGTGATATCTTTTTCGTCAGTGAATGAAGAATTCTGTGGTTAAAACTTGCTTGTTGCGTTAATAATTAAGACCGTGTATTGTGCTTAGGTTACTCTAATTGTAACGACCTTCTACTGTGTAAAAAAAAGAAAACGACAACAACTGCATTTTCTTGCTTTAAGTTTAATAGAAGAAAACAACAAACATGCCATCCAGGTACACCGTTTGCTGTTTGCAAGGGTGGGAAAATGTTTTGTTTACATTCAAAAGGATGGAAATCAAACGGCTCACGGGAGGGCAACCCTCATAAAAGTTGATGGTTATTTTGTTTTTGTGTTGATATTATAGCATATGATCTATTGCATGTTATATTATGCGATTTCTTAACCAGCTTAAAAAAACGGACAAAAAAAATCGGTTTGCACTGTCACACTGCCAGAATATTTGTAATCAATCAGTTCTAGTGTACTAAAGGCTTATTAACGTCACTTCTGCAAGCTTTGCTGCAACTAGAAACGGTATTATCGTAGTTTATTGTAATACATTTTAGATGTTTGAATGTTGTGCATAAAAAACTTGGATAAAACGAAACAAAAAACTTTTCTAAACGATGTTCTTTTTCATCAGACTTGGCAAATCTTATGCTCGGTATGTCTTTCTAAATAGGCTGTCATCCTTTGATCAACTTAAATCACTGCGATTGACTTGCAGGTCTGCACTTATGTAATTAGCTAAAAGAATGTTCAAATCGTATTCTCTTTGTATTATACCCTTCTGACAGACTGCAGCATACGCAGTGCTATCGGTCCACTTTTACAAGGGAATTATAAGCTATTCTGTTTGGGCGTTTTCAGACATCCAAGTTCAGGATGTCTAGAATAGATAAAAAAAAAATAAAAAAAATAAGATTTAACCAAAGTGGTTTTTGGGACATTTGACCCTAAAAATAGAATACAAATGTCATGTTATATTGTCGCAGTGTTCAGTCCAAAAGTCTTGTCCACGTCTCGAAATGTACTGTAGATCAAGGCTCTCGTATTAATTTCCTAAAGTAAGTTTCCATTTGTTGACACTTAAATTTATGTAACGCAGCTAAAGTACTTTACCAAAGTACTAAGTTAGGAATAACTTTATATCATGTCCAAACAATGGTAGATTTTACTCATTTCAAATTCATGGTAAATTTATTTCCATGAGTTAAGTCTATTATAAATTGAATTATTATAAATTCTATTTCAGGGTACTTTTTTCCTTTTGCGTTTGTCAATTGATACCACACACTATTCTCTTAGTGAGCAAATAAGAGGTTGAACTAGCTTTTCTTACAATATTAAGGATTTTATAGTTGTACCAAAGACCTCTGCTGTTATTTATTTTGAATTACACTACGATATTTGATATTCCGCCTTCGATATTCATCGTTTTTTTTTTCAGAATAAAAATAAAATAACAATTTGATTATCACCTAGTACCTTAAATAGATTCTCAGAATGATTTCCCATATCCATTTAGTCTCTAGGGATAAAGAAATATAAAAGAAATGGGTCAAATTCTAACAAAGTATCTGTATTCGTATATTAAATTTTGTGTGACGTATATTCTGGTGTTGATGACAAATGTGACATTGTCTGTTTGCCCGTTGTACCTTAAGATAACATTCATTTTTGAACAGTTCTACATGGAAGGAGGTGAATGATGTGTTTAAGTTCTTGAGAGGCCATAGGATTTGTTCTTTTACTTTTCTTTACTATCAATGGTTGTGTGCTGTGTGCTTCTACAGTAAATCTACAATGCCCTGTCAGGTGCTTTTCTTTTCTTTTGACTGTTTTTCTTGGTTTAAGCTTTTTGTAATCATGGCTAGAAAATCATTTTGCTTTACTTTAATCAATATATTTCTTTAATAATGGTGACCAGCATCAATGGCAAATACAGACATATTTAAAGAAATATTGACTTATGTTACCTGCCCCCAAAAAAAAAATTCTATTTCTAAAGGGATATTACGATTATTTGCTCTGTAAACGTACAGCTTACATTTTAAAATGTTCCTTAAATTTGATTTAATGTATCTCGATTCTGGACAAATTGAACTTCTACACCTGTGCCTTTAATTCAATTACAATGATCTCAATTGGAATCAAGGATATTTTGTGCCGAGATTGTGTTTTGATAAGTTGAATAGAAATTACAAGACTTAATTCTGATCAATATTCCAGTGCCTTAGGACATTTTGTAGACCATTAAATTATCTGCTCTTTAACTGAAGGTCCTAGTAAAAGGCTTCTTTGGCTTTGGACAATTAGAATAAACTACTTACAAAAGAACCAACGCATGACACAAGGGTGTCCAATATTGTCCAAGGGTGTCCCGCTGTCTGTATTTGCCATAATATTACATTGCAGTAATACCTAATTTTATATTATTACGCATCAGTTCTCTATTAAAAATGCCCATTTGATGTATAATCGACATCAGTTATGGAATAGTTGCATTACTGTTAGTTGTTTTGTGATGTCTTTTTTTTGTTCAAAAAATAATAATTGAGCCTGAAGATTTATGCAATGTTGTACCGGTGCATACCATGAGTACATGTATACGAGTTAGGCTGTTGGAATTTAATAAGTCAAAAGAAAAATAGCACAAGTTTTGTCAATATTGAGGGACAACTTGTTCCATATGCCACAAATATTTTAAAGTAGGAATGTTACTTTTAACTTTGAAGCCCTGAAATATTGAATGTATTCTTGATTTTAAATATACCATGGATGGGTCACTGGAGAACAGTTGAATCATTAAGATGTAGCATCTAGTTGTAAATCACTATTCATTCATATGTACACAAACTAGAACATGCAAAAATTCTGAAGTTTCTGTATGTATCAGTGTGTCGAAATGGTAGGGAAAGAAATGTGATGTTTCTCAGGGTAAAACAATGATTTGATGGAGAACCAATGTTTTTAATCTGAGGAAACGGCATTTCACAGATTTATTTACCTTGATGTCGGTTGGTTTAATACATTTATTTATAAATGGAACATGTCCCTTATTTTGTGGCAAGCTGTGGATATGTAGGACACTATTCTGATAATCCCAGAAAAAAAAATATTTGTTTGTATACTGATATTGTGTAATGAACACAAGACATTACCTGCAAGTCTATTATAATGCTAGTCTTTTTTTTTTCTAAATTAAGATTTGTGTACTGCATAATATTTTCTTTAGTGTTTTACTAGTTTGTTAACTGTTGTTTAAATGTTTCACTACGGTTATGCAATGGTTTACAGATTTCACATTTATTTTTATCATCTTGCAAATAAAAATGATTTTTTCATCTGAAATGTGTGAACTGCTTTGTTAGGCCCCCTGATCTCTTTCGGGGAGGTTGGCCTGATAACACATTTTCACTGCTTGTACAGCTGAAAACAAGGAAAAAATTGTCAAAAATACATAGGGGGAAAATTTGCTGTGGAACAGCGATTTAAGATCTGATGTCATAGATAGGGCTCACAATAAAATTGGGGTTATTTAATTTGATGTTTTGTTATAATGGTATGGGAATTTTTTAACACTAACAGTAACATTTCAAAAGCAAAGTATGTTTCAAAGTCATTAATGGTGGCAATATAACATCAATATAATGAAATCTGCTGTGAATGATCTTAAACTTGGTAAACAAATAACTTAAAATGGCTTAAAATGTAACTTGTTTAATTTGTAATAGCTTCCTTGCCACTAGATGGCAGCCTTTCCTCTGTAACTAAACAGTTGAGTACCCATACCTTTAGGCTAGTTCTACTGCAAGCCTTTGTGAAGTTGAGTTTACGCCTAACCTTTACCCTTAAATTCAACATTTTACCAGAGTGTCAAAGACCTTGGTAACAAAACACCAGCACTATTTAAACAGCTTGTTTACATTTGAGTCATGATGGCTTGCAAAATCCTTGTCAAAGTCCAATAAATGAGTAATGTTTGTATTGACTAGTTAAAGCCATTGAAAGATTACTGTTTTAAATCTAATTTGGTTGAAAGCTTTATGTCTTCTTATACCTATTCCAGTGATAAGTAGGAAGATATGTTCCTAAATTACATCAAAACATGTCCACCGCAGTGCTCCAAGATTCGATCCTGACTGATGCCTCATCAATACCCTTTTTAAATACGCATGACATGGGCATTATATTATATAGCCATTCCAGATTACTGCTTATGAAGTAACACAACATGTAAAGACTCATTAAACAATACTTTGCATCTGTTTGTGACATCCCAAGTAGGAGGGTCCTCCCAGATGTAAGATTGATTGATAAACTCAGCAGTCAACCTCCATGAAGTATTGTACCACCTGGAAGGCTGGGTGGACACTGCTAGCCTTTGTGATGTCACAAACCACTATATTTTTAAATTGCCATGTAATGGCTTGTTATGCACAAGCCTCTTTGTCAAATAGTGGCACTTATACAGTGTCTAAGAGCCTAAGACATACGAAACTAATCAGAATCAAAATATGTAATTCGTCAACGTCAACATTAAAATACACTTAATTTTGAGAAATACTTAGTTATTTCATCAGTATATAAGTGTTATTTGTTCATTATTCCCCGTTACAAGCTATAACTAGGAATAGAAAGGCCTGAGCTATTGTCAATGTTTGCCTACAAGATATAGATTTCCACAAAAACAACAAATGTGCCATTGTGTGTTGCCTTGTATTCTCTGGCTGGACCTTGACAAATAACCTATACATTAAATACAGTGCAATAAGTAAGATGACATAAGGTACCTTATGATGTTTGAATCACGATGTCAATTCTACTTTATGTAAACAACACTCCCTATGATTGACAATTCAAAGGAACGTTATGGTTGCCTTCAAGCCTGCAAAATGTTCCCTTCAAAGATCCCATGGCATGAGAATTAACTCTGAGGTTTTTTAACATTAATATGAGTTCCCCTAGCCTACCTATGCTCCCCCAGTAGCTAGACATTTTGCTGGGTGTAAAACAAGCACTAGGCATTCTGAAGCTCAGATGCACCGTTTTGTAATTTTCCCTGTATATCGTAATAAGGGGAGCTGCCACCTCTCCTTTCTCTGCCTTGCCAGAGAATTTGGCCTGCCAATGAGCTACGACCGTGAGAGCGACGTGTGTGTGTGTGTGTGTGTGTGTGTGTGTGTGATTACACACTGTAACGCAAGTGCTGTGCGCTTCATTGTTATTTGGATAACCATTCTGCTGTTGGTGTTATAGTGCATAAAATGTCTGTTCTTTGACGGCTCTGGTATTTCGACAACCTTGGTACTTTGGCTTTGACTCCCTGAAGTACATGAACCACGAGATGGAGGCGATGGGATTGTTGCCTTCGATTGTCTCCCGCTTGAGCCCTTCCCGCTGCCAAGGGACCATCGCCGCGTTGGAGGCTGCAGCGAACCGGTCGCCGAAAAATAATAGAAACCATTAAAGTCAATGTAGGCTATTCCACTGGATACGGCACCGGCATGGCACGGAACCGTCCCCAAACCGGCACAGCGTTTACGATACTTGCCTCTTCTATTTTTGAAAGTTGCCGGTTCGCAGCCATGTCTCACGGTTTGCTTTTGCTCATTAATATTCATGAGCTCACATTTACCCCTATGCAATTCACAGGTTATTGTAATATATACAGTCTATCTATGGTATCAATAGCTAATCAGTGGCAAAGAAGAAATGAGAGTCTGTGTCGATGCCTCACAAGTCCAGTGTCGTGAGCGGACGTTGCCATGACATCTAGAAATCATACTGTATTTAATGGGTTCTAATATTGATGTGTAGGGGTTGATTTTAACTCGTGAATAATATTGTATGAATCATTCTAATCATAATCAATTTTTACAATTCATATAGGCCTATTATAATTATGCACGTCTTGAGCCATCAGTCGGAACGTGTCCGTGCCGCTTCCAGTGGGGATTGCATTATGGAACGCAGCCGGTTGGTTCGCTTCCATGCCGCTTCCGGTGGAAATTGGCCTTAAGCGCTGCCCGCTGTGGCGAGGCTCCGGTGGGAGACAACCCCTGTCTACAATCGCGGGCAACAATCCCTTTCTCCTCCATGTCGTGGTTCAGTCCACTTCAGGTTGATGTGGACGTGGAAGAACCAGAGACGTCGGAGTATTCAACACAGTCGTTTGAGATTCATAATATCGTCTGGAGGCACAAACAGCTTTTGGCCGTGATAATATATATGATATGATATAGATATCTATGTATGATATTATTTAGATATAGAGCTCCAAAACTCCCGCCAGAGCACCCGGGGTGTTCTAGAATATTTACAGAACTCGGCCAAAGGCTGTGTGCGCCTGGCCATTGCGATACATCCACCGTAAACAGCGCATGGTACGGGGTCCGCAAGCTGCTCAGGGCCACACCCCCACCCTCCTCCTTGACCCGCCTCTCTCCTCCTCATTTGCATTTAAGCTACAGACAACGAAACGGCGCGTTTGGGGAAAGCTCAATGTGCGACTGGCTCGTAGTGGATGTAATTCTGCACCAATGCTGAATTTCGGGAAGGTCGTCAAATACTGTGTCAGGGGCCCACTAATATCTATATTAAAGTATCCATAAAGAAGCATGCCATGGGACCTTTAATACCCATACTCTGTAAAAAAAAAAACTGTAAAAATCCAGTGTTCTCTTCCCCTTGCTTCTTTTCCGTAAGTGCACGTAAAAAACACCAAATCAGTGGACTTGAATCATTCAAAATGTGAACAATATGTTTTATTAAGGAAAGAAAAATGTGCTTCATCAATAGCGAAGAAAAAATATATAATGATCTGACTCCAGCAACCCAGCAACATCTCAGGAATACATGGTAGAGCCGTTGGACACAAACCCAGCTAGGGGGATGGTCTCACCCTAAGGGAAGAAGAGGAGGGCCTGTCTGAGGGCCAGTTCCGGGGTGGGGGACATCAGTACACTCAGTCGCCCTGGGTCTCCATCGCAGCCCCCGTGGTGAGGCAGGAGGGTGCGTAGCGCCGTGAAAGAATCCACTCCACGCAGGGCACACACCAGGGCCGGGGCGGAGGCTAGGGTGTCCAGGCTGCCAGGCCAACCCTGCTCCCCAACCTCGTAGGGGCTGAGCTCCTGGGCCTGCCTCGCCGTCAGCGCAGGCCGCCACGTCAGGTCCAGCAGCTCCAAACCTCCACCACCGATGCCGCCACCCCAACCGGAGCCTTTATCACTGTCAACAGCACCACCTTCTCCACCTCCATCATCTGCTCACGGGGATAAATCAAAATGTCCTGCTTATTGCCAAGTAGATTATGCTTGAAAAAAATTTTTAAGGTCTTTATACCACTAGGTTTGAGTGTAATTACAAGGCATTTCCAAAATCAGCCTCTTCTGACATCACAAGTGGGCGTGTCAGATGCATGCTGGATAGGTCAGTCTACCAGCCTACCCAGTGGACTGAAGCAGAGCATCCGTCATACATCTAGGTGGACACGCCCACTTGTGATGTCAGAAGACACCAATTTTCAAACCGGCTTATAACGGCTAATGACACCCACACCTGGTGGTATAATATGTCACCTTTAATGCATGAAATAATCACTATCTCCAATTAAAATTTAAATAAGTATGATTTAGCTATAGTTTTATGTTCGATAAAAAAAAAAGAAATACACGATACAGGCTTTCTGGAGGGTGACACCGATCAGAATAGTGGGGTGGTGTTCAAATTTGCTGGTTTCCCCTTTGAGCACCACCACCTCCACTCAAAATACCCCCCAACTCGCCGCATTCTCCAACCTACCGCCTGGAGCTCCTCTCAGGATTCGGCGCAGGAGGGCCAGTCCTTGGCGCAGGTCGTGACCACACAGGCTCAGGATCACCACCTCCCCGGCCTTAGGGTTAGACGGACCCCTCATACTGGACAGGACCCCGTCAGGCGCTGTAGGTTCTCCGCGTTTACACCGACCTGAAGGAGAAGAACATTGAACATGAATACAATGCAACACACCTACTAGGAAAAAAGTTCACAATCAATTTCTGTGGATAAAACCGAGCACAATTTCCGTCACAATTATCAAGAATGAATGACGATCAATCATTCAATCAAAAAGGGTGGGTTCAAAGTGCTTAACTAAGTTGTTGCGCAGGCGGTCTGTGTAGGGTGAGACGTGAAAGCAGCTACTGGGCTCAACCACGTGGACCCCATTCAGTACAGAGCCGATGACACCCAGAAGGTCTTGAGCTTCAAACTCCTTCATCAGTGCTGGAAAACAAAGACCACCAGACAACATGATGTTATCATACACAGCCTATCCGTTTTCCTGTCCCTAGACATAACGGAATTCATGATATGTCTCAACAGTCTCCAAAACATACTCCCTAGTTTTATAAGTTAATAATAACTAATAAAGTGTTAAGAGGGATTTGTGTGTGCACCGTTGTGAGATATGTATCAGTAATGGATTTTAATACCTGCTGGTAGACTCACACAGTGGTGCGTCGCATTCTCTCTCTTCAGCAGCAACACCAAACAGTGAGAAGAGAGCGTTGTTTTCTTCCCACCTGGGGTTGCGGTGGGAGATTTACAAAATAAAAGTACCTGGGGAGAGAAATCAAGTACGATCAAGTTAATGCATGTGCTGGTCCACAGTACATACTGTATATCCAGACATCATATCGCACTAACGGCTGCCATTGGGGGATCAAAGGAGCCTTGGAATGTTTGCTATATTGGTATTAATGGCTTTCTGGTCATTGTTAAGAAATTTGTGGTGAAAGGACTTGTGCTGTGTTTGAAACTGCCACCGTGTTTCTCATTTGATGATGTGTGGTAAAAAAAAAAATGCCTCAGTAACGTTTAATTCATGTAATTTACAATTGTACAGTACTATCTCTTGAGCCCTCACAAGACGAGCCCTATTAAGGCTTCTGAAACTGGACATACTATTCAATATCTTGGGAGATGCTGCTATCCAGAGAGACTTACTGTGAATTCAGAGCGGGTAGGGGAGTTAGGCATCTTTGTGCACAGGTTAGCCTGTTTACATTGAGGATAAGCGACCGCCTACCTTCAGGCAGGCAGTCGAAGAACACAATAGCGTAGATTGTGTCAACGTTTCTTACCTGGCTGCTGGTGAGTCCTAAGGCTTTGGCTGCCTTGGGGATTAGCTGCAGCCGCTGAACCCCTCTCAGAGTGAACCCCCTCTGGACACACTCAAAGAGCACCAGGCCCCAGCAGCATGGAGCAACAGCCGGGGACACCAGCAAGAGCACGTCAGCTGGAGAAGGAATCGGGCGATGATTCATTCGCCTCTTTTTCAATTGAAATGACCAATCCCTATTTTACTATTCCGTTTGACTATTTAGTGTTTTTAACCCATTTCTTCATCCAAAGTGGCTTGCTGTGAATTTTGATATAGGTCGGCATAGGTGTTAGGCATCTTGGGATGAAACCCAACACCTTTTTTTTTTAGTTAGGGTCGGCTTAGCTCAGGTGGTCGAGCAGTTGACTTGCAACCTAAAGGTTGCTAGTTCAATCCCCAGCTCCTCCTAGCTGAGTGTTGATGTGTCCCTGAGCGAGACACTTAACCCTAACTGCTCCTGACGAGCTCGCTGTCGCCTTGCATGGTCGACTCTGCCGTCAATGTGTGTATTAAACGATGTAAGTCGCTTTGGATAAAAACGTCTGCTAAATGTAAATGTGTTGAACACCATAGCCCAACTACACTATCACAATCCTGCACGACTTTAGCCAGTGGGGGGGAAGAAAACAGCTTGTTTTTTGTTCTTGTTTGTTTACTGTTCTGTTACCTTTGTTTGTGGCACATTGAAGGGAGGGTGATCTGGCAGCAGTGCAGGGTTGGCTCCTCTCCACACTACAAAGTTCAACACAGCGTTTATCGTAATCTCTCGGTTTGCAGTCGTTTATAAGGGTAATGCATTCATACATTTGCTGGTGGAAATCCGATTTTAAAACCAGTTGAAAAGGTTTGACCGCATCGCATACCTTTTCGGATTCTTTGGTTTGCCTGTTCGAGTCATAGAAGCTGCCGTAGAGATCTCAGTTGTTTCCGCGTGTGAAACGAGGGACTCCGGCCTCCGTGTTGGATCCACAGGTTCCGAGGTCTTCTCTGTCAATTCTTTGGTGTCGTTTTCTAACTTTAAGCTTGGCTCTTTGAATTCATCTTTCCTTCGCTTATTCTGCTCCCTCATTTCCCGAAGCAGCATGCTCATGCCGCTTTCTCCCCTGAAAGAAGCAAAACACAGATAATGGGACTCGAAGCAAACGCAACAGAGCGTTGTGTTCACTGTCCCACATAGAAAGAAATCCCTCCTCCTCCCATTCCATTAATACCCACATTACCCTTTTTATTTGATGGGATGTGTGTTGGTTTATGTCATTATTACTTGTTATCTGTTTGTATATACTGTATATATATTAGTCTGTCTTGTCACTGTGGTATTACTCGTTGTGATTTGAGAGTAAATATGTTGAAAAATTCAAAAAAAAGATTTCAATAAAAAGAAATCAAACCTACCCGGTCCTTAACCTTGATCCGTCTTGCTGCCCTCCCTGACCGACTCTCGTCTCCGGTGGCTCTCCCTGGCGACGGCCAAGTTTAGCCTCTGTAGTGCACTCTACCAAAACCTCCCGGCACCTTCCAGAAGCTTTACCTTCATTTTAGAGCATTTAGGAGACACTTTTAATCCAAAGCGACTTATAATCGTTAATACACACATTCACACACCGACGGCGGAGTCAACCACATGCAAGGTGACAGCGAGTTCGTCAGGAGCAGTTAAGTATCTTGCTCAGGGACACATCGACACTCGTGCCGGGGATCAAACTAGCAATCTTCCGGATACAGGTCAACCTGCTCTACCTCCTGAGTTAAGCCAATCTTACCTGAAGGGGTGGGGTGGTGACGCAGATCGATGTATACAGTGGGACGAGACTCCTGCTGACTCATCTCCAACACTGTCGTTGCATTTGTATCACTCATTGCAGTGCTCTTTCTGTGTAACACAAAAAAAAGAAGACATTTTAGACCTGGCCTTTTTTTTCCATGGATGAGTGTTGTGCTAGCACTAGACTGTATTGAACTCAATGTGGTATCCTAAAGACCTGTGACCTGGGATGAGTAGCACTTTGGATAGGCTCGGGTTCCAGTGGTTGTGGTGTCAGCCGGGACGGCCGTTGTTGTTGCTTGGAGATGGAGACCAGCCTCTCCATGACATGGTCCCCCCCTGGGCATTGGTTGTCCGCCTCTGTAAGGGAAGCACACCAATGGATTTGGGAATTTATGTTTCAATGTATTGTAAACTTAGCTTGATGTGTTTGGTCCTTCGACCGGGCCGGAGTGTCAAGGGTGTACTGCTACCTCTAAGTGATTGTATGACATGGGGAAACTCATGTTCCCCGGAAGCTGGTCCATTCTGCTTCAGGTTATGGAGGATGCTGTCCAAGTCCCATCCGTCAAGCAGCTGACCAAAGACAAAAGATGCACCTTTATGTATTCATAGTCAAATTTAGATACAGTACAATTATATCATAGTATTATTACATCAGATGTATTTCAAATATAAACACAGGCCTACTGAAAATGAGAGGACTGGAGCACAATTGTCGTCTTTCTTCTGTTGTGATTTTGGCTTCACATTGGAGTTTAAATCTAGTATCTTGTTCTGGAGTAGAGAACGAAAATTAGGGAGTTGAGTAGGCCAGAGGAAAACATTTTGTCTATGCAAAAAAAAGTGAATCCATTTAAATAAATTCATGTGAGTGCAAGGTAGGCTAATAATATGCTAACCCAATAACTCAGTACTAACCTCAGAGTCCGTGGTCAGAAAAGTGGTGAGCTGCTGAACTTTAGCAATACTTTCTGGTCTACTTTGTTTAAACAGCAATTTCTGCTTGTACAAAGATTCCGCTGAGCAGACCATCTGTGCAGGAGATGACAACTCCTTATAAAGACACAATTGCACACACACACACACACACACACACACACACACACACACACACACACACACACACACACACACACACACACACACAACACACACACACACACACACACACACACACACACACACACACACACAGCCACAGCAACACACACACACACACACACACACACACACACACACACACACACACACACACACACACACACACACACACACACACACACACACACACACACACACACACACACACACACACACACACACACACACACACACACACACACAAAAATGAATATCCATGTAAATTAATGTTACTTTCTTTTCATAAAACACTCTTAGATAATGAACTGACCTCATCCAACCATATGTCTTCTATCAGAGGAAGTGTTGTCGGTTGACGAAATATCGTCACATCTTCATTTTCGGACTGCAGATGGTAGATCAGATCGTTTAAAAAAATAATTGACAGCTTAAATAACTCAGAATAATGTTTGCTTGACCCAAACCCTCGACCGATCTCGATGTACAATTATTTACTTAACTGTTATTGAGGAGCAATCCAAGTCAATGGACGGAATATCTGATTGAAGAGATTCAAAAAAGTTGTTCCAATAAGACGAATGATTAGCAGCCATTGTGCAGAGAAGCCTATATTCTACGAGGGCGAAAGGGGCATCCTGTACTGACTTTAGCCTACTTGTTTATGTGATGGAAGTTCTGGACTGGTGCTATGCGAACGCTGCTCAAGTTGTAAGCAGGAAGTTATGTATTTTGTTGCCTTGGCAACTCGCCGTGTGGCAAGAGGCAACGCATGACGCCGTTTTTGAAACAATTAGTAACACTAACTGCGCACCCATACTCAGATTTATGCAAACAATATGTGTGTTTAGAGAATTTTTTTTTTTTTGACAGCCTAAAATATTTTCATCTTTTCGTTTTTTTGGTTAATTCAGGGTGATTGGGATGAGTTTTGAGTAAAGTTTGGCTTTTAGTCATCTTGTTGATACCGTCTTGGCTCAATTTATTTGTTCCAATTATCAAACCTAAATATGTGCAGAACTCTTTCAATAAATCCCAATCATTGGTTTATGAAAAGTAGGCCTATAAGCTATATCCGTGTTGTCAAACTGATAATTGGTAATTGTGATCTTTGGGATATAAACGATGTGATCGAAGAGGGACTTTTATCTTCTTTAGCAGCAGCAGGTCTTTTTATGTCTTTCTATTCGACATTCGAACATGTTTTCCATAAAAATGTCCCCATGAGCTCTTGCCGACTTGCCTAACCGAAAACTAGTTCTAGATTAGAAAGATAGTTACTGTTAGTTAGACAATGTTATTCCTGTATGGGAAAATAAAAAAGGAATAATAATGTCGTTATTATTATTTTACATTTTCGAGCGATCTGACCAGATAGGTGTTTCCAGCTATCGGAAAACATTCGAGCGATGGAGATCGATGGGACACTGAAGGGATTAGGAGGCGACTGGCGGAGGACACACAAACATAACCTACACACTGTGGCTGAAAAAGGGGCTGATTTGAATCAACCCTTAACCCATGTCCTATGAGGCCCACTGTTCCTCAAGACTTTTTAGAAGTTTATATCCCTTTGCATAAACTTTTCCTGAAACTTGGCAGCCCTGTAGCCTAAATGTCACAGCAAATAGAGTTCCCAAATGGAACCATGAATATTATATGCCTACTAGTGTAACAAAAAATGACCTACTAGTGTAACAAAATCAATAACAGCTTTGATCATTTCATGTTTAGTCATTTTCACATTGTCCTATGGTTTTGGGCAATTAGGACCGTTTTTAAAGGCTTTGTATGAGATATCCCTTGTAAGTGTTATACATAGGGGTTAGGGTTATAAATTGTCTATATGTTACTATTTTTTATGCAGTCATAACTACTAATGTAGTTATATATAGCTATAGGTTATGCTTCAGATGCTTAAAGGCCGAAGCTGATTTGACAGAAGCAAAGAGTAACAACAGTGATAATGGAAACAGTAAAACTAACATTGACTAACAGTGACCATTAGCTAAATATTGGAAAATCATGAAGCTGCAGACATTGAAATGTTACCTGGCCGAATAATAGGCTTGTAGTAACCTCTTCGACAGACCTTCTATTTTTTTTAAGTTGCAGATGATTAATTGTCTCCACCACTGCCAGTGTGGCATTCTTATGTGGAGTACCTCACAACAATATATTTACAACTGTTACTGAATGGGTTGTTTGATTTGAGCAGTGTTTTGGGACACTATCAACGCACTCTCACAGACCAACCAGGCACTTAGTTAAGGCATGACCTCTAAATCCCCTCCTCACCAACCCTGATTAATCCATTGCAGAGTGGAAATGCACCTATCAGTGGTTTACTGGCCATCGACTTGTCGGTGTCCAGTACAGTACAAGTCCAGTACAACCCTCGGCCCCAATGATACAGATAAAGTGTCAGAGAGGCAGGAAAAGGGCGAGAACAAAACAGCATGAAAAACAGACAATAGTGGATGGTTGTTAGGAAAGGATGAAGGGTGCGATTGAAAAGTACAGGGAGATAGTGGAGGCATGGAACACACCCAAGTTAAGGCTCATAGTCTTGGCCTGGTAACCTGACGCACCAGACGGCTTCTTACACAGAACCATTGGGGAAGTCATCCTTGGAAAAATGTTTGGATACGGGTAGGCACTTTCAAATAATACTTGGAAGGTGATTGGATGACCCATCTGTCTTATCATGTGTCACATAGATAACAAAGTTCCTCAAAGGATGCCGATTGGTCCAAACCGCTGGGGGTTCGAATAAAACACACATAAGTTGCCTGCCGTTATTGATTCTCGCGGGGTCGGATTCTGATGAGTCTATTTGCCTCACAAGGTTACGGGCATGGCATATGCGATGCTGAATCAATGATAAATTATGCTGACCCAAGCAACTAAACTTGCTGTCCCCATCACCCAAAAATAGTATTTGTTTTATAACCAGGTTACAAAAAAAGAGTAGGCTACACATCCTAGGGATATGATAGAACCTTATTACCTTATATATGCTTAGGTTGCATCTTAAGAGTCACAGAAATGTATTATGTCTCGTGCTTATCTTTTGAATTAATGGCAAGAATGCTAACACAAGGCGTTAAAACTAAAACAGTCACAGTCACCCTTAATTCACCCAGTAAAATAGAAGCACACTTTTGTAAATAGTCAATTAAAAACATTAATTGAATTTGGCCGAAATTTATTTTAACAGACAAAACATGTGACTTGAAATGTTACAATAAATGTTAGAATTTAAATCAAAAACAGTTGACACATCAATGCTCTTTGGTCATAGGCTACCAAATTGTGGACCATACAAGAGTTTGTGTTTGTGATCTTGACATGGAGTCATATTGCTGACCAGACATTAACCCCATATAGTTTCTTGAATTAAATCAAACAAATCTCTGGTATTCAAACTAGTAAACAACACTAACCCACCGAAAACTTACCTTCAAAGTAATAATCAACCGCTCCATTCTTTCATTTCTTGTTAGATTGTCTTTTGCCTGCGAGTCTAACAGTGGACAAACAGTTCATTTGGGATATCCCTTAGGTCCTGGCCGAGCACACTGGGTGGGCTGCTGCATGTGATGCTGTTGTAGATGGTGACCGTTCGGTCTGGCTCCTCACCTTCTGCATGGGTCTCAACTTGCCGAGGGACCACCAACGGGCTTCTCAGACTGTAGTTTCGCAGGGGAAGAGCATTGCAGTCACATTTCCACTGGTTTCCTGACAGCAAAAGTTTCTCCATGTTCTCCGGGAAATCGGGAACAATGGCAGTCAGAGCATTGTCTCTCAGGTCAAGATACCGCACCTTGGGGAGAAGCTGCTTTGTGCCATCTTGCAAAATATGCCTGAAAAGGTTATTGGACAACAGCAGATACTCCAGATTCTTGAGGCCAAAGAATGCCGAGCTCATGAGCGTCTCCAGCTTATTGAAACTGATGTCTAGCCCCAGCAACCCCACAAGGTCTGCAAAGCCATGGCGCTCGACCATAGAGATGTTGTTGTGCTGCAAAAACAGACGTCGCAGCCCAGAGAGCCCTGTGAAAGACTGGGTTGTGACCCTTGACAGACAGCCTCTGTCCAGGTGGAGGCTGTGAAGCTTCGGCAGGCCTTTGAACATTTGGTCGGGCAGACTTTGGAAACAGCTCCCGGACAGGTTGATGACAGCCACGTGGGTGAGGCCACTGAAAGCGTTAGCTTGCCCCTCCTGCACCTGGTTGTGCTCGAGCTCCAGGACCTCCAGGTGGCTGAGGCCTTCAAAGATCCTGTCCCCAAGAACGCGGATTCGGTTGTGGCTGAGGCGCAGCTCTTCGAGATACTGCAGGTCGCGGAAGGTCCTGGGCCTGATCCCAGCCAGGGAGTTGTTGGCAATGCGCAGGACGTGGAGATTGTAGAGCCCCGAGAACGTGTCATCGTGGATAGCCGTGAGTCTGTTGTTGGTCAGATCCAACCATCGGAGGGCCTTCATTCCCACAAAGGCTCTCTGCATCACCGTGACTATCTGGTTCTGAGCCAGGTAGAGCTTCTGTAGCTTGGAAAGTTTGGTGAACACGTTGGCCTTGATGACCTTGAGGAAATTCCCTGTGAGGTCCAACTCTTTTAGCTCGGTGAGACTTTGGAAGAGCTGTGGCTGTATGTAGGCCAGTCTGTTCCCTGTCAGCACCAGTTCCTTCAGCCCATGCAGCTCCTGGAACACAGCCTCGGGCAGCACCGCGATGGAGTTCCAACCCAGGTTGAGGAGCCACATTTGGGACAAGCCGGCAAACAAGTGCTCCTCAACGCGCGACAGCTGGTTGTTGTGGAGACTGAGCGAGGCCAGGTTGGGGGTGTTCTGGAAGATGGTGCCAGGTAATGTCCTGAGACGGTTGCGTTCCAGGTGAATGTGAGCGAGCGCCATCAGCCCTCGGAACACCTGAGGGTCAAGCGTGACCAGCTGGCCGTTCTGGAGATTCAAAAACTCCAGGTTGGAGAGGTGACTGAAGGAGCCCGCTGCAAGGGAGGAGAACAGGTTGCCATCTAGCCAGAGGGAGAACGCTGACACGGGCATGTTGGCCGGGACCTGAGTGAGGTTCCGCGAACTGCAGTACATGTTGAGCTCCAGGCTGTAGTCATCGTGCAGACAGGTGCAGCCCTTGGAGCAGGGAATGGGCTCCTCTGTCAGCTTCTCGGCTCCTGGGTCAGGCTCTGGAGACACCAGAGATGTGCCCAGCAACCACAACACCAAGAGCACAGTAGATTGCATACCAGCTGGGGATAGAATTTAAGATAAAACTTTGTGAAGCCTTGCAATGAGATCCCACTATTTTTAAGCATATTGAGTCATTCAGTCCTACCTTATAATGAAGTGATCATGAATTAGGTTAGATGAGCAGAGAAATACTGGACAGCCGACCGTTGGGCAATTGTTTTTATGCAGAAAGGAAAAAGTCCAGCCAGCCAGAACTTTTTTTTTGGCCAGACCCTCTGAGTATTGGATTAACCCATTACTGTCAATAAAACTATGGTCGATTTTTCTCAGTGAATTGAGCACCCAAACAGTTTGTTTGGTCTGTTTTAAAGTCGGATAAAATAATTTTCATAACGCATAGAATGTTTATGTTTTAATCACAATTTGATTCACATATTTTACAGAGCATGTCTGCATGGAAATAAATTCAGAATACTGCGTTAAAACTGCATTTAAGTGCAGAATAAATTCAACCAGGATAACACTGTAATAGCCTACAAAGCTATCCGACAAATAGTATGTAGATAAAATGCAATGTACCTTGCACCTGGGACGTTTTGCAACACATAGATGGAACTGCGCAAGGTAAACACAACTATGAGAATGACTTCGCAAAAAATAATGCAGTATAGCGTTACACCTCAAAATACGAGCAAGCCAAGCTTGGCCTCTTTTGTGTCCATAATCAAGAAATTCTTCAAATACTTTTTGAATTATTTGACTCTTGTCATGTACTTACATAGTGTGTCGTCAGAAGCCTAATAAAACTGGTTTAAATGGCCATGGCTGTTTACTGAAGCCCATGTCCTGTCACTGAGTACATTTACTGTAGTATTTGACCAATACAAAATGGGTAAGATAAGATAAACTCAGTACACTTGCTAGGCCACTGAAATTCCATATATTTTGTTCGTTAATGGTTGACTAGTTGCATCTTTGGCAGCAGAGGAAACGGCCTGTCGGCACTGACCAATGCAAACATTATAATGTCATCCTCATCAGTTTATTTACTTACAGGAATCTACTTTTAATTCAGCGTTTTTCATATATTTTCTACTCTTTTCTACTACAAACAATCATACGCATATTGCAACCATTATTGGTTTTCAAAGTGAGATTATTAATTAGTAAAATGCAAAAAAAAGCAGTACAGTTCATTTAAAGTGGTTGAGTTCCAAATCATGTGTTAAACTACAAAAAGTTTGAATGTCTAACTGCTGAAAAATCCATCTATATTCATAGTAATACATTAAAGAACATTACCCTTTTTCATGTTTTCAGATGATTACATCAGCTATGATTTATCCCTCATCCATACCTTTGAATCCTTGGTGATGATGTTATAAATCATGTTTGTATCTCCCCAATAGAGAGCACTGCTGGTCTATTCAAAGGTATTTGGACATTGACACGAGAGAGAATTTGACTACCATGCCGGATCTCATCAGTAAGACCATTGTTGAGAACACAAACAAGTTTTCTATCAATTGCCCCATGAAGAGAGCTCAAAAGAAACCGTAAACTGACAGCCCTCCACTGTAACACAAACCAAAGCAAGGGTCTTTCAACACTTTATTCTCTGGGGGTATTTGAGGCTGGGGGTTATGAGTGTAATCCACTCTGAAGATCCTTGAGTTGTAAAGGCTCAAATCACC
>OLKM01000069.1:607864-644467 GCA_900291075.1 Melanogrammus aeglefinus
CTAGAGGAAGTTCCTTCATAATAATCACAGATAACCCCCTAAAAGATTGGAAGATTGAAAGATTGGAGGGAGGCCGGTCTACAGTTGGTTAGGACTGTTAGACTCCCTGCCAGGGCTTTGAACCCTTATGTTTGCAGTCCACCTGGTGGTTATTTTGAGTAAGAGACCTAAACCTATTATGCCCTGTTATGCCCTTAATGACATCCAAAATGAAACACTTTGGACAAAAGTGTCTGCCAAATGGCAGAAGATCATTAACAGCTAACTCAAACTTGAACAGTGCATTCATGCATTTAGCGTTTGGATATAACTCAGCTTGTGTTGTAACACTCTTCTTTTGTCTGAAGCCTTTTTATTGTGAATTCATCAAGTCGGAGCAAAATAATATTTGTCATTCAGGCACCTAAATTACAGGAAACCCTGCGGGACATTGAATACTATGTGAGTGTCATTATACTGTCATTTGGGCAGGGGCCGGTCATGACAGTCTGGCTTGCGATAAAAGGGAGAAAAGGGTGCGACTGACAGCAGAATGTTGATTATGCTATAATGGACTAAAAGAAAGGGTTAAATAATGGGCTAACACACATTTGTGTCATTATTATTGCATCCAAATGTCTGTACATGCTGTGTTCAAATTTGACTCCTCAATAGACGGCAGAACACATAGACTGCAAATGTGTTATGAGCTTATAATTAAATATGAAGCCTTATTTGAACATTTCAATATTTTTGTATTTTTTTAATTCTAAGAGGCAGTAATAATTCTACTAACGTTTCTTGTGCATAGCAAACCTCCACGTTACCTTGCAGTCCAAGATGAAACATGAATCTCTCAACAAATTTAAATGCAGGGGGACTCGTTTCCATTTCAGAACACCCCCTGAACATTTTCCTAGCCCCCCCCCCCCCCCCCCCCGGGGAGCCCTTTCCCCGTCCAAACCGTGGATGGTCAATTTTCCTGCCTAACTTTATCCAGGTCGATTCTACCCCCTATCCATTTCAACCGCATTAACAGCTCTCCTTCTGAGGGAGAAGGACATGGCTATCTAGGCCAGCCGCCGCAGGTGCTTCCAGCCTGGCAAGGCCACTTGCTCCCATTTGATTTTTTAAACATGATAGTAACACTTTAGGCTTCATTTTTTTTTTTGGAGTTTGCTAAAGGTAAAGATTCCGACGGACTCCCACCGTTTTCACCCAGATAAATAAAACATGAAATAAAGTCATTTGCATCTTCCCCATTACTAGTACTTAAAAAACAATTAACCAAAAAAGGTTGAACACAAATAGGAAATTTCATCGCAAATACAAATTTCATATGCTAAACACTTTCCGATAAGGGTCAAACCAGTGCGATGAAGGTTGATGCTGTGATGTTCATCTCTGGCCCTGCATGGCTCCTGCTCCACATTTAACAAGAGTCGAGACACAGAAAGAAAGAGGAAGAAAGTAAGATAGCAGTCTGGGTCAATAACAAAAGGGAACATAGTGCCACTGGGACCAAGGGAGTACGTTCCCTAACTGTTCTCCTTTCCTCAGACTTGTGAGTGTTCTGCATCTTTGATAAGGTGGAGTTTTTTACCGGCCCAAGGACTCGCTCAGAGATGGTGAATGGGCCCACGTCCATGAAATGAATGTCACGCTCAGCTGGCTTAGCACGGAGAAGACCATCTGTTGGAATATTATCAAGTGTCATCATGTTTTGATGCCTACATGTTCTGTGTGTCACTGCAGGACACATGGCTTGGCATATAACTGTTTAACTGCATTGTGTAACTGTGTCCTATATTGGTCAATAACCATGAATATCTGTAACACTGATAGGTATTAGCCTACTTAATGTCCATATTTGCTTAAACTGTATAACACTTAAAAATAAAGATAATTAGTACCATAAAATGTATTCAATATGAATGTGTAATCGATTAATTTGCAAAGTCTAGTCGTGTATGAAAAATAAGGATCAAAATGTTTTTGGTAGTGGCTTGTAGAGTTTTTTGAACTGAATGTTGTATTTGTTGTTCTTGATAATGTCAGAAGCATTCATGTCATCAGATTATAAAAAGCATTGCAACGAATCAGGTGAGCCCCCAATCCATTCTTCTTGGTAAAAACATTAAAAGATTTTTAAAAATAAAACTTACAACCATTATTCCGGGCCAATAATTGTCGCTGAGTACATTTTATCAGAGCCATAATTCTGATATCAAAAAGAGCTCATCATATTCGAGCTGGATGCGGATAACTGTTTGTGTTTTTGCTTTTGGACGTGTGAGCATCCTTCACAGGCGACCGCAGAAAATAGCCGGGGGGCACACACACACTCAAACTGATTTTGTGTCCAATCCAAATTTGATCAGCTCCAGTCTGCCCCACGTTTGCCCTCTCTCCCACACATAAATAAATATGCATATGCAAAACACACATACACAAACCCACACATATGTACACACAAGCACACAAAGCCTGCTAAAAAATGACAGTGTTGATTGAACAACAATATACTCTATTTGATTAAACTGACAGCCGCTGTGTGGACAAAAGCAATGGACTTCTTCACCACGTGCTGGTGAACATGTTCCACGGAAAGAGTGTGAGCATATTGTGCTCTTGGAAATCACAATGGGTCTCTCAAAGGGATTTTTTGCAAAACAGAATTTGGAATTCCCACGTTCACTGTCATGTCCTTGAATCATTTTGTCTTTTAACCAAAGTAACGCTCCTGGCATGTCATGATCTTTGATGACAACTCTACGATGCAATATTTATCTAAGGTAAAAAGGTATTCCACGTTTCTTTGTCATTCATTGGAGGTCACCTATACAGTACACAATAGTATTGTACATTTCTGCAAACGAATCATTCATATGCATCCTTTGAGGCTTAAAAAACACTTTCCCAGTGTTGTACCAGCCGAGATCCAAAACCCCTAACGAGCCAATTAACCCCATTCTAACCATCAGAATTATAGCACTACGTATAGTTAATTAGTAAATGGGTTATATTTAAATCCAACAATAAGTCCTCTTTGGTCATTTCACAGCCCAGTTTGGAAACTGCTGCTGATAGATCTTTGGTACTGCCCACTGACTTCAGATTTATTGGCTGCAGTTTAATTTGCTTTGAAATGACCAGATGACATATTTGAGTTTTTGATCTCTGGGAGCTAAGTCAACATGACATTGATGGTAAACTCATTTCCACTGTCATACAAAGATAAAACATTCATGCAACACACACACACACACACACACACACACACACACACACACACACACACACACACACACACACACACACACACACACACACACACACACACACACACACACACACACACACACACACACACACACACACACACACACACACACACACACACACACACACACACACACACACACACACACACACACAAATGCAAACACACACACACACACACACACACGTACACAAACAAACACACACACACACACACAAAGACAAAATCTCTTCTTCGCTCTCTTTATCTATCGTGTCCTCTCTCTCTCACACACACACACACACACACACACACACACACACACACACACACACACACACACACACACACACACACACACACACACACACACACACACACACACACACTAACAAATATGCATACACACACAACACACCACACGCCTCACAGACAAACACTCAAAATGCAAACAAACACACACACACACACACACACACACACACACACACACACACACACACACACACACACACACACACACACACACACACACACACACACACACAGTGGAAGGAGAGGGTGTGAGAGATGAGCCTTTAAGCTGGCAGTCCCAGCGGAGCTCTCTCTCTCTCCATTTGTCTGATCTCTAACTGAAAGGCGATCGTATCATCTCCTCACTAGGCAGAGTCAGGGAAAAAAACAAACCAAGAGATCTGAGCTGCCGCGAAGCTCCTTCTTGAGTGAAACAGAGACCAAAATAAACTTAAAAGCTGACATAAAACTATAAGAATGACACACTTGAGTCAGGAGATATAAATACGGAGGGTTTGATCGTTTACTGTTACTTTGGGTGGTTATTGTCCTGCCTTCATATCATCAGAGTAGACATCCCATTTCTACCCCTTACCCCTTCCCCTTACCCCTCGCCCTTGTTTTGAAGGGGTAAGGGGAAGGGGTAAGGGGTAGAAATGGGATTGGGCCTAAAACAGCCTGTTTGGTTTACAGTATCCAATTTTCCCCAAGGATTGTAGTACAAGTTGTGTAACTTTTGTGGTGGCATAATCACCCATAATGTGTAATTCAACAGTGTAGACAAAATCTCATGTGTATTTGGGCCTTTTGTAGTGAACATTAAGGTTTTTTCCATTTTCTTTGTGAATATTGTCGACATAACCTATATATAAGACGGATGGTAAATGGAGACATAGAACATGTCACTTTCCTACTTTAATATAAATAGAATGTTTGGGAGGGAAGGAGGGAGGGAGGGAGGGAGGGAGGGGAGGGAGGGAGGGGAGGGGAGGGAGGGAGGGAGGGAGGGAGGAGGAAGGAAGGAAGGAAGGAAGGAAGGAGAGGGAGGGAGGGAGGGAAGGAGGGAGGGAGGCGAGGGACGGTGAGTGGGAGGGAGTTTTAAGAAGTATAAGACTAAGGGCCCTATCTTGCATCCGGCGCAAGTGACTTAGTCACTGGCGCATGTGTCGTTGCTAGTTTACAACTGGCGCAGAGCGTTCTTTTGCCACCAGCGCCACTCGCCGTTAAATTAGGGAATGATCTTGCGCCCCAAGGGGCGGGTCGGCGGAAGGAGGAGGCGTGTTCTGGCGCAAACGGTATTTTGACGTTTCTGAAAACCATTGCGCTACTGACCAGGAAATACCTGGTCTAAAGTCAGTGGCGCGTTGTTCAGATGCTATTTTAAGGGCGCATGCATACATGCGCATGCGATGCATACGGATTGCTTGTGCACCTCGCGCATACACTTTGCTTCTCTCATCTACACGGACAGCAGTTCCCATTTTTGCAAACCATACATAATTAATTTTGTATATAATTTAATATAATAATAATAATATAAATATAATAATATAATATAATTTTGTCCAGCTGCTGAAACAATTACGGCGATTTCCTCCCAAGCCGCTTTCACGGAAGCAATTTTGGGTGGGTTTCTCCCAACCCCATATAAAGCCAAGTCGCGTTCTTTGACTACTCTGACAAGCACATCGGTATCTTCTGTGGTGAACCTTTCATTGCGTGCGCCTGGCAAACCCGCCATCATAATAGCAATCCGCCATGGAACATGCGCGCCGATCGTTCTTAAAGGGGGATGCGAGAAAAACCGCTCTGATTGGTTCATTGCACGTTACGCCCAAACCACACCTACGGGTAATTAGGCTGCTTCAGACCAACCCTTTTGACACTTGCGCCGCGGCGGAAGTGTCATTTATCCGCCTGTAAAATAGCGATAGCGCCGTAGAACCGCCCACAAAGCTACTTGCGCTTTGCGCTTTCCCACTTGCGTTTCAGACCGTTAAAATAGGGCCCTAACTTGTTAAAACTAAGAAACACCTAATGATTGACATCAGATTTTTCTTAAATGACAGCCATTATGTTACCTCACATTGAGAAGTCAGTAGTTGGTGAGTATGCTAGCAAACAACTCCACACACTCAGTGTACTACACTACACTACACCAACACTATAGCAACTACACTACACTACACTACACTACACTACACTACACTACACTACACTACACTACACTACACTACACTACACCTACACTATAGCCACTACACTACACTACACTACACTACACTACACCTACACTATAGCCACTACACTACACTACACTACACTACACTACACTACACTACACTACACTACACTACACTACACTACACTACACTACACTACACTACACTACACTACACTACACTACACTACACTACACTACACTACACTACACTACACTACACACTACACTACACTACACTACACTACACTACACTACACTACAGCAACTACACTACAAGTGGGCTTAGAAAGACACCGTTGAAGTTGACTGATGGGCTTTGTAATGGGAAAATTATATTTTCAAACAACTTCTCTGGAGTGTAAAGTGTTGGAGTTTTCAACAGCTCAGGTCGCAGATATGTCCTTCTGTTTGACTGAACTAGGTTATTGTGTTGCTGATTTTAATTTCCAGTGGGAGCGACTACAGTGGGAGGAAAATATGATTTGCTAATTAAAATCACCAGTCTCTTGAGACTTTGAAGAAGGCTGCAATGCCTTCAGAGGATCGGTAAAGAAGAGAGAATAAAGGAAAAAAGGAATATGAGGTGTCTAAACAAGGCTTTTGTAAACAAGCTTTAAGGTCATTTACAGTGCAAATGCTCCAAGGAAAAAAAAGATGCTTGTCTTTTGAATGAACATCCATCTGATATACCCACATGGTTCACACAAGCTGGCAGGATACAAACACAGTTTGTCCACATGGTAATGTGTGAAGAAATTGTAAATTGCAGGTTCCCAGGAAATATAGAGGGTTAAACAAAAGTATTTTGGTGACATTCTGATCAGAATATCAGTAGTGATACAAAGAACTCCTCTCTATCTCAGTTAATCATGAGGCACGTCTTTTTACCCATCACTTGTGTACTGCAGTCCAAACAAAAATGTGTGTGTGTGTGTGTGTGTGTGTGTGTGTGTGTGTGTGTGTGTGTGTGTGTGTGTGTGTGTGTGTGTGTGTGTGTGTGTGTGTGTGTGTGTGTGTGTGTGTGTGTGTGTGTGTGTGTGTGTGTGTGTGTGTGTATGTGTGTGTGTATGTGTGTGTGCATGTGCCTGTGTCTGTGTCTGTGTGTCTGTGTGTGCATGCGTTTGTTTGTGTGTGGTCAATGGTCATGAGAGGTGGTCGGTAAACTAAACAAGCAAAGCCAAACGAGCACCTCGCTCAAACAATTGCAAACAACACAATGTAATCAACCAAAGGCACAAACTAAGCTAACCCGCCCTGTGTGGCTCTTTTTGCATGCTTCTTCCCTCCCTTGAGTGTGTCTTCTATACCCTTGACCTTAAATAGCAAACACACAGTTCACTTGTCCAGACACCACAGACCCCTTGGAGGCCCCTCTAGAGTCCACTCATGATTAGCACTTGGCTGGCTAGAGATCTAGCCAATCGATGCACTCCTTCACTTACGCAGGTCTTAGGGAGATACGCCAGGGCTGAATAGTGCTGCACGGAGACAGTGGCTTTAAGAGTGAAAAAAGAGAAGATTCTGGAAGTCTACGGATCAATCTGTGCTAGGAGGACTCGTTTTTTAAACCAGCAAATGTTAGCTCATAGTTTGTGTACATGGGCATTAATCAACAGGATAAACGGTAGGCTATGCATAGTTAGAGTAGAGGATATCAGTTTCTATTTTAGACAACATTTGTATACATTATTAATGATGTAATCATGCAGTAATTATCTGCATGTACTGCAGGAAACTGGAGAAAGTTCCTGTATTCAGGAGCGGTCCATTGTAGCGTCCCCATGCTTCACAGTATTGCTTTTTACATGCTATATGGCGGCATGGTTGAATCTTTGAATTGAATGGAAGTGGTGAACCAAAAGATGATGGGGGGTGGGAAAAGGACAAAATAGTGTACTAATAAGTTATAGGAATACTCATTTGTAATTTGGTATCGGTATCTTCAATAGCATCGATTCAGTCAAGCATACGGTCAACACAAGCCTCTTAGAATATCCAGTCCTTGAATCGATCTCCTTCTCGGATATAGGACGCTTTGGAGAGTCACCAAAGACATTGACGTCATATTGCATGCATCCGTTTGGCTGAGAAAAACTTCAATGACGCTCAGAAAAACAAAATGCGCAAAACTATATTCTACTTGTGTCCTTGCCAATGGTTCTGAATTTGGATGAGAAAAAAAAAGGTGCAAACCGCTTATCTCTGCAACTGTGTGGGGTGTTGGCAAACAGAAATTTTCCAGAATTAACTGACAGTATTCCTTTGTAGTATTTAATTAGCATCAGGGGAATTGGCTACCAATAGGATCATAAGTCTTTCTATAGGAAAATAAATATAACCAAATATGAATGTAAAGAAAATGTTTGATTGGTTTGGTTGCAAATGCCTGCACAGTGATGGAGATTTTAGGTTTTGTGTTTTTTTGAAAGCCATATTTAGAGCCGACCCCCTGTGGTTTAGAGTCTTTGTTGTTCCTTTTCTCCTGGTTCTCCTCCTCTCCATACATTCGCCCAAGTTCTCTCGAGATGGTAATTCAAAGGGATTTAGAAGTGCACTCCAAGTTTGTGTTGTGCTGAAATAATATGTACATGTATCGTACGCCAAAGAACACATGGAAGTCTGTCAGTCTGGATTTACGCTAATTAGCTCAATATGCAAAGCTGTTTTTATATTTCCCTATGGCTTTTTAGTTTGTCGAGCAATTTGCTCCAAACTTTGTAGAAAACAAGGAACCACACTCATCAGTGTTCATAGTCAAATTTGATTTGTCAAACTCTGGCACATGGGCAAAATAAGTAATATTTCTGTTGTGTGCCGCTTCCATTTCTGATTAGCATACAATAAATATAAGAGTGGATTGCACCGTTGTGGATTAAAGTTAAGCCTGATAAAATGTGTAACTCTTAATCCTATGGTACAGATGTTCTGCACGCCTGTTTGTCTCTACACATACCTTCATGCTCCATAAATGCTCCATATGCTCATAAATTAAACTGGGATATTGAGCATATTCTTCAGCAGCTAAAATTCTAATAACTTTCTCTCCAAAGTACCTAAAGAAATTTGAACTGATTGGTCATACATTTCTTCTGCTTAATGAAATGTATTATTTATGTAGCACAAGTGTTCTTTTGTGTATTTTCTTTAAAGTGTATGAAATTGTTAGATCTTGTAATTATCACATAGCTAATGGAGCTAGCACACAGCACATAAAAATTTTAATAATTTGATTGGGTTTCCAATGAGAAAAGAGGTGGGAATTAATGCCACTTTCCCTCCATCTGTACACTACATTCAACATCTTTGATCCTCATCTACCTCCCTTTTCTCGTCATGTCCATTTGCGCAGGGAGTAAAGAACAATGGTCAATAGATTGCTTACATTTGAAGTGTGCAGCAGTCATTATCGCCATGTGTTTTTTGTGTTATGTTGCTCGGACCCAACACAGAGAGGGATCATATACTGTATATTGGTTATTAATATGTTGTGCTATATGTGTAGTTCTGCTAACTTTCAAAAGAGATATGTCCAGCCATCTGTTCTCAATCTGGAAGTTTTATTAGTTTTGAATAACAATACAAATACGGTTATTTATTATAAACAACACAATATAGTGTAAATATGAGAATCTCTTGATAAACCAGTAACATTACACTTTACTTGTGCTCTATAATATGTCTACCTATTAACTTGAGATAAAACAAAGTCTTCCTTGGCTTGAGCATTCACCCCACTCGAATAAAAGTTTATTTTATTTAAGGAAGTTTGGTTGAGTGATTATTGGTTGGGTTACACTAACAGAATTGCGGCGTTAAATAGACCATTGAGGAGTGTGGTTCTAAGCACCAGTTTCTAAATCTTGGCATCCAGCAAAGCAAACGTCTGTATCAATCGGCGGCCATTTTCTTCGGCTCCATATCGACAATGTCTCCAAGTCAGAAATGTTCAAAGCCTTCCCAAAAGGGCATCCGACGTTCTTTCCTCGCCGTGTTTTACCTCCAAAAAACAGCCCCATTACCCTCTACGTTGCCAAATGGACAAAGAACCAAATCCTTTTAGACGGTCACTTCGGTCTTGCTGTTGGTGACAAAGTAGGGCTGCGGGGGCATGTTGTAGCGCATGTTGAGCAGCTCCTTCTCCGCGCTGTGCGAGTGTTTCTTTTGGGTGTGGGCGTACCGGTGTCCGGACTGCCTCCCATCCCAGCCCTTCAGCACGTCTGGGTGGGCAGTGGACGGACTGCTGACGTTACTGCTGGTGGTGGTGGTGGTGCCGTAGTGGGCCCCGAGCGAGGAGCAGGAGCTGTGGGTCTTGGAGCTCCGGCCCTTGTGTCCGGTCTGGGCGGACGTGGTGGTGGTTGTGGAGGAGCGTTTGAGGGGGCTGTAGGGGTTGCTGGGTTCTGGTTCCTCCATGTCCACCGGCTCCATGGGGAGGTTGCCCTTGGTGGCCCGCTCCAACAGGTGCCGATTGGTGTAATGGCTCTCGTTGCTCTTCTCCGCTTGAAAGGGAAAGGATGAAACATAATCATTAATTGTCTTTTAAACCTGCAGTATGAATGTTTTTTTTCCCATTAGCAGCCTCTGGTGGCTTGAGTTGTAGCTGCAGTAATAGCTCTTTAATTTTTTCCGATGGCAAAAGTGGATCAGAATAAAACGATTACAGACAAATTCTCTGAATGGACTGACTCACGGATGGGCGCGTTTCATTCTTGAGAAACTTAGTAGGCCTCACAGCATATATCTAGATACGATATTCAGATACTTAATGAAGTCAAAGCTGCAGTAGAAAAGTTGCATAGTGCAGTTTTTAGTCAATTTGAAAAAAAGATATACATAAAAAAACAGGTTTATAGTTGATTTTGTTCATTAGAAGCATGTTTTTCAAATATATGAATATACCTGTGTTAAGTTTTCAAATTTCAATGCAGATTTTTTTAAAGATTGCCCTCATTATGTTTGTTATATGGACCACAGAACACAAGTGCTGCATTTCAAGTTGGTAAAGGTAATGTGCAGCACTAACACATTTTGAAATCAGTCCCACGAATGAGCCGAATAAAGAAATACAACGCGCACAATGCAGTTAAGGGGGCCCACTGATGGTGTCCTACAGAGCCTTCCCTTCATCAGCCAGAGTGGGGGATGGAACGGTCCAATTGCGTGATGTAAGTGCAGCGCGTCCTTCTTACCCACAGCCTTCAGGGTGGCGTACGACGAGCTCATGTCGGAGCCAGGTCGCTCCTCCTCGTAGGGGCCGGCCCTCTGCCCCAGCGCTGGGTAGGGCTGGGCCAGCAGTGCCGACCTGGGCTCCACGTTGTTAAACTCTGGAGGGCGTGTTGGTTTTCAAGACAGACCTTGTTGTTAGTTACTGGACTTTTACACCAAAGCATTGTTTACTATGTGATACCCTGATTGGTCAATAACATTCATGGGGGGGGGGGGGGGTGCATTATTTTTCGACAGCTGTTAAAAACTGCCCTTTAAACAGTTCTGAATCAAAGCACTACAAATCTGTCATTAAAAAAAAACAGTGCCTTCAACTCTTGAACAGATGTTTCCTTGACAACGCAGAATCAGTGTGCGCCGTGAAACAATACATGAATGTCAGCTGTCAATAAAGAACAATAGCATTTACTATGGATGAAAGTAACCAATATCTGTATTATTATTGTAGAATAAGCGGAATAAAACAGTCTGGGGAATCCAGTTTATGGAAAATAATGATATATAATAATGAAATAATTTAGGATGGAAAAAATTTCCTCATCTACTCTCACAAGCAGAGTATAAACTAAGGGGATACTCCTTCATGGTTTATTCCTTATGTAACACAGACTCAATTAAAGCAACTGACTTGTTAAGTATTCATGTAAAACTGAAATTTTGTGTTTTCAGGTCAGGATTCATTTATTTGGCATAATTAAGCACTCTGCATGATAAATTAGCATGGCCTTGTGTCAACTAGTGATGCTCACGCAATACTTTTTGATCATAAAATGTTTGGTCCAAAAAAATCACAAAATCAACATCGCCCACAAGGCCACAGATAATTAATTGATATCATCAAATTCCTGGGACATACTCCCCTCTAAACGGATGAAAAGCACACAGAAATTGCGATAAAAGCATAATAATAATGGATTCAAGTGTGTGGGGTCACTTTATGAGTGGTGAGTCTTCCAGGAAGACCCAAACGGGCTGGTCTGAAACACTGTACTTATCTTACAGTACACATCTGCTTAATTGAGGGGTGCACAGCAAATAGACTGCCACCCTGCCTGCGTATTGGCACGTCACCACACACAGATGTTCCCAGCCCTCTCCTCCACTGATTGGTTGAACTACAGGAGGGATGGGTGGGGGTGGGGGTCAACAGTGTTTGTTATTTTAACATTTAACTTTACGCTGTTATTAATGGAATTACGTCAGCATAAGCAGACCTATTTTAAACAGCATTTGTTTGTAGCTTTTATATACTTGGTTATTTATAGTTGATCTCTTAGTTGTTCATCCTGGCATGGGGGGACTTGAAGGCCTTTAAACAATGTGATGTTCTTATTTTATCCCGGTAGAACTTGTTTTAGTCTGTCACAGATTGGGAAGGCCTACTTCACTTGTGTCTTGCATTGAAAGACTAGTCGATGCATGTATTCAGCGCATAACGTACCCCGTTGAGAGTGCAGCATTGGTATGAATACATAGTAATTATATATTTTTAATCCTGGTGAAGAACAATTTCTGCAACAAAATAGGCCTCCGATATTTTTAGTCTGGAAAATATTAGTTAAAATAATAATAATATTAACACATATTAATAGATAATGAGAACTCACTGATGGCAAAAAAATCCTGAATCACCATAAGACGGATGAGTGAGTCCAACTTTTAGTTTTGCGGACTCTATTATCCCTTGGCCAGCAAGTCCATGATCAAAACAGTTGCTTAATAAAGAAATTAGGTTAATTAGGACACTATTTCCCTCTGGTCTTTGAGAAATGGAAGCGCTGTGCTAATTCACTTTTAAGAAAGACCAACACAGTATTGATGATGGTTCATTAAAGAATTGCAAAGGAGGACGTTCAACAGATACTTCCTCAGCCTGGAGCCCTGAGGTTTATACGGTAACTTAACTTGTCAAGAAGGATCTGCTTACCTGTTTACTATTCAGTTACTTTCCAGTTGCTTCAATGCAAAGCAACCGTGAGATTTTTCTAGATAGACCCAGAACGGGCATATAGGGATTAGGTATCTTTCTCAAGGACGCCCACACGTATACTATGGATATTTGGATTTAAACTCTGAACCTTTTGGCTGGGAGTCAAATACCCTAACCACCAGAACTGCCCCCATCCCCCCGCCCTATATACTTGATATACATATGAGGTTATTTGAGATTTGTTATAGTAACTATGCAAAGAGTTTCTATAGTTTAACTTTGTGCATCTCAGGACAAAACACGTATGGAACTCAGTAACAATTTGTGGGTGATTAACCTTGGAATGATTGAATTTCTTACTAGACTCCTCCTCACCTTACTCCTAGCACTCCACTGTCTGCTATGGCTAATCAAACTCAGAGCGATCAATACACAAGGATCCATACACCGTCTTGATCTCGCCTATGTTTAGCCATATATCTTGTTTTACTTGTTATATCACATCACGGAAGCAATAATCTCAAATTCTGGTTCCGATCCAAGGAGCCTTTATCCACTTAACCTTACCAAAGTTTATACTCATAGTTCTATAAATAGGAGGCTATACTATACCGTACTATACTATACTTTACTCTACTATTCTATACTATGCTTTGCTATACTATACTACTATATGGGTGAATCAATAGCCTTACAAGGGTCTTGAAAGAAGACAGAAAGAAAGCAGAAACTAATATGACGACAGCAGTCAGCTTGTTAGCAGCCACATCAAAATAAAGATAACTCACACCAATTAAAATGTATAATGAATCACATATTATTTAACGTTTGCAGGGTCTCACTTCAGCCATTGTCAAAGTCACAACTTTTCACCGCCTGCCAACAGAAAGTAGGTCATTTGTAAGGTTAAAGACTCCCCCACCGTCTGTATCGAGAAATAAGTGCGTTAACACTCCAGACACAGATACCTCTCTGGATCTCATAAAAGATTTAAGAGAGTATTTTGGGATCTGCGTGCCCCAAAATAAATGGAGAAGGGCGCGCTTATTTACTGCCAGCCTACTTTCAAGTGAATTGTTTAATCTCCCTTTGTCTTTCCTGTTTTCTTTGTCTTGTTGTTTTTGGTCCCATACTTCTGTCACTGTGTAAAATAGCCTTAATTAGTCGGTGTGACATGTCAGATTGATGGTTTCTAAAGGTAAGTATACTTAGTTTAAATACTTTATTTTATTTGTCCTACTTGATCAGGATTTAAGGACAGAGAGAAGCAACAAATTGATCAACATTCAGAAGAAAACAAGGAAAAACTGACAAAATAGCACAATTGACATGTTCAATTCAAATGGGCATCTCCAATTGGTCAACAACTAATTAGGCCTTATAAGCCTTTCCTCAGTTGATGTGTGACATTTGTGAGAATTTCCACACAGATGTTTGATGGATAGTTAAACTCATCTGACCTCAAATTAAAATTATTGTTTAAATATCCTATTTGTAAATAAAGTAGTGTTTGAAAAAAGTGGGAAGTTTGATGCTGGGCAGCTACAAGTATGGCCCTTTATGCATAGAAACATTCCAGGTCAATGCAAGTCAATGCACAGACGGTGGGTGGGACTGCTTGCCTTTCACAATCTCAATCATGGGCATGTACAAGCCGTGTCAGCCATGTCAAAACCATTCAATTGGTCTCCATACAGTGAATGCATGGTCACACATTCACGTCAGCCCTGAGCACGTACAGTTGGCAATGTGTCCTATACTTCTAAGAGTTTTGGCTACAGCAGGCTCATAGAGCAGCAGCAGAGCAGCAGAATCTGTCTATCTGTGTCACTGTCGTGTTTCAGTGGAAGTGGAGGCATGGAGGCTATATTTGACACGACCAACACTGGCGGGAGAAACTAGAACATGCTCAGCTCGCAATCCGGTGGTGGTGGTTCATGATTGAAACGTAACTCTTGTGGCTTCACAAGTCCAGGCCGCCATGAGGTAATCTGTTGCTGATCTGTAGTAACACATGAATGTATAGTTCCTGCATAGTAAAAACGATACAATTCCACACGATGAAGTCACAATGAGTGTGCACCCTGGAAAAAGCATGTGATTAACATCTACACAGCAAACAGCGTTGCTGCTGGAGAATAGCAACCTTCTAAGATCAGCAACATAATGAGTCGTTGGATATGGTAACGGTGACTCTTTCTGGGTTATTACCTGAACTGCTACTACTTATGCCTAACAAGCTGTTATGTTTGTCATCACGTGAGTGGAGTCATTAATGAACTGGTAATTATTCTGAAAGAGGGCACAGCAGTAAAGAGAGCGCTTTTATGTTTAATTGCGTTCCTGTCTTATTAGCAAGCACTCTTCAGTTTAATTGAACGTCGTGTGAGAACAGCACTTCAAACTTTCGAAAAAACGAAAACATGAATATTGTGGCGATGAATACGTGAATATGAAACATGAATACGGTGTTCTGGTAATTATTCTGGTCCTTGCTCTTTATATTTCTGGAGATGTACAGTACACCTCGCGTTAATCACCATGAATCAGACTTAAACATAATGTGTGAAAGTGTGATTATTGCTGCGCGTTAGAAGGTGTTGAGGATATAAACTATAAACTAGTAAACTATTTGTTTCCGTTTCCAAGTGTATTGTCACCATGTCATAGATCTTCATCTATGGTGCTTACGGAAAATAAGAAAAATACAACAATTTCTCACCATTTACAGATTGCGATATATATCAGGATTCGAGGAACGTAATACAAGCTTCTTCCACTCTTTCATTATTGTGTGTCATAAACCGGTACTTACGGAGGTGGTTCACCGTGGTTCTTGTTGCTAAGTTCTCATAGTGCTGTCCGTAAAGGCCCATAACATCACTGGGGTCAGCTGGGGCCGGGTGGCGGATGACCTGAGCTAGGACCCTACGGGACACACAGCACAGTCTGAGACCCCTGATCCAAACATAAGCTTTATAATTCATAGATTATTGATTATTTTGGTTGTAATAAGGGGTTGAGTTTGACTTAACCAAGAAACACATTGTCATGTAGGCCTACGCTTTATCTTGCCGTTTACATGGTGAATACACAAATTGCCGAACGATTTGAGTAGGCCTATCTGGATTCTTTGCTATCGCCATACTCTAATTGTCAGGTTGTCAATCGAAAAGGAATGGCAACATCCTGCAGAAGGCGCTATGTAGTAATCACCAATAGTCAATTAGCATTAATTATGTTCGGCTGTATTTGGCCATGTTCATTTGAAAAAAAAAAAATGCCGGACACTGACCGACCTGTAGAACATGATACCCTTTCGTATCGTGAGACCACTGCCGATTCTCATCCTTAAACATATCTGAACTGAACCGTCAAATTCAAAGTCAATATCACACATCTCTTTTTCCTGTTTGCATGGGCAAACCCTTGAGTCAAACCAGTCCCGAACACATGTATATTACCCTACCACTTAGGCTTACTTTATAAAGCAAATTCTAGCTGGCCATTTATCACATTCTGCCATATTTATCTTTATCTTTTTTATATTTATCTGAACCATCATGCATTGACGATATGACCTGTCTCTAGTTCTCATATTTCAAACTACTATACGTGTGTGTGTGTGTGTGTGTGTGTGTGTGTGTGTGTGTGTGTGTGTGTGTGTGTGTGTGTGTGTGTGTGTGTGTGTGTGTGTGTGTGTGTGTGTGTGTGTTGGTGTTGTGTTGTGTGTTGTGTGTGTGTGGTGTGTGTGTGTGTGTGTGGTGTGACGAGGGGGGGGGGGGGGTTCACTACCACTCATAGGCCTCCCTACCTTTGCATATGATCTCTCTGTGGTCGACGGGTCTTCTCTATAGCAAGCCTTGTGAAAATCCCAGCGAGCGCCAGTATAGCAACGAGACCACATATGATGTACACAATCAAATTCGTTTTATCCTTTGAACTATCCTGTGTCACCGCCGGGTCCGCTTTCTTTGGCGGGGGTCTGCCAGTCATCATCCACGGAGGGGTGTCATAGTTTTTGCAAGTACTTTGGTCCAGTCTTGAGCTCTTGAACGCACAGCAGAACCTAAAGCCACAGGTCCCGCAGCAGTACAGGTAGCTCCCGGTCATGCACACAAACGGCGGGTCCCACTGGCCCATGACATCGTAATAACCGAGACACTTATCTTCCGTGTGCGGGCTCTCGGTCATCTCGTTTTCATCCTCCTTCGAGTCGTTAAACTCCGACTCCATGATCAGTCCGTCGAGGGTCTGTCCGCCGGGCTCGCCTTCGGCGTCGCACACGAAAACTTTCACCAGAAAGTAACCAAATAGCAATTCCGTTCCCCTCATGTGTGTATCCTCGCCTATCTCTTATCTTGGATCCGAATTAGAGCAGATGAAAAACGTTGAGGGCGAAAATGAAGCAATCTAGAGAGTTGATGCAGGGCCATCTGTGAGAAATAGCGTGAAGGTTCCCCGAACTTCTGCGCGGGCTCCTAATAAAAGACGCGAAATAGATAATTGGCGAAATACTTTTAATGAAACCATCACTGACTTCCTTGCTGATTGGGGGTTCGGCTGCTTCACTCTAGGCAATGAGGATGTTACAGAGCTGCTCAGGGAGAGTGGTAGACAGTGGAGACCCCAGTTATTGAGGGAGAGCCAATACAAGGATGCTGGAGAGAGCGCGCGCGAGAGAGGGGGGGGGATGGAGAGAGAGCGAGAGCGAGAGGAGAGCGAGAGAGAGAGAGAGAGAAGAGGCAGAGAGAGAGAGAGGGAGAGAGAGAGAGAGGAGAGAGAGAGAGAGAGAGAGAGAGAGAGAGAGAGAGAGAGAGAGAGAGAGAGAGAGAGAGAGAGAGAGAGAGAGAGAGAGAGAGAGAGAGAGAGAGAGAGAGAGAGAGAGAGAGACGCACACACACAGATACACAAACAGATAGAGAAAGAGAATTAAATGATCACGCACGCGTGAAAGAGATGGAGGCTATCAACACAATTGACCCAGAAACATTAACAAAACAGCGGGCCTCTGTTTCTGCACACAACACACCTTTTCAGAAATGTATAACCCATCTACATACAAACACGTTAGTTATAGCCTACAACCTAAAATTATTTGTATTGAATTGTCAGATTTCAGTAAAACATTTCAAAGTAGAGCAGTGAAGTTGGGACAAGACCAACATTATCGCATACATGCTAAGCATAAAGCCAAATGGCTTTTATTTGATTGTTTGATTTAACCTGTATTGAGGAAGTCTCATTTAGGTTTGCCACCTTTTACAGATTCATAAACAACCCATGACATGCACAGGCAAATAGCATTGACATAAACAATCAATACAAATATAGCTGTGATGATGATTAAAGGAATACAATGTTATAGGCCTACAATGGACAATTGTTAGTTATAATATTTTGTAAATGACTTAATTTTCAAAATATGCCTGCAGGGATACAATTAAACAAACAGATATTGAAAAAATATGGTTTCACACAAACACATCAAATCCCACCACGTGGCCAAAGCAGGCCTAATAGTTTAGAGAAAAACCTATTATGCAGCTCTCCGATTTTTTAAACTTTCATGATATTGAGTGAAAGAACATAGAGAATATCTACACTCACAATAATCCCAACCATTGTATTTTGAAATTAACAAATGAACAAAAAACGTATTCAGATGTGATTCATGAAAAGAAAATTGTTGCATGTGAGATAGCGTGTCGAAGCCTATGAAGCTCTTGTCACTTTTACACAATTTCCTAAAAACCTCTGTGAAATCGTTATCATTAAGAAAGCGCAAGGGCTGCAGATGTGTAAAAGGCAAACGTTGTCATAATGTTAGAAAGGTTTGTTTTGTATTTTTAATCAGCATGGTGATCAAAACTCTGGTAAATTAGCTATACTGTAATCCATACCCTGTGTGTTCACACCATGACTAATTACACACAATAAACACTATTCGAAAGACCCGGTCATAGCATTTGACTGAAAGATCAATTGTGTATTATATTTTTTTGTTAATTTGCCATACAGAAATGGATAACCCCTCCATAAATGTTTTTTTTTTGTAATCAAACTACCTCATGTTAGCATTCATGTTATGCAATGAACCATATTGAACTTACATTGTAAAATGATGATTGTGCTGTTATTGTTTAGTCTTTTAAATAGGACACAGAACCTTGACAAGCATGGATTTGTTAAAAGCTGGCTGGCAGTGTATTTTTATTAAAAAAAAAAACATGCTTTTATCTAAAATGATGATTAGCAAAATATAGGCTAGCCATCTGCCCACTTGAGAAATCAGACTTGTTTTTGTGTTTGATCTTCCTTGAAACACTTGAAAGCTGTTTGTATTGACTCATGGCTGACACCAAAGTTGTGTTTTTCCTCTCTTCTCTTTATTAGTTCGCCCCTGCAAATAGGTCTCACAGGACAGCACTTTCTTTGAAATTTTCTTTCAAGTTAAACATATTTCCTACGAAACATGCCAAAGCTAATCTTTTAATTTAAATTCTGGACTGGTCAAGTGAAGCTAGAAAAGGCCAACATTGATGCAAAATGTGCCGTATAAGTAAATACGGTCAAAAGTACCCAAACAAGAGTGTATTTCATCAAGGTACACAATATGTATACGATTAAACAATATTGGTTGTCTGCAATGTAATAAATTTATTAAATTTCAAAGATGAAATGCATTTAAATGAATGACATAAAAATGGCAGAATGCAAGATACTTTTTGTCCATTTCAATGATCACAATAATTTAACATTAATTGGAGAAAATTCAATCAGACACCTCAGACATAATTGCACTTTAATCAATGTATTCAATCAATCAATGTATTGAGCGATGTCCCAATTGGCCCATTTTGTGGAACATGTTTGTGGCTTGTCGTTAGCAGACAAGATTTTTTTTTTATTTAGGATGCCAAAATTAGCATGCAAGATAGCACTATGTAGCAGTTTAAATGAATGATCAGGTTGGTCCAAGCATAGATTTTTCTGTGTGCTTCAAAAGTCCTAATCATGCAAAACCATTAACAATTTTGTCCCCACAAATCACAGTATTCATGTGACGAAAAATAAAATCTTTTGACGAAAAATAACAATACAGGACCCTTTCGATGCCCTGTAATTGGAATGAGTGTACTTTGAATCCTTTGGCCAGTACCAATTGGAGGGCAAGTCTGGTGCCAGCAGCCGCGGGAATTCCAGCTCCAATAGCGTATCTTAAAGTTGCTGCAGTTAAAAAGCTTGTAGTTGGATCTCGGGCCCGGGCTGACGAGTGACCGCCGCCCGAGCCATTTACCAGCACACTTTTTACCAGCACACACATGTTCCTGTCCCATTAAATGTTTTAACTCTCTCTTAAGTATTTGACCCCTGACCTATTGTGATAACTCCATGACCTTAATGATAATGACAATGCAAAGATTTCCTGGGCCAAAGTCACCTCACAATGAGGAATAAAATGGGAGCCTGGCAATGAATCATGTGCAATTCAGAATAATAACAATCATGTTTGGTAGGAGAAAGAGAACATCGTACTTTGAGATGTGAGGAATGAATGGATTCTTTTTACAATTGTATTCACTTGAGGTTGAGAAAGTTCTGATTTTGTAAGAAGTGGTGACTGCTCAGTCTCTAACATCTTAGCCTCGAAGTCTTGAAATTGCTTTCTTTACTACATTCCTACTCTGTATCCCAACCCCTCTCTCTCTCTCTCTCTCTCTCTCTCTCTCTCTCTCTCTCTCTCTCTCTCTCTCTCTCTCTCTCTCTCTCTCTCTCTCTCTCTCTCTCTCTCTCTCTCTCTCTCTCTCTCTCTCTCTCTCTCTCTCTCTCTCTCTCTCTCTCTGTCTCTCTCTCTCAGTCTCTCTCTCTCAGTCTCTCTCTCTCAGTCTCTCTCTCTCTCTCCTCCCCCCCTCCCTCCCTCCCTCTCTCCAAACAACATGGACATAAACAATCACAAAAACGCCATCTGTGATGATGTATAATGGAATCAAATGTAATGCAGTGGGCAGTTGTTAGTTGTAATTCTCTCTCCCTCCGTATTCTGTGCAGAGGGAGAGAGAACAGTGCAGGGGATGTTGTCATGGCAACAGAGAGAAAGTAGCCTGATGACCATGAGCGAGGGAAGCCTGACAATATACAGCATTGTGCTCTGTGTTTTCATGACAGGGTTTACACCACAGGAGATAACGTCTCCTCTCCAATAGAAAGACCCAGTTGAGACGGCTACACTCTATCAATACTTGCATGGATGTTTCCTAAATTTTGCTGCATCTTTTCTTGATCATTCATCCGTCTTTTGTCATTTTTTTAATGCAGGGTATTTGGATATATATTTTTTCTACATTTGAGGCAGGAGTATAATGTTATTCAATCATATTGGGCGTCTTTGAGTAAGGTTGATGCTTTGTAAATAATATTATATAGCGTATGTGGCAGGTTTTTTCTTGAATTACAATATAGTGGCATCTACTGCACTCCGAAAACTAAACTGGAAGGTATCTTTTTAACAAGCTCTACTCCTTTTCCCAACGGGTACTGGTCGTTTTCCTTTTGTATAAAGACGTTGTGTAGGGCTCAGGGGATTTAAAGATCCTGGGATTTAGGATTTCAGAAAAACTATGTTTACAATTGTGAAAATATATCCATTTCACAAAGGCCCGTGAACTTGACTTGTCACTCTCTGTTACGTTAGTATTTATTATCATTGGGAATTTAAAAATGATTGTGTTTCTTCTATTTTGTCATAGCTCCTTTGATGAAAATAATATGTTGAATGTTGAATCATAAATACATTTGATCAATGCAAACATCAGAAAGAGAATGATCAACAATGATGTTCGTCTCGATCTCTATGAATCTCTGTGTTTGAATCAATTTGGAAGGAAAAAAACGAAAGAGTTTGTTTCTGTCTGCTCCAGGCCACCATCAAAAATTAAATCTAACACTGAAACATCGTACAATATTAACAGAAGAAAAATCACTACTAATATCACACTACCATGGGGGAAAAGCCTTACCAAGGCAGACAGACATTAGTAGACGTGACATAATGCCTTCACTCCCTTCCAGACCTCTCTCTCTCGACCTACATCTCCCCCCAAGGAGGGGTGAGGCACTTCACACCAGCAAAGGTAGGGGTGGTCTCAACTGGAACTCGCCCATCCCTCCCAGCTCATTATACAGGGATGAAAGTTCCCCAACTCTTCTGAGAGGGGTAAATAAAACCCGCCCAATGAGAAGTGAGTGCTTCTCCATAGCCACTCTATCCGTCTGTCTGTCTTTCCATCCATTCCCTTGTGTTGACACCTGCCTAGAAACAGTTTTCATTGGTCCTGCGCCTCGATATGATACTGTATGCAGACATTCTTCTGAATTATTCAATGGCGCATCGATTTATATGTTGTCATATTTATCAGAAGGCAATTGTTATGCAGCATCTTTCAATATTTCTTACCATTCTTTTCTTCTCTTTTAACAGTTAAGATTCTGTACAAACCACATTGCTGGTCAATGTTGGCAGCACAACACAATCAAAAGTAATCAACCTTCCAAAGGAATGGTGTCTGTAGATTGTTTTATTATTAGTTCTCTATCAGTTCAATAGTTCATGACTCAAAGCAATGAATCTCATCCCAAAACTCTAAAGCAATGTACCTATGACAATAACATTGTATCCACATTATCCCATTTCATCGACATGCAACGCAGAATCCCGAAATTTCCTCATATTTTTGGGTGTAATCAAGCATCTTCATAATATTCAGTGGGCACTTAACTTCCCTACCTTTTTTTGTGGGTTCTCATAATGTGTTTTTTCCCGCCGGTTTATTGTTATGCTGATTCTGGAGAGCCCTTCTGTTTCTACCGGTACGGTCATGGAAAAGCAAATGTGGCCTCTGATTTGGTTGTTCAAATACAATAGTGGTAACCTTATGGGGACATTATGCAGATCATAAACAGAGTGTAGGTGGCTACTAATTAAACCGATTCTTTCATCTCGACCTCACCGGAAGCTGTGTCTGTCCTCCCCCTTGTGTTGTGCTGTTGCTTTTTTAACCTTGTTGTTTCTGTTTTTTTGCTTTGTTTTGTTGTCGTTCACATTGTTGTTTCATGTCCACTTGAAAGTTGAAACCATATGGTTATTTTTTGGTGGCAGCGTATATATAGTACAGTCCAAAGAATAGTGAAAATAGCCTGTAAATGTGGAGCAGACAGCTCATATAATAAAAGCATCATTAGTGAGTCTGTACTGATTGCATTTGAACCAAGCCACTGGATTTTAATTGATTGGATCGGCAAGAATTTTGAACACGACTTAGCTGTTCGTACTATCTCTGCTGTTTAAAGAGTTTGAGCAGACCAGGTGACATGTCTATATGAGTAAGCAGGACATGATGCGTTGATGTGTGCGTACAGGACCCGTGGTGGCTTTTTATGTACAAGGTTGCTGTTTAATATATGTGTCTGAGAACAAATAATCTGGTTTACATTTCATATACAAATGTGTGTTTGATAGAGGTGTATTTGTTAAATATTGTTCTTCATGGATTGACATGTCCGATGGCAGAAAGACATAAACTAGGATATGGGCATGGTCCCTTACTATGTATTCCTTAATAAATAAAAGTCCCAGAAGCGAGTGGCCAGAGAGTCAACAAAGAGGAGCAGAATGAGAACGAGCCATTTAGGAGAAGGACATTGCTACTTTGTACATTGTACTTGTAATGAGCGGTCGATATGACAGTTTGTGCTTCTTTAAACATAAACAAGACTCTGCAGGTTTTGTTATCTTCTTCTTTAGGGAGTTGATGGGGTCGTGTGTCCTTCACAATGTCAGCTGATCTGGGGGTTCAGAGAATGTGGAGTGTTGGGGTTCAGATGTATGCTGCTGACCGAGTTACTGGCAGTAAGGGGGGATGGGGGGGGGGGGGGACTGGACCCCCATGAAGCCAGCAAGGAAAAGAACAGCCATTTATCTGAGTGACATCTGGCTGTTTGCCAGAGTCCCAGAGCCCAAATGATGCCCTTTTCAATGCAGAGGGCAACTCCTCTGTCAGAAATAGACACTCTCTCTCTTCTCTCTCTCTCTCCTCTCTCTCTTTCTCTCTCATGTGCTCTGTGTCTGTGTGTGTGTGTGTGTGTGTGTGTGTGTGTGTGTGTGTGTGTGTGTGTGTGTGTGTGTGTGTGTGTGTGTGTGTGTGTGTGTGTGTGTGTGTGTGTGTGTGTGTGTGTGTGTGTGTGTGTTCTCTCTCTCTCTCTGTCTCTCTCTCTCTGTCTGTCTCTCTCTCTGTCTCTCTCTCTCTCTCTCTCTGTCTTCTCTCTCTCTCTCTCTCTCTCTCTTCTCTCTCTCTCTCTCTCTCTCTCTCTCTCTCTCTCTCTCTCTCTCTCTCTCTCTCTCTCTGAACTCAATTTAGAATTAATTACAGAAATTGTCATCTATGCTGCTCAGTTTGTAAGATTTGTTCATCTATTTTAAATTTGAAGCTGAGAAGCTGGTACTTGTTGACCAAAATTGGCCGCTAGATGGCAGAGGATGAGTGCTCAGTGAGCTCCTCATGTCCAAAAACATTATATATGTGTGTCCGTGTGTTGTTGTCAGTTTATTTATTAGTGTAACGGGTCCAAAGAAGTGGGCGGAGACAGGGTTGGCGTTTTGTATCGGTTCGCTTTTATTTTGGTTAAAAGCGAACAACCGAACCATCCAAACAGTCAATAAATCACAACAAGGGTCCAAGGTTCATTCGCCGGCTCTCTGCCGGTTTGCTGCGCTTCCGCCGGTTCTGGAAGCGCTCACGCTCTCTGGTTCCTTCCTCCCTACTGAAAGGCAAAGCAGACACATAAATACACTCTTCCTGATTGGGTCTGATTGCAGACACCTGTCCGCAATCAGACCCAATCGCCCCAGCAGACCCGGTGCTCCCTACTCCCCCTACCGGCAGACGCCGCCCCCTCCACATACCCCCCACCGCCCGACACAGGCCGGGGACCCATCCGGCCGTAAGCCTACTCCCCCCCCCTGAACGGGAGAGGAAATCTGCCACGACCATCTGCGCCCCCGGCCTGTGGGCCACCCGGAAGTGGAAGGGCTGCAACGCGAGGTACCAGCGGGTGATCCTCGCGTTGGCATCCTTTCATCCGATGGAGCCACTGGAGGGGGGCGTGGTCGGAGTAGAGGGTGAACTGGCGAACCCCAGCAGGTAGTAGCGGAGGGCGCCGATCGCCCACCGGATGGCGAGACACTCCTTCTCAACGGTGCTGTACCGCCCCTCGCGGTCCGACAGCTTGCGGCTCAGGTACAGCACCGGCACGGTCGGTCCCCCTTACCTGCTGGGTCAGGACCGCGCCCTAACCCCCTGTCCGACGCGTCTGTCTGCACGGGAGAAAGGGAGAGCAAAATTTAGGAGCACACAAGACCGGCTTCCCCGCAAGAGGGCTGTTTTAATCGCATCAAACGACCACCTGACATGGCTCCGACCACTGGACCGTATCTGGGGCCCTCTTCCGGTGAGGTCCGGTCAAGGGGCTGGCCAGGTCGGCGAAGTTCGGGACAAACTGCCGATAGTACCCCACCCCGCCAGCCCCAGGGAACCGCCTCACCCTCCTTCTTGGTCCTGGGGCGAGGGGCGGCAGCGACCGCCGCGGTCTCTTACCGGACCTGCGGCCGGACCTTCCTCCCCCCAGGTGTGGAACCCCCAGATACTGGATCTCCCTCCGCCCGATCACGCACTTCTTCGGGTTTGGCCGTGAGCCCCGCCCGCCATCCAGCGACCTGAAGGACGGCCGCCACCCCGCCGCATTATGCTGCTCCCACGTACTACTATAGATGACGATGTCGTCAATGTAGGCAGCAGCATACGCGGCATGGGGCCGTAACACCCGGTCCATCAGCCGCTGAAATGTGGCCGGGGCCCCGAACAACCCGAACGGAAGTACCTTGAATTGGTACAGACCAAGCGGAGTGGAGAACGCCGTTTTCTCTCGGGCTGCTGGAGACAACGGAATCTGCCAGTAGCCCTTGGTGCAGTCCAATATACCACCTAGGCGTGTAGCAAAAGTACTCACAGGAAAAAGAGAGTCGTACCCACAAGAAAAAGAGTCGTGTTCACAAGAGTAGCAGCAGATTCGTGCAGTCGTATCGATGGACGTGCACCCGTAACAAAGGATTTGTGAACTCGTAGCCCCTATTTCGTGTTGACAATGGTAGAATAAATATTTACGACTTCAACTTTACTGTTACACATTTGTGACTTTAGTTACGCATTTGTGATTTTAGTTACGCATTTGTGACTTTAGGGGTGCCATGCCGTAATTCCGACGCCTCATTGTTCCGACGTCTCAATGTTCCGAAATATTTCCCATTAGATCGACATGCCACTATGCCGACGCCGGTTCAATGTTCCGAAAACAGAACCCATTGGTCCGAAGGTCCGTTAGTCCGACTTTTCAAAAAGGAGGCGCATTAGGCCGACGGTTCAATATGCCGAATAGGAAAAATAGTTTTATAAGCCTACCTCGCTCGCTCCCTATCTCTCTCACTCTCACTCTCTCTCTCTCAAAGATTTAAAGACTAGCCTCTTACAATAAGTTAGAATGGACCCAAAGTATGTGATTGATACAGTCTGGTTCGGCTTTCGCTTGCTATCCGTATTTAGTATGACTTCTCAGCATTACGTCTTTCTTGTGTTAGGCGCACATGGCTAATTTGCATACGCGCACAGGATTGGCTGGCTCCGCAAGCCAAATAATAATAGCCTACATATTTAATTATCATTCTTCGTATCTGTATTATCTATCTATCTATCTTCATCAACGCATGGGTCTAGTTTTAATGTGATGTATTTTCCATTCCGACTTGTTTTCTCCCTTGTTCTGTGTGGTCTTGTAGGCTATAGGCCTACTGTGTGAGCCGAATCACCTAAATGAATTCCCGACGTGTAGTTTGGTATTAATGGTGGTGGTATAAAGTTATGAAACTCTTTTTCCTATTCGGCATAGGACTATTGAACCGTCGGCCTAATGCGCCTCCTTTTTGAAAAGTCGGACTAACGGACCTTCGGACCAATGGGTTCTGTTTTCGGAACATTGAACCGTCGGCATAGTGGCATGTCGATCTAATGGGAAATATTTCGGACCATTGAGACGTCGGAAAAATGAGGTGTCGGAATTACGGGCAGGCCCCACTTTGGGTTACGCATTTTGTGACTTTACTGTTACGCATTTGTGACTTTAGTTACACATTTGTGACTTTAGTTACGCATTTGTTGACTGTAGTTACGCATTTGTGACTTTACTGTTACGCATTTGGTACCTTTACTGTTTACGCATTTGTGACTTTTAGTTACGCATTTGTGACTTTAGTTACGCATTTGTGACCTTTAGTGTACGCATGCTTGAAGACTTTTGCTACAATAATACCTTCATAGTATTCTCAGACTGTCAGCCAGCCATATATGTTCAGGTAGATTTACATCTGAACTGATATGATATGTACAGATAGTTATTTATTTATAATATATATATATATATATATTATATATATTATATATATATATATATATATATATATATATATATATATATATATATGTACATATATCAGTTCAGATATAAATATGTGCGTATATATAGCATTAAATGTATAATTGTAAACATACTTTACAAAACTACATTAGGATTATAAATCAATACAAATTATATATAAACTGTAAATATAGTAGGCCTACATCAAATTATAAAAATAGACATGTGTATATATATATGTAGATATATGGATTGTATAAATTATAAAAAATATAGTATTTTAAGTTGTATATGTATGGATTGTAAATATCAGTGTCATAAAAAAGAAAATTGTATATAGATATATAAAAAGATGAGGAACACAGAAAGTTAATTTATTAAATATTTATTGTGCTTTTCTTTTTGTTTTGTATTTTTCACATGTTTAATTTGTATTTGAATGTCTGAAATAAATTCAATCAATAGTTCCAGTTGTATCTCAGTCTGGAGGGTTGCTGGTTCTAGTCCAGTTGTGATGCAGTGTTTAGATGGTTTGATTTATAAGCTAAATGATAGAAGATATTTACTTTTTGAGTCCAGAAGAAACATTTCTGATAGTAGACATAATCAGTGGCGTGGCAAGTTAAATGTCTTACAAAGTGTGTTTTTTGTAGCCCTATAACATAGAGGAAAAAAATATTCCTACCACTTAAAATAAAACATGGAATATCAACTATGATGTTTTTAGTGTCATGCACTGAGCCATCACTGCTCAAATTTGCTACATGTTTGTATGAATTTTCTATATGTTGTAATGCAGCGGGTTGACCCATTCAAGATGGCCGCCGCGATTGCCGTCAGCCAACCGGAGCTCAACATTGCCGTGACGTAGTGTTCTATATATATCTATGGCTGTGGTCGCTGGCTGGCTCGGTCGCTCAAAGTCTATGGGCGGTCCTTAATCATTTGATTTGCATGTTATTAACGTTTTTATTTGCGACAGTTGAAGTACCAGAAAGCCATGCTCTCTGGCGAAAGCTTCCTAGCTCTTTATTGCAAATATTATTTTTATATTGAAGCAGGCCTACAGTTTAAAATTATGAAATCGTTGGTCTATTAGTAGGCCTATCAATAAAAAGTAGTAGTATTCAGTAGTAGTATAATAGTATTCAGATAATGTATTTTATATGTTGGGCGTATGGAAATAATTATTTTAGAAATTATAGCCTATTTGTTTTGTTAAATGTCATTAAGACTAATAAGGTATGTTATGTACAAAGTTCTTCGTCATAGAGTGATAAACAAACAGCTTAAGAGTGATAAAGCTGACCACATTTCAGGATTGTTCCATATATTCAAAAGGACAACTTGTGTTGTGTGTGTGTGTGTGTGTGTGTGTGTTGTGTGTGTGTTGTTGTGTGTGGTGTGTGTGTGTGTGTGTGTGTGTGTGTGTGTGTTTGTGTGTGTGTGTGTGTGTGTGGTGTGTGTGTGTGTGTGCATAAAAACCAGCCCTCTTTTGTCTGAGTTGTTTGTGCCTGATGGAAAACCTACAGGTGTGTAGATGTGCTTGTGAAAGGCTCCTTTCAAACCAAGCTCTATTCAAACACTAGAGTGAGAACTAGTGACCTAGTACTGAGACAGCATTGGTCCCAATTAACCTCCAGGTTCTCCCTCTGGAATACTTGAGATATTTGATTGGCTCAGCCGTCACACATATGGAATAACAACGCATGGCAACCCTTTAAAGCATTCACACGCTGAACCTTTCACTCATTAATAGTACAAATATATTTAATAATAACTTAAGGCTTTTTTCTTTTTACATACAAAACTTCTTGTGCCCAGATACACACTATTTTTGGTCATTATTTACTTGTAGAGCTTATTTCGCCACTACTTTTGGCTAATGTAATTGTTCGGACAGCGATGAGGTAGAAACATCTGCCCACATGAGAGGGCAAAATGTAGGCCTATGTGTAATTGGAACCCACACCAACCATGAAGTCTGACGAACCAAACATTTACCTATTGAGAAGCTGGGAAAGTGGGATGAAAGTGATCTAAATTCATTAAAAGAAAATGTGAGGTGAAAATCGTGGCATTTTCAAAGGCACTAGATGGCAGTGTTGTGTATATATTTATACAGGTCACTTACAGTTTAGTTTAGAAGTTAGAAGTTTAGAAGATCTTCAGACCTATCAGTTTTGATAGGCCTATTTTTATTTTTAAGTAGGCCTAGCCATGCAATAAATGAACTAGGCTATGTCTCCAAGTTTACGTTGGTCCTAAAGACTTCTTATATTCCTTTTGAAAAGCACTTTCAGTCTCTATAGAACATGTTAGTCCGCCAAAATAGTGAACCAACTACAATATGGCATTGTTTGTTCGTGAATAATTGACCTAATTACTTATTAGGTAATACCTACCTGTGAAATTATGCCACCTGGCTTTGAATGACGTCATACGGAGCCAGACGAAACAAAAACATGGTAAGTGGCGCATTAAACTTGGGCAGAAGTCGAGCGAGGTAAAGGAAAACGTATCGACTTGTGAAATCGTGTTTCTTTGCATTTCAAATTGCATTTCATCCCCGGTTTCCTCCTGCAAAATGACTTGTTATTATTTGTGTTCCGGACTCAACTCAAACATTTCCGCGTGAGACACGAGATTGAGGATCAACAACCTCATATAATTTAAACTTTGATGCTACGCTTCGATGACACAATTTTGACGCAAGACATAGCCTATAATATAAACCACTTTTCCTCCCGAATTTTACTAGAGGAACATGGCTAGTGTGAACCACAAGAAACTGGTTGCGTTGTAGGCTTGCATGTCATGAGTACCCCCCGTTTCTAGTGTGTCCCTTGTTAGCTTGTTTATAAAGATAAAGTGAGGCGAAAGTTTTAGCAGCTCCCTTACAACTGTCACAGGCAGAGCTGTGTGACGTGGGTAGGATTCCCTTCACGCCGGACGGCAACCTTTAACCCGCGTGGCCTGTGATGCACATGTAGTGTGGGTGTGGGATGCAGACGGTACCCCTGCGGGGCTGAGTAAATATGGCACCCATTCCAGGCATTTCTGTGAACGATGGAGGAAGGAAATGTCTGTAATCAGCCTAACTTGTTTCCCATAGTGCAGGCAGGAAGTAAATCAATCCGTGGTATATGACAACTATGTGGATAGAAGGACCAGAAGGAAGCAGAAAGAAAGAAACTGAACTTGTTGCCTACATGGATATGGCATGTAGTGGAAATTAGTGGGAGCTAGCAGGCATTTGCTTTGTCCTAAAAAAGGATACATCTGACAAGCACGTGCTTGCCTACTATTGTGCCACAATGTTTGCTTGTTCATTGATTTTGTCATTTTTCTTCTTGATGTGTTGAGATTGTGAGGCGACTACATTAGACTATACTGGTCACTTCTATTTTGAAAAGCCTCAGAGTATGGGCAATTATACTAGCCAACGCATGAGATTTATGGCTGTGTTCCCGGCTTTTGTTTTCACAGCCAACTGTTCTGTCTGTCTGCTGTGAGGCCTGGAAACTAAAGTTACAACTGTTATGCTTACCTGTTAATCTCTATGACTGATGCTATTCTTATTAGGGGTCCAAGCCAACAGGATTGGATCCCTATTGTTTTTGTAGTGTTTTTTCTTATTATTATACTTCCTACCAAGAAAGTGATACCACAGCCCAAACCGTAAATGGTGCAGACAAGCCAATTACATGACTAGATCCAGTTCCTGAAGACTATTTTGGAACGACCAAAATCCAGACACGCAAGGCCGCACTAGTGTCGCTCCTTATACGAGAGAAAAACGCGTTTGGGTTATACCTCCCACACCAAAACCTCCAACAGTCCAAACTTTTATACTCACAGATTCATTGGAGTCTGCTGCATCTCTTGGAATAGGCCACGCCCATTTGCGTCCTATGGTTTTCTTGTCGCAAAAATGGCAAAAACCGCGAAAACTGTTTTTTCGCTACCTCCTCCCACATTTCTTGACCAATCGACACCAAACTTGCAGACGACATCTTTAGAGTAAGCCCGAAAAGGAATCCTCGGACAGTTTTTTGATTTGACCTTCGATGACTGAACACCGTAGCGTTATGAATATTTAAATATTAGCTAAATTAGACGTGAAAAATCAAAAATCCCCAATACATCCAAATTTGAGACATCGGATCGAGTCCAAATTTTACACACATGTCCTTGCTAGTCTAAGTGACGTCTGATAAAAAATCGGGAAAATTTCGTCACTAGGGCGCGCAATAAAACGACGAAAATTCTATATCTTCTAATTAACAAAAGGAATGTTTCTTTCACAACTCAAGGGAAAACCATCAAGGGGCAATCCCATAATTCTAGTATAGAAAATATGGCCAAGAATTATTCATGTGGGCGGGGAGTTTTATTTAGAAAAGGAAATTGTCAATGGAAAAATTTCGCCACAAGGCGGCGACAAAAACGCGAGGAAATAAATTCATCTCCTAATTGGCCAATTGAACGCGTTTGGTGGGCCTATTAACTCCACACCGAACCTCCGACAGTCCAAAACAATATACCCACAGATTCACTGGAGTCTGTTGCATTTTTTGGCATAGGCCACGCCCATTTGCGTTTATAATTTTTTTCGCAAAATCGCGAAAACCACAAAACTGTTTTTTCGCTACTCCTCCCACATTTCTTGACCAATCAACACCAAAACTTGCACACGACATCTTCAGAGTAAGCCGAAAAGGAATCCTCGGACAGTTTTTTGATTTGACCTTCGATGACGAAACGGTAGCGTTATGAATATTTAATTATAAGCTAAATTAGACGTGAAAATCAAAAATCCCAAGAAATCCAAAATTAGACATCGGATCGAGTCCAAATTTTACACACATGTCGGTGATAGTCTTACTAACGTTTGCTAAAAGATTCGGAAAATTTCGCCACTAGGGGGCGCAATAAACGAGGAAATTCTATATCTTCTAATTGGCCCAAGGAATGTTCTTCAAACTCAAGGGAAACCATCAAAGCGCAATTCCAAATCTATATATAGAAAATATGGCCACAAGAAAATATTTTATGTGGGCGGGAGTTATTTTGGAAAAAGGAAAATTGTCTATGGAAAATTTTCGCCACAAGACGGCGCCAAAGAAACGAGGAGAGATAATATATATCTCCTTAAGTTGGCCAATGGAATGGTTCTGAAAACGCGTTTTTTGGGCTTATAACACTCCCACCCGAAGCAACCCACAGAGTCAAAACCCGTTATAATATACGAACAGATTCACTGGAGCAGTGCATCTTTTGGCCATAGGGCCATGGCCACCATTTGGTGTCTTGTAATTTTATTTCGGCAAAAAGATCGCGAAAACAGCTAAACTTGAATTTTTTGCTACCTGCCTCCCACATTCTGCTTGACCAATTGACAACCAAACTTTGCACCACGACATCTTCAGGCGCACACGACCAAAAAAACTAGGGAGAAACTTTTTTCGATCTTGACCCATCGATGAACGAAACGGTAGCGGTTTTGAATATATTTAGTTATTAGCTAAATTAGACGTGGGAAAATCAATAATTCCAGAAGAATCCAAAATTAAACAATCGGATCGGAGTCCCAAATTTTAACATACATGTCGGGTGCTTAACTTTAAAGAACATTTGATAAAAATTCGGGAAATAATTTCGCCTTTAGGGGGCGCAATAAACGAGGAAAAAATATATCTCCTAATTGGGCCAATTAGCGTTTTGGGCTATAACTCCCACACCTGAACCTCCGAACAGTCCAAAACAATTATACCACCAAAGATTCACTGGAGTCTGCTGCATTTTTTTGGCATTGTGGCCAACGCACCCATTTGCCGCGCTTTGTAATTTTTTCCGCAAAATCACGCGAAAACCACAAAAACTGTTTTTTCACTACTCCTCCACATTTCTTGAACCCATCAACACACACAAACTTGCACAACAACATCTTCAGACAACCCCAAACGAATCCTCGGACTAGTTTTTTTTTGATCCGACCTTTGAATGACGAAACGGGTATAGCGTTATTTTAGGAATATTTGTTTATTAGTAGCTAAATTATGACGTGGAAAATCAAAAATCCCAAAAAATCCAAAATTAGACATCGGATCGACTCCAAATTTTTCACACATGTCGGTGCTAACCTTATTGACATTTGATAAAAAATTCGAAAAATTTCGCCTTTAGGGGGCGCAATAAACGAGGAAATTGTATATCTCCTAATTGGCCAATGGAATGTTCTGAAAAAGGGGTATAACTCCCACCCCGAACCTCCCACAGTCAAAACCTTAGTATCGACAGTTTCACTGGAGTCATATTTGACGGTCCCAACGCAGGCACACAAGTACAGAAAAGAACACGAATTGAGAAACAGGAATGCGAAATGCATCCTGGTGCGTTGTTCAGGTTTTCGTATTCTAGAAATTGAAAGCAAATTGTTAATATTAATTCGAACTTTGGGAATGGGTATGGCATTTGTTTTGCTTGTGTAAGCTAGGTTAAATTTGTAGAAGTATATGGTCTAATAGGTCAACATCATAGACTTTGAAATTGTTTTTGCTTGTGGTAAGCTAGGTTAATTTGTTAGAGTATAGTCTAATAGGTCAAATCATAAGACTTGAAATCTCTAACCAATTTAAAACACATGTTGTTGGGTCATTTGCATTACCTTGGGAGGCGTTGATGAGTCTGAGGTCATCCAGTTCTAGATATGAATGAAAGAAATGTTAATATTCCATTTGTAATCGTCCTTTGGATTGGGAATGCAACATTTTGTAAGCTACCGTTCAAAATATGAGTTTGGTAGTGTGGTTGGTTGAGTTAATAATAAATGAGTTTTCACATGTTGGGTAATCTGCTTTTTTTTTTACCATTTACACACAACAGGTATGCGAAATGCATCCTGGGAAATTTGAATATTTGTATATTTGATGGTCCCAAGTCCACACAATATGCAGGCTCAGTTGCGATGGGTTTCCTCCAGCGATTTATACAATATAAACACAATATAAACAAATCAAAAACCTCTTTCATTTTAAAATAGTATGTAAATAATAGGCCTCCATCTTTGTTATACTTTTAAAATGACCCTATATAGCCTATTGTTATCAGCTTAAAAAAGAACGCGAATTGAGAAACATTCCTTTTTGCATGGGCAATTTGTGTAAATATGAAACAATATCAGATGTTTGAGTTTTTATTGGAGTATACAAAAGGAAAAAAACACACTATTTACAATATCACACTATATAAAAAAAAAAATCACACTATTTACCATATTACAGGGACTGGTGTGTTTTCAGGGGCCCTGGTAGTGGATCCTGCAAAATGTAAAAGAAAAAAAATAATCAGTTTTCCGAGCACATGGACATAAAGCCTGCATGTTTTTTTTTATTAACCAGCGATATAGTCATCTTGAAAGATGAAAGGTGTACCTCCGTTCCCGTTCTCGTCCATGTCATCGACCATCCCGTTGACACAAATGGATGTGGATCGACATCGTATCTGATGGGAGGCAAGATCGGTTCCATTGTTTTTTTCACAATTTGGCTAATGACCATCGTCGAACACAATGGATGGGACGATCACTATCTGATGGAGGAAAGGATCGGTTCCCATTGGTTTTTCACATTTGGTTGTGGGGCGTGGCATACTCCCATGATCGATTTTTCTCTGCTTGAGACATCTTTTGTTTCGATAGACCCTTTTCCTCTCTGCCTGAGACCATCTTGTTCAAGATAGCCCTATTCTCTCTGCCTGAGACATCTTTGTTCAGATAGACCCTATTCCTCTCTGTTTGAGACATCTTTGTTCAGATAGACCCTTTTCCTCTCCTTTCCACGGATTCATTCGAGTACGTTCTGTCTTTCAACTTTGCGGTTCAACCAAAGAAGTTCGTTGTCAAGGTAAGTCCTTATGAAATGGATAATTATGGTTATTGTATTAAGTAAGCAAGTTTGTGTATCACGGGTAGTAAGTATTTTTAAGTAAGCATGGTTGGTCTGTCGGTTTGTTGATTGCAGTTATGGCTTTTCTTCTTTTCTTCGTTTGAGCACCGGTTTTGTTGACATAATGTGGCCGGCGTCGCGCGTCTGGCGGCATTTTCAATACACAGAAACAGAGCCTGTTTGGGTCTAAGTCAGTGAAGGACAACGTTAATCGTGAGCTTAGTTGTGTATCACGGGTAGGCTACTAGCTACCCTCATATTATTTGTATTAAGGTTTGCATGTTTGGTTGGGCGGGTTGTTGATACAGTTATAGCATATAGCCTTCCTCTTTCCTTCGTGAGCGCCTGTTTGTTCACATGATTGTTCGGCGTGCGGCGCCCGTCTGGGCGGCCCAGTTTTTTAACACGGCAGAAAAGCTTTTTCGTTCCGCTTTCGCATGTGTCTTTTAATGCTGTGCTTTTAGGCCCATATATTGAGTTCCACATGAACACTCTTGTGCATGTGTGTAATTTATTGCAACCTATCTGTTCGTTTTTAATGTTCATTTTCATATGAAACACATTGGTTATTATATTACATAAATAACATTTCTCTGTTTCAGGGTGGGGGTCTATCTCAACATGCAGCCTTTCTTGGTATAATATTTTGTAAGGGAAATCTGTAACCTATTTTTGAAACTTCTACATTCTATTTTTCTGAATATTAGATGCACTCGGTGCCTCTATACAATATAAACCACATATCAAACAAATCAAACAACACTCTTTTCATTTTAAAATTAGTATGTAAATAATAGGCTCCATCTTTGTATAACTTTTAAATGCCCCTAATACCCTATTTACCGCTTAAAGAAACGCCGAAAATTTGGGAAAAAAAAAGGGAAAAACAATTCCTTTGCATGGCAATGTTGTGTAAATATGAAAACCAATATCAAATGTTTGAAGTTTTTTTATTTGGAAGTATAAACAAAAAGGAAAAAACACACTATTACAAATTCACACTTTATATAAAAAAAAATCACAAACAACATCACCACATAACGGGGAAAACCCTGTGTGTTCCAGGGCCTGGTAGTGATCTGCAAAATGTAAAGAAAAAATACATCAGTTTTCCACACATGAACATAACCCCTGCAGTATTTTATAAAACCACGAAAGCAATTTGAAGAGAAGTGTATTCCGTTCCCGTCTCGTCCAGCCATCGACCATCGTTGAAACA